>JAODKL010000041.1:2235279-2251165 GCA_026780765.1 Petrocephalus schoutedeni
GGGGGGGGGGGGGGGGGGGGGGGGGGCAGCAGATGGTAGGGAACAGTTTCAATGTCAGTCTCTGCAGTTTGAACAAGGTGGGGGGGGGGGCTGTTTATCCTTTAGGGACAGTACCCATGGGACAGTGGGGGCATCCCCAAAGCACCTCTGCAGCATAGATTCATGGGGTGGGGTGGGGGGTGGCCTACAGGGCTTGAGAAACTGACGCCCGCTGCTGCAGGGCATGATGGGAATGGTTTGGCAGCCAGCCTCCAGGGTCACAAGGAAGAGCGACACTCACCACAAGCTGAGTGACATTAAAAATACCCCACGACGTGACAGTGTTTCATCTTTTTAGCTACACAATGGTCATCTCCCCCAAAAGAATGCTTTATGAGAAACCGGCACGATTCTTACATATTTTCTCTTCATTTAACTAAGGTTACCCTCGTCCACCCCACCCCCCTTTTCCTAAACATGTCACTGCAAATAAATAAATATATCGAACAAAGCAAGAAAAACTGTCCTAGGTGTAGAAAGTGATGGCAGACATTGCTGTGTGCTGCAGTGCAAAATGTCGACACTCAGCACTCTGGTACCATGACGGATTATCTGTTTTTAGCAATAGCTTGTCACCAGAAGGGCAGCTCATTCAAACATCTTTGGGATTTATTTTAGTTTTTGGGACAGGGGATGTTCAAGCCAATAAAGCTGCCCAGTGGCCCGGGACAGGTGTTGGGCAAACAGTGCCAGGCAGAATCACGGGCCGTGATGTCACAAATCACCACGGCGGAGAGCTCAGTGAGGCTGAAAGGCCCAGCTGATCTGATGCAGCAAAATGGAGGGAAACATGGCCACTTTTCTGCAGCCTAAATTTCCAGTGACTGCTTAGAAAGACAACTGCTGATGAACCGTAGAGAGGAGCTTTAGCAGTTATTATGCAGGAATGGATACGGTAGCACAAGGGCAGGAGGCCAGCCAAGTGTTTCATAGATTAAGACTCTGGGATAGAACATGCCTACAAACCTGGGCGTAAATTGACAAGCAGCCTGGGAAAGAGGCAGACAACACGCCCCAATCTGGTGTCCTGCCAGAGGTGACATCTTATCAAAAAGTGCAATCCTTCTCCACAAGAAGTGAAAACAAGTAATCTACTGTATGGGAGAGAAAGGAAGGGTCATGTGATTTTTTTATGGCCTGTCAATGAGAGGGCGGCTCCCTCTGCAGCTTCTAGAAGCTCCGCCCTTCTAGTCCTTCATGCTGCAAAAAGGTTAACTGGCGAGACAAAGCTGAGGCTTCTTACGAAGATTGTTCACATATCTCTGCAGGGTAGGGGGAAAAACACTTTTACAAATATCACCTTTCACCACCTAAACCCAGACATACTTATAAACTGGGAAACTTTAAGAGCCGCCCGCCTACTGTGCTTATTATTAACCAGCTGTGCTTGTCGTTGGCCAGCTGTTGCTGGGCTTTTCCAGCTGTGCCTGAAGGTCGCCAGGCTGACCACCCGGCTGGGCACAGCCCCGATGATGCCATGCTTATCTTTCGCCTGGTCTCACTCGTGACAAAAGATCCTATGCAGTGGAAACTGGAGTTTATCACATCACCAGTGGAAACAAGGGGTGGGGGGGGGGGGGCATTCATCCATTTGCATTTCTGCAATTCTATTTCTGTCCCGGCATCTCCGCAACCGAGCCACGACGCAAAGGCCGACGGCAGCGAGGAGCACAGCAGCAGGCATGCCGGCTCAGCCTCAACCCGAATCGCACGCGCAAGCAAAGGTGCGGGTGGGTCCGTGTGGCCCGTGATCATGAGGCAGGCCCGGCGAGGGCCCCTGAATTACCCGTGCTGTGGAGGAGGTGTAATGATCAGCAATTTACTTAGTAGAGGGGACCTCCCAAGTTAAGTTTTGGGCCCCTGAAAAAGTTGATCAGCCCTAGGTCAAGTCACGGCGATTCAGTAATAGAATATAGGCATCAATCTTCGGTTGAGCCGGCATGGTCGTGCCGCTTCGGGAGATTAATGATAATGGGAGAGCAGATAGGCTGATTCCCAGGAGCCCAGAGGCTCAGGGGCCCTAATAAAGGGGAAATATAATTGGATTGGTCAGAGTTGGCAGTCGAGTATGATATGCTTTCATGGGGTCCAAAATCTCTAGCTGCTGCCCTGTGCATAGGCCAAACCAACACCAAGGCTGGCCGAACGCTGGGCCCAATCCACAGCCGGGTAGCGAGTTAATGGCACAGCTTTCACTTATATCCAGGATTTA
Organism: Petrocephalus schoutedeni; assembly: GCA_026780765.1. Taxonomy (NCBI): domain Eukaryota; kingdom Metazoa; phylum Chordata; class Actinopteri; order Osteoglossiformes; family Mormyridae; genus Petrocephalus; species Petrocephalus schoutedeni. The sequence continues at coordinate 2,237,531 of JAODKL010000041.1, forward strand.
TATCTTTATCTCATAAAGACTCAATAAGCATGAGACTCCAAGCTAATGCTACATCAAAGAGCCAGGTGTCTAGGGTGATTCTAGGGATTTTCAAGGTGCAGAGCATAAGAGGGGCTAGAATTCATACAGAGGGACTAGCCTTATCATTAGCCAATGGTATAGTTTAGGCACTCTGGCAGCCAATCAGCTTTCAGCTGGGGCCTCCTGTGGCCCCTCCCCTGGACACTCCCCTGTCCAGAACAGACAAGCAACTTCTTCAGCTGAGGTGGGGGCACCTCTGGTTTCCATATTAAAAGCTCTCGGTGTCCTGAGGGTGACTTCATGAGTTCAGTAGCACCAGGGGCATTTCGCAAAAGGGAGGCACTTATATGCTGGTCAGGGGATTGCAGCAAATCATTAGGACCGTCCCTCCAGCAGCGTCAGCAGAGCACAGCAGGGCGCCAGAGCTGAAATACAGCCGGCAGGATGCAGCCCGGCCCATCCACGCTTAATTCAGCTCTCACAGAACGCGACACTGCTTTCAAGATGGTACGACAGCGCGGTTTAATTAGCCTGCGTTGCCGTAATTCCTTCCCAGTTATCAGACCCCCGGCCCCTTGTATCTCATCACCCGGGTTATGTGTTATAATGTATCATGCCAGCCTCTTAAAAGCGTTAAGTCATTCTTCTTAAGAATGTCACGCATCATCAGCCATAAAACTGTACACAGCTCGGCGTCAAGCCGTCAGCCTAACAGGTATTTATAGACCCAGTGTTTATAAATAAACAGCTTTTTTCCCAGGCTTCTAAGTTGAACCCCCAGCCTGAGCCGCTCCTAGAGACAGAGAGCGCTTCATAAACTACAGTGGAGCAAACCAAGAACCTACTGGCTCCTTGTGAGACAGGCCCAACGTCTCTCACCGTCTGAAATCAAATTCCTCGATGCCGATCTAGCCAATCCTGCGCTGGGCCGTCTAAGTCCTGGCACCAGAACTCGGGAGAGTACCAGGAGAGCAGGGCAGTCTGTAGAGGGCTCACTGCTGTTTACACAATGCCACCATTTCCTCTTTCTGCTTGCCTGTGACAGGCGCCACACGAGACAGGTGTCGGAAGAAACAACCGCGATGCCGGCCTGCCAGAGAGACAGGAAATACCGGCCACTCTGCTTTCTGTCCTATAAAGACACAGCTCAAAGGTCAGAAACGACAGGTCATTTTACACAGACTTCCTGTGCTTCTAATGACCAAATTAAAAATGTGCCTGGCTATTTTAGCATGATTGATACCGTAGATCACACCTATGTTGGCCTCTTCAGTTTCTGTGTAGCCTTGAATTAGTTCCGGTCTAATTTAGCCACTGTAGCGATGGACCAGGAAAGCCTCAAGTGACTCTTTATGAGTCGGAGACAGGTCCCTGGACTGACAGAGCCATCCGGTGAAAAAGAGCGCTGTTTGGTGGCCGATGATGCTGTTTGGCCTCAGAAATGGCGTGAGGGTGAGTTTAGGTGATGCGAGCGTTCTGGTGGTCTGTGGCTCTGTGGGCCAGGACTCCATACCAGTAATCAGACAGTTATTGGTTTGAATCACAGGGGGAGCAGACGGTTGTCAACATTGGGCCCTTGAGTAAGGCCCTTAACCTTCCAGTAGTTCCAGGAACTGTCTGACCATGCTTTTGGATAAAAAGTGTCTAGTAAATAAAAGTGTTTTTTTAAGGGGTGTTTTTGTTGGATCTCCCCACCGGAAATACATCTCCTGACCAAGGTCAGCCATCCAGGGACATGGCCGTCCCAGATGAGTGCCACCCTGTGAAGGAGACCAGCGGAAGGGCTTTGCATTTTGCATGCCCACAAGGAGCTGGGCATTTATGTGTGTGTTCGCAAGCAAGCGTGTGTTTTATGCTGACATTTATGGGGGAGGGATGTTATTTTCTTCCCCAGGATACACAGTTTATGAAGAAGCATCTTTTGCCAGACACTATATTTCATAACTGACATTACCCAGCGCGCGACCCCCCCGCAAAAAAAATCGGGCCAGTTCCGCTCATCACACGTGGCCGGTGCCCATCGTGTCCAGCGCCTGCAATGACCGCTCCAAAAGCGGATCCGCGGCACCGACCACAGTCCCGCAGGCGTCATGCGGGCACATGGGTCGCTGCGGCTGTCTTGCCGGCTACACAGCCGTGGACGGGACGGGACGGGAAAGCCAGCCAACGGCTTACATATTTGCAGGGAGCCGGCATCAGCGATTATGACAGCCCCGCATACATGCCCACACACCAACGTGAAATTTAACCACTGCTGGGGAGAAGGACCCGTCTGCACCGGAACGCGCGATTGCAAAATAATTCAACATGTCCCGAGTCCGTGTCGTGAGACAAACGACACGGTTGCATGCACCACTAATTTGGCATATGCTCTCGAATTAGACAGCGCACCGGTCATATCACACAGAAGTTAATCGGAGGGATAAACCTCAGTGTTTCACATTATTATATCAGCATGTCAAACACGATTCTCCATGCTTACATTGCAATGCGTGCTTCCTTTCCCACTATCGAGGAAAAGTGATGAGTTTGTCTGAGACCTATTCATCTCGATGCCGGGTTATAGCGATAATCGATATTCAGTGCTGTCTGTTTACACATGAGCAGTACATGGGTACGGAAAGTGAACGAAGCTCTTGTGTATAAACATGCCAGCAATTAAAATGAAATCGGTAAAAAAAATAAAAATAAAAAAGGCGAATGAAATGATGTCGGTGCCTTTCCATACTGCATCAACAAGCAGCGGGTCCTGGACGTATGACTTACCGAGAGGGAGCGCAGGATGTGCGGGACGCAGCGTCCGCCGGCGCCGCCGACCGCATGTGCCGCCCGCCTACCGCATAACGGCGCTCGTGCTGCAGAGCGCGGACGGCTGCGGGGGGAGCGCGCGGCGTGCGCGGCTGCGGCTCGGCTCGCGCCTCTCTCACCGCGTGTGCGTGCCGGCGCGCATGGCCATGTGTTACTGCCCCTGTCCCTCTCTCTGTCTCTCTGAATGTCTGTGCCTTGGCGAGACTGCCTGGTCCTGAAATGGACAGTTCCACTCTCTGATTTGCGATTTTCTTTGTACTGATTTTTGCGAGTAGGTGAGTGGGAGTAAATTATACATATACAGCCCCCTCGGCCCCCTCCTAAACGCACGCATGCCTTCACCCACAACACTCTCTCAACCAGCCCCAACACGCCCTGCACCCCATTCGCCCACCAATACTCTGGTGTGGCGGGTTTGTCAGGTATAGTTAGAAATGTGTGGCGTGACCTCAAGCCAACAATCCACAGCAGGGATTACAGCTCGCCTGCCAAGTTAGTGAAACTTCAAGAATTAAAAGAATATTAATGTTCACTACCAGAGCTTGAAGCACGCAACAGATATCATAGCAGTTAGCGGACCTTCAGAGGTTTCTGTTTTTCATTCACTCTGCAGGGGATTTCATACAAGTATCGGGTTTTGAACTTCTGTACCATACCTGACTGAAACAGCCCTCACTGCAAGCTTGACAGATGTGTTCCCACTTTTGCTGACCTGGAAAAGCAATTCCTTCGCTATGGAGCACAGGGACTAGCTAAGCAGGTCTGTGGGGTGGGTGAGGTCTGCTCCCTGGGGTGCCCGGAAGCCATCACAAACTCAAATATGGCTTCCAGGTTAATGTTACATACCAGTATTAAACTAAACCTGGCCTGGCACATGGTTTCTGACCCAGGTCCCTTGGTATGCAGCATAGTTGTGAAAATCCTGAATGTGTCAACAGAAAAGATGCCTTACTCCCACAAGGACACCTTCGTTTGTGCCTGCGTCTGCTACATAACATAATACTGCTTTCTGTTTCCGAAATTCACTGTGTTTAGTTCCCCTGTCATAGTTTACCTTCTGCAGGCGTAGATGTCCTCTACAGCCAGCCCACTTCCAGATGGATTCACCCCGTAATCATCCACACCGGCAGGAATCCAGCGATCTAATAAGCAGTTCAAGATCACTCAGCACTCAGTCAATGCTTTCTCAATCTCGATCTGCTCGTAGCCTACGCAGTTTCTGGTGCTGTTTCCCTGACTCTTTTGGGTTGTTCTCTGGATTCCCGTCTAACTACATTTCCCATACTCTTCCGGCAGTTCTCATGATCATGCTTTCATGACTTACAGCCATCAGGCCCCACCCTGCCAACACTGCATTCTCGGAAATCGGCCTGACCAGTAAGCAGTCTGGTCTGGGTTTATCTGCTGATTGTGTTGCTCCTTGGTGAGAACATAGTTAATGAAGTTTTATTGTTTCACATCAGTTTAGCAGATGCTTTTGTCCAAAGCAAAGAACAAATGAGGAAAGTTTGGGGTCCAAGAGCAGGGCCACTCAGCACCCACCGCCCCCAGAGCAGCTGGCCCAGTATGATTACACTGCTGCACATGGGATTCAAACCCACACCCTTCTAGATATAAGCACAGATCTCTAACCCACATCCCGGAGGCTGCAGCAGACATACATGGTGAGGTGGTTTGAAGGTCTTCTAGTCTCCATCAGAGGTCCAGATTAGCCTTTCAGTCCTGGGCAGTTTTCTTCCCCCTGCTGATAGGAATTTCATCTTTTATAGTGGCTCATTAATATGAGCCCTCGGTGACCTTCTCGTTCTTGGCAAAATCGTCTACAGACACAGTAAATTGCAGCAGCCTGCTCTGAGCTCCCTGGTTCGGGGAGCTCGATCACATGACCTTGACTGCTCACCTCAGGTCGATGTAGTCCACATTCAAATGATTTCTCTGTGTATTCCGTGGGGAGGGGGGGATTCAGACATCTGTCACGGAATCATTTTCATTCTTTCCCCCAATACGGGCATTTTTTGTTTTTGGGGAGACTTTTCCCCATTGGGAACATTACTGTAAATTATCGCAAACTTTACTGTGATGAGACGGTGCCTGTAAGAATGAGGCAGAAGGAGCAGGTCCCTCACCACAGCCTCAGAGACACAGCTTGCCTGGAATGTACTTCACGAATGACGGGAATGTATTGTATTTGCGTCGGCGCCACATGTGAGTCTCGAGCAATGTCACATCTCGCAGCCGTCGGCGATGAGTCAGCAGAGCAAGGAGACGCTGTCTTTCAGACCTCCTGCCCAACCTGGCATAAGCTTTGAAATGCTGGGGGAGGGGGATGGTGTGTGGTGCAGCAGACTAAGTTTCTGTGCCTATGGCCTGAAGGTCACTGGTTCAAGCCCCACCTTAGTGGAACAGTCACATGTCCATGGGCTCTTGAGCAAGGCCCTTAACAACCCCCCCCCCAGGCACCACAAGGTGGCTGGATCCTCACAGTTGCCCCAAAGTATGCTTTACATGTGTGTCTCATGGAGAGCAATATTGGGTAAAGAGAATTCCCCCACAGGGGTTAAGAAAGTATCAGTACTATTTTAAGGGGCCACATGTGACATATAAGGGGCCATGTTCCTTAACAGAAAATAAAACAGATAGCTGATTGGCTATGTAGCTTTTAAACATTAAAATTTCAGTTCATAAATGTGTTATTGATTTGCACATTCTGACATCCCAGTGCCACACTGTGCATCTCACGCTGGCAGGAGGGGGATACAGCAGCTGTTACTGGCACCTACCTGGAGGCCAATCAGTCTGCAGGGTCATAAATCAGCCCTGTGTCACTTTCACACATACAGCATGGCTGAGGCTTTTAAGAGGAGCCTGATGTGTTTCTGGTGGCTTGTCCCGAGTGTCTGTAGAAAATAGCTCAGGGGTTACAGATCTGTGCCTGTGACCGGAAGGTTGTGAGTCCAAATCCCAGAAGAGTGATTTTATTACTGGTGGGCCCCTCGGCACGGCCTTTAACCCCAGGTTTTCCAGGAATCTTGTCTGTCCCTGATCACTGATCCTGACTTATACGTCGCTTTGAACAAGTGTCTGCTTGGTAAATAAAAATGCAAAACATTTCATGCTTCATTCATTCAGTTTCCAAGGCCAGACATTGTAGTGACAAATGAATCTAAAGCACCGTAGATGTTTAATCTATTGATCTGAAAATCTAACTTCAGTTATGACACAAAATATCGAGGCAGTAAGTTAACGCTGCCAACTCTGCTGTCACTACAGGGGCTCAGAACACTTGGCTGAAACATATTTACTGGCTTTGCCCACCTTAGTCCGAATCACAGCACCCAAAATTCATAATCCATCCATCCATCCATAATGCCAGGTCTTCTGCCCCTGATCTTGGGGTCTGCTGAGAGCACAAAAAGCACTCAGGCACAGAGGGCTGGAAAACCAGGAAACAGGAAGTGGAACCCAGGAAACAGGAAGTGGGGCTAAAGCGCAAAGCCAGAATCCTCACAGCAAACCGGAAAACCAGGCAAGCTCAGCAGGAGCAGAAATTCGGAACCACGGCAATCGACATCTGTCAAGATGCGGGCACCTGAAAGCACAAAGCAGGGGACTGTGCCGAAAATCCAGGAATAGCACAAAGACGCTAAACCGAGCCCCTCGAACTATAACCTACTCCCAATCAAAGGGGGATCTGATCAGAGGGCTCTGCTTAAATAACCCTGAGAGCTAAGTACCTACTAAGTAAGCAAGACACTCATTTGCATGTTTAACAGAACAATGAATAACTGTGGTTCTGCGAATAAAAAATGTATACACTTAAAGACACTGCGATTCTTTCCACATGTTATTCAAAGTTGCTGAATCTTCAGAAATTAAAGCTGAGGATCTGAGGTCTATACAGCAAGGCCTTTTCGCGCCATAAATCAACACAGTTTTTGGATGTTATGTATAATTAGGATGAGAAGGGTGCTGAGAAAACGGCGTAACGCGCTTCACATGGACACTGGTGCAGGTGTCTGGGTGCGAGTCAGTGCTGCGCAGGAGGACGTGACCGCCCCCATTTCCTTTGTCCCGGTCACTGCTACGGTTTGATTCGCAGGCGTAGAAAATGGGACCTGTAGAGACTCTGAGCGCCCAAAAGAATGCAGCCAAACACACAACTGTACATTACTTAGTTACTCAAGTACGCTGTGAGCATGTAATTATGTGTAAAGCACTGAGCTGTGGGGCAAGGGGCGGCTCAGCTACTGTTTGGTTGCTGGATCACTGCCTAGATGCAAAATGCAGGGTGGCATGTCTCTGCAAGAAGATATTAGAAACACCCACCCCCCGTGAGACACACATACATGCATGTCAGTGCAGGCATTTACAAATGTGCTTTTCTCATCTAATGTATGTCCTCAATTGCTAAACTCATTTCAGTACTTTGATATACTCAACCTTTATTCAAATAAAATCCATTTACAGATTGCAGCTAAACTGTAGCACTTCCAGTGTCCAGCAGGGGGCTGTATTTCAACGCTTCAACAGCCTCAATCTAAACAGTCCTGGGCTTGAACTTCGGAAAAACCTTTCAGCATGTTTCTATATAGGCAAAGATTTTGCCAGACAGTAGTGATACAAATGCTAGACGGCGCAACACACATTAAAATTAAGTGTAAACGTGACAGAAACCATCCTGGAAAAAAAACACGTATTTCTAGAAGAGCTGTCGGCTTGCTAAAAAGTGCAGTTGTTGTGTAATGCAATGGCATTCTGTGGTAAGAGTGCCGTTTGATGTGGTGCATATGACATAATAATCTGCTAATAATCTGCTAAAGTGTTTGCCAAACATAAATCTATTCATTCACAGTTTATTATTAACATACTTTAAATATATTGTGGTGTCAGGTGGACTGTGGTCGCATGCTCTTTATTTGGATCTTGGCATCACCATCATCTTCATAAAGATAGAGCGTTTGGCAAAAAGCCTCGCTGAGCTCACTATAAACAGTTAGCACTGTCTCTGCCCTATTCTCTCCAAATGTTCAACGTTAAACACTGGGGGGGGGCATTTTGCCTGATGGGAAGGTAGTGGCATTACCGCAGTTTGGAGTTTGCGGCTCCAATGTCCTCACCGCCACTCACTTCTCAAGAGACAGGTGAGTGAGCAGCGGTCAGTCCTGATGGTAAAAGGGGCGCCGGACAGATAGGGGCCCAAATTCGTCACAATCTCCAGGTGTTCCCAACACATACATTCAGGCAAACTGGCATTTCTAAATTCTGTGACTGTGTGAGTGTGTGTGCACTGTGATAGACTAGCATCCTGTACTGGGTGAGCCCTAGCCTTGTGCTCTACGATGCCTTGTGCTCTATGACACAAGATTGGATCCAGACCCCTGTGACAAGGAGTTGGAAAATTTGTAACTGCAATCAAAGAATTAAAAATGCCAAAAGTCTTGTATTTTATTTGGTTATGGTTAGGGCTGGGTAGGGGTTAAGGTTGTCAAGTTGGGATTAGTGTTATGCTCATAGAAATGAATGGGCAGTCCTCACTAAGATAGGAACACAAACATGTGTCAGTGTACAGGATTTGCTTAACTTGTGAGGACCTAAGTACATAAATTATCTGAGCAAGTGTGGGGACAGCTGTGAAGATGTATTTATGTGGGAAATGAGCCTGAGTAGAATGAAATAAAAAGGATATTCTGTGATACCATTTTTTGCATGTTTTGCATTTGCTGCGGTTATTGCGATAAAAAAAATTATTTGTAAATTTGTAACCAATGTCATAATTTTCATGCATCCCCATTTCTGACATATGTTGACAGCAGTTCTACTGATCTGACAAAAGTAAAAAAAAAACACCACATGCTAAAATAATTTAATTTATCAAAAAATATTTGATTAATTAAAAAATATATCTTTTAAAGTAGAAAGTGAAGAAAACTCCTTTAGTACTTGTTTGCAATTTATTGAATACGAGGACATTGTACCCACAAAGATGCATTATCAGGACCAAACATTTAATCAGTTTATATATAGTATATGATGGTTTGGAAGCAGAATAGGGATTACATCTAAAAATAATGGGGAAACAAAACTAAATGTTTAATGTCAGATGTAGTCAAATTTATTTTTTTGGTAAGATGAATATCAAAACTTTCTTGATAAAAACTTTGAAATATCAAATGTTTATAGCAAGGATTGCATTGAATGAATATTACGCTAATTAATTTTACATATTTCAAATTACTTTCTAAAACACATAAAACGGTTTAGCTGATTACATGTATTTCGTAGTCACTTTATGGCTCTGTCAGTCATGGAATTTAAACCAGCAGCCTCCCGGTGACATGCACAGAGTACTAACTCAGAACCGTACACCATCCTAGGAGAGGATATATGATTAACGTAAAGTAGGCTTCTAAATAGTACCTGCCCTCTGATAATTACCCTTTGCCCACCTGGATGCTATCTAGTATGGCCTATTCGGCCTAAAAAAATGTATAGCGACGTTTTTAATAAAACTTTTTTGATTTGCAATATAGTGTTATGCTCCACGGTTTCAGCGTGGCCAGTGTACTGTGTATTTGCACTATTGTGTCAGCAGATGGCAGCACTATCATGCAAAAACTACTTATGAAATCGGCAATCCGACAAGCAGTAGAATTGCCTGATGAGTCAATTGCTCTGACAATCGCAGAGGTTTGAACTCAAAGAGCTTCCCTTCAGTCTGTGGAAGTAAACATTAAGCATTATGAAAGCAGAAGCCGCTGCAAATTTCTACTTATGATAAGTGTGGAAATCCACTGCTCAGCTGATGTTTTTGTTGATCGAAACAGTACGTTGCATACTTATGCACAGTTTATCGGAGTGTCACCTTACATTACGATAGTGTTGTACTATGGAGGGAAACACACCCCTACGGAAACTTTGATGTCGCCTCTAACCTCCTGATAACCTAAAATTAGAGATATACATATTTGTAATCAAAATGTTTATCTGTTTGTTTGTTCATACAAATGCAAGAGCAAACCCAGAGTTGATGTGCTCATTTGCCTGGTTCACCCTGCTAATCTTATCTCTCTTCAAGACTAATTGGAGGCAGGGTTTGCTGACCACGGCAAGTCAAACTGAACCTGCTGCATTTGCTAAAGTAAAACTGGAGACGCTTTGTCCTTTTGACTTTGACTAGAACATCCTACAAAAAATAGCCACGGCCGAGATAGGGAGCCTTAAACCCGGCCCAGCGTGGCTATAAAACACCCCGGTCTGAAATTCAGGTCAGCGGCACGCTAGCCACTAGATGCCTGTCACCGTCAGCGGTTTCCGTCTGCAGTTGGTCTCGTTCGAGTCGCCATACAAATGAGTTGAGTTTATATTGTGCTTATATCAGCTTTATAATGGTGACAAGCGGGGAACAGAAACCCAGGTGTTCTCAAATACATTGAACATTTACGCGCCGCAGAAAGTGCAGAGCAAGCCCTCCTTTTATCCGAGATACTATACATTTGAATCTGCTTAGGAGATGCTTTTTTCCAAAGGAGACACTTTTGTCCAACAGAAGACAGTGCTCCTGCAGCAACTGTGGTTATGGGCCTTGTCCTGAAAGAAGCTAAGTGAAGATGCTTCGTGAATATTAAAATCTCGTTATAAAGAAACTATTAATATTCTCGGTTTTCTCTCTCTGATGAATAAAACTACAAAGGCCCCCAAAAGCTATGTGGAAAGACAGAAATATATCACAGGTATGTTACAATGGGGGTGAAACACAGAACACATGTAAATATACTAATCAAAATCACATTATTGTGTGATTTTAAAAAACACTGTTTTTTTGTGCACTTATTAGTCAGTGACAGTTTTTATTCTAATTCTTCAGATGCCTCCATGCCCAAAATACTCTGGCACTGCCGCTAGTAATAAATCCAATGCTACATTGCCATTACTCTTCCGCGGGTGTGCTGTCTGCCTAAGGCTGTTTTAAGCTAAAACAGCAGCATCCGTATGTTAAAGAGCATATATGCGCCGTTAAAACAGAAGGCACAAAACTACAGCCAGTGCTTATAAAACATATTTATTACATCTGCCTAGGCCCACACAATGAGTGGTGGCTCCAGGTTAGTGTCTTGGGAAGCTTTCATCATTATAACTCAAAATCCCTTTCTTTTAATTTTACCCCAGTGTTCTTAAATAAAAAGTCAACACTTCCCTGTTGTAGGGAGGCATCCACAAATAAATAACCCCCAGCTGTCACATTGGGATTTACAAATTGGATATGTACCAAGCTAACATTGAAAAATCTTGGGAAATGATTAATCAATTTTATACTTGAATAGCTTTTCATATAGTAATTTCAACGATAAAGCAGTGGACTTTGTACAAAACCTCAACACTGCCCCTAAGCAACTGCGCCACCAGCTGATTGATATTTTCTTGGCTTTTAAGTTACTCAACTGCTCCCCCAAGGTTAGCTCACAAAGAAGGATTTTTAATACTTTCATAGCTCGATCATTTTTCTGTAGTCGTGATAGAGATTTGTCAGGTAATGTCCCTCACATATTTGGCCACATAGCAAACAACAGGACAGTCATACATCTCCAAGGGCTGGTCTTATTTGTATAGCTAAAATGAATTCCATCCATTGTGGAAATATAGACGTACTCGATCGCCTGCATTTGCCTAAATCGTACCACGCAGAGTTGCCAAGTCCGCGGTTTTCCCGCCCAGTTGGGCCATTTTGAAAATACAATTTCGGCTAAATATCTAAATAAGGTCGCGGGTTGCGGGTTTTTCGGTTGCTTTCATAATGCTCCGCGTTAGCAGACTGTAAGGGGAAAAGAAGTTCATTGTTATGGATGCAAATGGCTCCTAATACTGAATCAGTAATAACCGAAAGTCAGAGATGGACGCACACAGATAGGAGAGTGCGTTCGTTTGCCTGACATCAGTCGTAAGCCACGTATTGACCCGGTGTTCTGACGTTTTGAAATACTTTATCAGAATAGCATACTGGTACTGCAAATTTATTGCTATATCTATCGGTCTATCATACTTTATCAAAATAACACACCTACGTATGGTATGATGTTCTGATTTATGCTGACAGAATATTATGCCTATAGTTTAATTCAGTGCTATGATGTTCTGGCTCATTTATGCTGACAGAATAATATACCTATAGTTTAATACAGTGGTATGATGTTCTGACAGGCCCGCGTTTTATATAGTTAAATCAATACTTATCCATAAGAAATACTAAAAAAGATACAAGCTTTAATAAAGGTGGGTTTCAAAAGTTAACTATGATACTTAATATATATTAATGAATTCTATAGTTTTGGTTTTACAGCATATATATATATATATATATATATATATAACCAAAGCTATAGAATTCACTACTTGAAAAATTCAATATTTAACTGGCACGTTTTACATTAAAAATTGCAACGAATTGTGTCACGCATTCCATGTGTGTCCATCTGGAACAGAAGTTACACTGTACTTTTAAAGTGGAAAAACAACAAATTGGTAGCTCATTTATGAATATGTATAATATAACGAAATGGAAGATTTCGATGTCTCAGTGTCAGCTTATCATTGTCTTTTTACCATTTCAGTTATGCTTTTGTCAGCATCGAGAGCTCGAGAGCACGGATTACTAACTCGAGAACACTGACTGGTAACTCGAGAGCACAAATTACTGCGAGGCGATATTTTTCTCTACCATGACACCTACGGGGCTCCGTATAACTACGCCTCCATACAGTACAACTGCCATTTTAAGTGAACTGTACTCCAACTGAAGTAATGTAACAGATGCACTGTAACAATAGCACTGACAAAATGCAATTGCTGGCCTGCGGTATGACAAATTTAAGGAATTACGCAGAACACAGTCGATTTCAGTTGTACACATGCGCATTAACCCAATGTATGCCATTCTGATAAGTATGTTGTCAGAACACCTGTTAGCTACGATTATAAAGTCGACAGCAAAACTTTTTTTGACTGACATCAAGGCGTAACTAATTGACATCTCTGACATCATGTAAAAACACACGCAGTGTTGACAACTTTCGCTGACTGCACGAACAATTTTGGCTGTGCAGAAATCATCATCAGAATGCCGCTGGTCCAGTGACACAAACATTAAGTTTTAATGTAACAACATTTTCAGAATGCATATTCGTCCCATGATCAGGCTTTGCGATGAAAAGAGCGTTCCCCTGAAAATAGTCTTTGAGGGACCTCGGGACGAACAGGAAAAAAATAAAGTATTTTTAGACGAGATTTTTGCTGTACCTGGCAACACTGGTACCAAGCCTTAATTTCGCCCAAATGTATGAAAAAGTTTTATCGACATTGGTTTTACTTTCATTTTATAAATGTTCGTACTACCCTATAAAACGAGATAGAAATGCATAAAACGAGAGGCAGACATTCTTGAAGAGCAAATTTTGTTTGATGGATATGGATTTTCTATGCATGTGTGCCGAAACAATGCTTTAATTATGTAAATTATAATCTAAGGGCCGCAGAGATAGTAGGCCTATACTCTGTTGTGATTATTAAATATTTGTATTTTTTTTCCTTATTCTGTGTACGTTTTATATGCATGCCACTGTATCGTTGCCTGGATGTGTGTACTGTAGCCGAGAAAGAGTCGGGACTCTGTCTGAAGTTCTGTTCGCGGCAGATTTTTCCACCGCGATTCGGACGGAACCAAAGTGGACGCCCACGGCGGATCGCGTCCACTTAAAGCAGAGAATGCCGACGCCTATTTGCCGGGAGCGCAGGAGCTCCTCCTCCTCCGCCTCC
>JAODKL010000041.1:2251265-2261589 GCA_026780765.1 Petrocephalus schoutedeni
CGGATCGCGTCCACTTAAAGCAGAGAATGCCGACGCCTATTTGCCGGGAGCGCAGGAGCTCCTCCTCCTCCGCCTCCGTCGCTCCCATCCCATCGCCACTTAGAGACGTTTAGCCGTGCGAGGTGAGTACAGTAAGTGACAGCCGCACCGAGTTCGGCGCACCGCCGCAAAGCGCCCTCATAGATAATCATACCACCCTGCCAGACGCCAGGGTTCGGATTTAGGCATCTCGGATGCTGTGAACTGGTCATCAGTTTCTACCCCGACCGCGAACATTGCATAGGTGGCAGGGAGCAGGATCACGGAAGAGTGACCCGAACCTGACATCCAGAATGAACGAGAGCGAGCACCAGCTGCCCCTGACCGCGTACGATTTCGAGCGACACTTTGACGAGAGGGTCGCTATCCAGTGGATGCAGGAGAACTGGTGAGTCCGGAGGGGGGGGTGGGCGCCTGGGTCCGGCAGCCGAGCCGGACGGTGCGCGGCTCCTCTACGGGCACCTGCAATGTCATAGTCACCGCGACCCAGCCGAGACGGTTCCGTGTTCTGATACCTCCCTCTCTATCATTTCGTGTGATCGCTTTCTTTCTGCGAGTCTGATTTATTTTACTGGGAGGGTGTCCTTGACAATCGAGCAGCAGCGCTAGCTTAGCGCTCGAAACGGGCATGAATGAAAGTCAGCGACGCTCACCATCCACATGAAATCACCCTTAGAATAAATACACGCCCTTCAATTAAAGCGTCTTTATATGCGCACAACTGTCTAGCACCGGCATTTAATCATTCTGAAATACGAATCCTTCATTTTTAACATTTGTATAAACCTTGTAAAGTGTGTTCCGTTATGCAATTATATTTAAGCAGCTTTTGAGAAAGCCGAAAACTTTACAAAAGTTGTGAAGTTGTAATTGAAGGCAGTGCAAAACTATTAGGCGGGTTAAAAGCCAAAGGGATACTTTCAATCCAGTGTTAAGGAAGCGGGTGCAGCTTAATGCTTATACGGGAGCGTCCCGGCCGCGCTTTCGCAGGCTGAGCGCCCTCGCGGAGTTCCGGCTGGCTGAGTTTATCTTAAGCATCTCGAAATACCGCATCGAGCGCCGACTAATTTCACGGCCACGTTGTTTCCGGGTCACCCGCGGTTGTAGGTGTCGTTCCTTCCCTCACGCTCCTTTAACGACGAGTTCAACAACCGCCTCTTTTCTTTTTGGAACTTTCTAACTACCGCTTCCTATTCCGAAGCCAGCAGAGAATGACGAATTCTGGCACCTGTCCAGATGCTCGCGTTGGATTTGAACTCGCTCCCGTCTGCTGTGTATGCTGGGAACCTTGCCTGGGCCTTTTCTGTTTACAGTGCATGTGGCATGGCGATCGGTGCATTAGATGGCGTATCCGTGCGAAATTGTATGCATGTGTAGTATAGTGTTATAGGGTCACGTTGCCAGGGTAACCTTATCAGTTCTTAATGGTATATGGTATAATATCTGTTATGTGTAGGCTGACTATGAAACACACAGCTGTGGGTTTTCTGTACTGGTTTCAGTGACCCACAGGGTTTGGAATAAACAGTTTTGTGTCAGGAAGTGTGTGTGTGGGGGGGGGGGTACTATGAGGAACAGGGTGGGGCATGACAGACCGCAGGATCTGATACTGGGTATGGCAGCACTCTGTTGGGTGGTATGAAGTGGACTGGCCCTGGAACCAGTCAAACTAACAGTTTATCAGACTTGACAAACAGTGTGTGTGTGGGGGGGGGGGTGCCCCTCGCTGTGACTGCTCAGCCAGGTCAGCGGCACAGGTTAATGGTGTGAAGCTGCCCCATCACCGCTTTGGCTGATTAGCACGGGCCGTTAGCTGAAGCGGCACACTTTCACTCCGCTTGCCATCCCCGTTCCAGCAGCTACCCCCCCGGGCTCATGAACCTGGCCCTCGCTGGACACACATCCCTGATTCTCTTCACAAATGCAAAGTGGCCATCCTATAATATGTAGCATAGCAGCATCTTTCATTCAGATTTACTTACGGGATGTAAACTTACAGCCACCTGGTCATGAATACACGTCTTTACCTACCTATTCAGCAGTGCATATTTTCCTGAATGTTATTTCTGAAAACTGCAGACTATTTGGCGATCGCTGGCCCCCCTTCCTTCACTAATGCGCTTGTGTTTCTGTGTGTGTTTGTGGCTGACGGCAGGAGGAAGGCATTTGTGTTCTGCGGCCTCTACGCGGCTCTCATCTTTGGAGGCCAGTACTTTATGAGGCAGAGACCCAAGCTGGACCTACGGAAGCCACTGGTCCTGTGGTCGCTCAGCCTGGCCATCTTTAGGTGAGTGTGAACATCAGGGTCGCACGGCCGTTCCCAAAGTCGCTCAGCCTGGCTGTTTTTGGGTAAGTGTGAACATCAGGGTCACACGGCCGTTCCTACAGTCACTCAGCCTGGCTGTCTTTAGGTAAGTGTGAACATCAGGGTCACACGGCCGTTCCTACAGTCACTCAGCCTGGCCATCTTTAGGTGAGTGTGAACATCAGGGTCGCTCAGCCTGGCCGTCATTATATAAGTGTGAACCAGTGTGAATGTCAGGGTGGCATGGCCAGTCCCGTAGCTGCTCAGGTGCCAGATCTGATTGTAAAAATGTTTCAGGAAGGGCGTTTCACAAAGCTTGGTCTCAGAAATCATTTCCCTTTTGAAAATTATTTTGGAACGATTTGGGGTTTTTATTAGAAAAAGTTTTTTTTTTTGCCAAAGATCTGTCTCTTATCAAAAACTTGCCTGTCAATTAAGTAACTATAAGGTGAACCCAAGCATTGAATATTCACTTTTCAATGAAACTGCCATTGCTTAGAGTCAGCGTCTTTTGTGTAGGTTAGGTTACTCAAAGGTTACCTTGGAAACGGAAGCGTGAGCTCTCGTCCAACTCGTTTTCCTAGCGGGGGTTGACATCAACACAGCAGGGGACCGGCTGAGGTTTTGTTATGAAGCATGTGCATTTGCTGCATAATATCACACATAAATCATGTGTTAGAAATAAAGTGCAAACCGCAGAGCGTGGTGGCTGTTACAGAAATTAGTCTTGTTCTGACATCCTCCGTAGAACCTTCCAGCTGCTGCTGACTGGACTGTAAGTCTTGTCTATGTAAGAGCACCTCTGGCTGTGTGAGCAAGACCCAAATGCGGATCTGACATCAGCAGCATGGCATGGCTCCGGCACGGACAAAATAGAAGCAAAGAATTGTGGCCAGCCTTCAGAGGGGCTTAGAGGTGTGTCAGCAGTGGGCAGAGCAGGGCCTGGTGGTTGCATCGGCTTTCCGCCTGGTCCCCTCCAGGTTGGGGACACTTCCAGACTCCGGAGCATTCCAGCACAGCGGCTAGGCCAGCCACAAGGCATCGCCCGCTTATCAACACTTGCGGCGCGGATGCCTGAGCGACGGACAGAAATGTGACTTCCCCAGTTGCCGAGCAACTTTGTCAGTTAGGTGTCAGTTACATGTTGCCATGGCAGCAGGGGGCCGCGTGCCGTTGACACTGTCGAGATCCCGGCCCTGTCAGGTGTTTGCTGCCTTTTCATGTGCAGGTGCCGCCTAGACGTATGGTGCCGGATCCACTTATCCATTTCCATTTCTGAACAACATAAGTACGGTGGCGAGATGTTCAGTCCGGGCACCGCTATTGCCAGCGAGGTCATCAGCGTATCCACACCTAATCAGCCGCATTCTGCCAGATGGGCATGACAGCGCCTCTGCTGACACAGCGAAACCCCCCCCCCACACTCACACACACACCCTGGGCCTGATGGGACATCCACTGACCCTGGATCAGCATTCAGAATAAAGTCAGGTCAGCTGCTCCTGGATCCGCCTCGTGGGGTGGGTTCGGCTGGGATGCAGGTGCAGGACGGCCTGCAGCGTGATGGCCGAGCGGCGCCACGCGGCGGTCAGATCCGCAGGATGGCAGCGGCAGCAGAACTAAGTCACGCTGCGGCTCGCCGCGAGAACGGGCAGCCTCTGGGGCGGCTCCCGCAGCACGACGGAGCGTGACCGCCCTCTGGTCATTTAGGAATCGGAATCGCCTTAATCAGCAAATACATTTTCTGCTTCTTTTCACGCTGGAGGATAGCCTCGCGTGTTGGGAGAAGGGCTTCTTCTCTCGCAGAATGCCTGAGATTTTTCCTTCAAGTATGCAGTGGCCCACACTGTACGGCCCCCGGCCGCATTGTTAGGGATGTCAGCCGGCCGCCCATTGTCCTGGAAAGTCGCTAAGCAAACCCTGCAACAGGGGTACTGGACCGAGGCAGACATTCTCTAGTGACAGAGACAAAGGGTGGTATTTATCCAGCAGGTGAAGGATGAAGCACTTTTAGATTAAACTGTAATACTGTGCATTCTAGGCTTCTATTTCCATAAAATACATTCTGCAGTAGACACTTATGTCTGTAAGCTAGGGCCAGGATCTCTGGAGATGAAGGGGACTCTTCGAGGACTTAAACCCACAATGTCGGGTTTATGAAGTCACCTTACGCGGCTCGCTGTTCCTAACGGAGTATGCCCATTCGTACTCCTCTCTAAAGACGGCCGATCTTCCACTCCATAGGCTGACAGTGAACATCTGACGCACTGCCTGTAGCCTGTGAAACCCGTATTATCGTAATGAAGTGTCATTAAGAAGGCGTTGACTCCTGGCATCCATGTAGATGCCGTTCCTCTGGAATGTTCCGTCTTCTTCAGGATTCCCAAAAGCAAGTAAATTGCTTTTGAGCCCCCCTCTGCTGTTGCTGCTCATCCTCTTTTACCTTCAGCTTCATTCATTGTTATGGCCTTTTCTAGTGCATTGGATCTTCTCCTAATCTGATCAAAGTAAGTACCATTCAGGCCAATTATTCAGTCTGGAAGTTCAGGCTTGGTTTGATCTAGAATCTGCTTCTTTGTTTGCTTCGCAGTCCATGGTGTTCTAAAAAGTCTTTGTCAGGACCAGAGATCAAAGGCGCTGATACTATACCTGTTCTGCTTCTTCACTGTCTAGTTTTTATTTCTATAAAGAGTCCCGGAAAATACCACATTCAGAACAATTCTTATCCTTGTTTTTAGAGAGCTAAACGCATAAACACGGGAACTTCACCCACAGAAAACGCAAGCTTTTTTTTTTTTGCAGCTTGCTGTTAAGCAGATTGTCACTCAACTCTTCAGTCTTAATTTATTCAAAGTGAAATTTATGTAGGGCGCTTTCAACTACGTCAAACCAACTTAGGTAAATCCAGCCTTACACTATGAGGTGTCTTATATGTTTTTGGGGAGGTCATCCCTACTCACGTGAGGGTTTGTGGAATGGATTGCTTAGGTCAGTCAGGAACTGCCCGTACTTTGGATTTCCTGACTAGATATGGAAGGGGCCAGAGCAAGGTCAACAAGAGTGCAGAGAAATATGTAGGCCATGTTGATGTTGAGGAAGCATCCTTAGGCTGGACACTGCAGACACAGCCATGGCATGTCTCACTGGGCATCCTGCCAGGTCGCTTACGCAGACACTTGGAAATGAAACACGTGTGGGTGTGGTTCGCAGACGCGCTGTAAACCGCGGGCCGGCAGTACAAAGCCGCGGCTGTGATGCTGCGTCTCTGATTGCACGGCTTCCCCGCCTCGGTGAAAGGTGAGCCGGAAGTCGGCGGCGACGGGTACATTTACACTTGGGCACTTAAGCTTTTATGCAGAGCGTGGTGTTGTTTGTCACATAGCTGAATGCGTTGCAGGAGCAGAGAAGGTTAATTGCGAGGCCTGCAGCACAGCCTCATGAGATCTGAACCAGCGATCTTCGCAACCTCTCAGCCTAAACACCTAATGGTTTAGCTCCCTGGACTCTTCTCTGGGCTGAGTAAATAGATCAATACATCGGGAGCATTTGGCTGTCAGACAGGCTCACTGGCGTGCCGGGTTTCGTAAGTAGGGACAGGTGTGTGGTCTTCACTGTAGGATGGAGCGTGAGATGAAAAGGCAGTCCGGCTCAGAACTGTTCGTAAGCAACAAGCAACTGGGGTACTTTGGAAAAAGGTAGAACCAATGTTTCGTTACGTTATGTTGCCATGTTACGTAACGTTATGTAGCGGTTCGTAATGGTTTGTAATGGTATGTTGGATTGTGTTACATTCCACGCCTTACATGCATTTATAATGGTGTTTGTGGTATTTCAGAAAGAGACCGGTAGGTTTTTAGAACAAACCACAGTCTTGGGTCACAGGTAATCAGCTGGGGCCCCTTTGTGATCCCCCGATCTCTTTCCGCAGCATCATCGGGGCTATGCGGACTGGCGGGTACATGCTGCACCTCCTAAACACCAGTGGCTTCAAGCAGTCCGTCTGCGACCAAGGCTTCTACACTGAGCCTGTCAGCAAGTTCTGGGCCTACGCCTTCGCCGTGAGCAAGGCCCCTGAGCTAGGTAGGTCCTGTCAGAAGGAAGAGGGCGGGAAGGTGTTTGGCAAAGGACTGGGGAGGGTAAAACTTTCACCCCCCCCCTCCCCTCTCCGCAAAGCAATTGCACCAGTCAATGCGTCAAGACCAAAGTTGAATGACGATAAGGTTTGACATAGCATGACTGCCAGATCTCCTACAATGCACTGACGTAATCAGTCAGGCGCCCAGGAGCGTGAGTGTCCTTGCTGTGCGATGGCCCAGCCTACAAAATAAGGGGGTGATATCCACTGACAATAAAGAGCAGCTGGGGACTGGAACGGTGCTGAGCCAGCTAGAATCACTCACGGAACGATGGACGTCACCGTTAGACACCTCTCCTGCAGAAAAGAACAGGAAATAGTGCGAGCGGCTACAGGACACACTGCAGCATCCACTCGTGAGTGCATTCCTGAATGTCGCCCAACTGCCATGCTCTCTCTCTACCGCCCCCTGCAGGCGACACCGTGTTCATCGTCCTGCGAAAGCAGCGCCTCATCTTCCTGCACTGGTACCACCACATCACCGTCCTGCTCTACTCCTGGTACTCCTACAAGGACCAGGTGGCGGGTGGGGGCTGGTTCATGACCATGAACTACCTGGTGCACGCTCTCATGTACAGTTACTACGCTGTGCGGGCGACCGGTTTGCGCGTGCCCCGCCAATGCGCCATGGTGATCACCACCTTCCAGATCGTGCAGATGGTCATGGGGCTGGCCATTAGCGCCCTGGTTTACCGTTGGATGCAGGAAGGCCACTGTCCCACCTACCTGAACAACATCGTCTGGGCCTCCGTCATGTACCTCAGCTACTTACTCCTCTTCTCCTCCTTCTTCTACAAGTCCTACCTCAAGGGCAGGGGTAGTAAGGGGGACAAAGAAGCCTAGATTCAGGTTGGGGGGTGGGGGATGAGGAGTCAGGAGTATAGGGGTTAGGGTTTTGGGCAGGGTTCCCCAATTCCGGTGTTGGAGAGCCAGTCCACAACACAGTTTGCAGATTTCCCTGCTGAAACACACCTGCTAAGTCTGACAAATCGCTAATTAAGATGTTTGAGCTGGGAAACTGTGTCGTAGACTGGCTCTCCAGGACCGGAACTGGGGAACCCTGGTTTAGGGTACAGCACGACCAATATGCTGCAATGCAGGCTGTCCTTCACATTCACTAATATTCTTGATTCTCTCCAGAGTCGCTTTCTGGGGGTAGAACACATCCCGTACCAGAACAAGAGAACATGTCAAAACCAAGAGAAGATGTTCGTGGTCCAAATTTCTTTAACCTTTAATTTCAGTATTCTGCGGAAGGTTGCCATGTGCTACATGTTAAATTCTGGGATTGCTTGTGGTTTGTAGCCACAGGATTAGGGAAGAAGGTCGGACATTGGCTTTCAGTCTTCATACCAAGCTGCTTCTCAGTTTGGTTTAGCACTCTTTCTTACTCATCCCTCTGGGTTTGGCTAAGGCATGTGCCCACACAAAGTCTTAAGGCGTTGGTTCACCTCAGAAATACCTTCAAAGGGTTTCAACTATGCTGAAGCAGCAGACGTCGTTCAGTAGTGCCAGGCTGAGATCTTTCAGGCACAGGTATGAAGAATACAGTTTCATGACACAGAAATCTTAAGTGACACTGGTGTCAGTAATGTTAGAACATCTTACATTGCAAGCAGTCACAGCACAAAAACATATGAGTGTCACTGAGGACCACTAATGGTTAGAGAGCGTAATCAGAACAATGCCTGAGTATCAGCATGTAGTTGTTGGAAATTCTGTGAATTTATTGTCATGTTAAGAATCAAAGCAGGAGCTGGTATAACTCAGCACTGGGGTCACACCTACAGGTATCAGCCAAGGGCTGATCTCGATCTCCACCAGCCTGGTGTTGCACAGAAGGTGCTCCATTATCACTCCATTAAAAGCATTCCGGAGACGTGTGACTGCATGAATTCCATCATCTGAGGCATCTGGCCAAACCAGCCTGAGTGGGTCCTGTGGAAGGCCCGCCCCCCCCCGAGCCATACCATAGTGACGAGAAGGATATCACGTCACTGAGGCGGGCTTCCTCATTCTACCTGCTTCTCAATCCTTCGTCTCGTTGAGATTGACAGAACCCTCAGCCAACCAAGGGCTCCTGGAAAGCTCTGCCCTCTCGGTAATGCTTAGAGGAACTCGGCTAACCCACCACGTAATTCCCTTCCAGTTTGAAATGACACTTTTATACACCGCGAAACAGGCTATGATCTGAATCTGCAAACAGCTAGTTGGAGAGAAGCAGATAGTCTCCGGAATAAGTGGTTTTATGGTTTTTGTGTAACATTAGATACCGAGAACTTATTTTCTTAACTGCATGGCAGGTCCAGAATTATTAGAAGTAGCCCACGGCCTATCGATCTTTACAGACAGTATTGGTGACAGTTTGTCATTTCTACATCAGGTAATGCACTATATTTATGCAAAGCTCTACACTCTCTCTGGTAGTTGGGAATCCTGAATCTGTCCTTGGTGCTCACAGTGTGAGCACAGCAGCGGAGTTAGACCAAAGCAAGGCCTTGGGTAAGGTGGTGTCATGACACAAAAAGCACCAGGAATACGCCGCTTTTAGTAACTGCGGTCTTGGTTTTCAACTCAATGTTTCTTCAAAATGCATTTAAACAAATGTGTATTATTGTAAGGAACTAAACTGGGAAAATGTTATTTGAAAAAGAGTCATGGGCAAATCATGCGTAACATACGAGATCCTTTGTGTGCTTTTGATCCACAGTGAATGTCTGAGGTGACTGAAGCAGCTGTAACTTTATCATTTAGATCTAATTTTGAGGTCATTGATTTTTGTTTTGGGACCTCACGGGAAATGTTACTGGGGGCAGATAGACTTACGCTCCAATTATGCATTCATTGATTTTTACTTTTTTTAAACTGATGAATTACAGCAGTCAGTCTCTTATGAAAAACATAGACACTGTAATCCTTCTGTGTCCACTCTGCAGTACATGGTGGAAAAGGCAATCTTTCCATTGTATTTGTGTTAAAATGTGGCTTTGCATCTGTTTTCTTATCACTTTCATTTTCTAGCCTTTTATTTACGTTCTTAAAAGCTCTTTTGCTTTAATTACCTCTTGTTTTACTTCCTGTGCAGGACAGACACACCCAGACCAGACATAGACTACTGTCTATAAGCAGACCGAAGTAACAGAGAGGCTTTGTAGTGTGTAGTCAATCCTTTCTGCAGAAATCGTGCCCTTGTCCTATCTGAAGCAGCAGGTAGCTGATATCAATATCCCAGGGGCAGGACGATTACCACAACCATGATCACATCCTCAGATATTCACCCTGTTAAACATATAATCGTGTCAACCATCTTGAATAAAAACCTGTGACCACATGGCGGGTCTCATGTTGGTGTGCGTACCCCTGCTGTGCGATCCGAGTCCATCACTCATGCCAATCTGTCTACATTGTAGAGACGCCAACACAAAATCTATTTTTAACCCTCCATGAGACCATTGCAAACTTATGGCCTGAATTTATATTAATTAAACCATGGCAAACATTTGCGTGGCTGTTGACAATGACGACCACGGAGGCAACGCGTGTGTGCTGTCCAGCAAAGACCTGTCCTGGAAGCTTAAATTAACGCAGACTGCCTGTGATACAGCTGCAATCGTGTAGGTGTTAATGGTAAGACGCCCGATCCACCCTGTGCACCCTCCACGAGCATCTCGTAGCTCATCTGTAACAAGAGCGAGAACAAACAGTGCAGGAATTTGGAGCATGTTGCAGTTTTGAAAGAAAACTAAAAAGTCGAAGGTTTTAATAAAAAGGACATTACTTGATTGAAAATGTGTTTTGTCTTCTGTTTTTCCATTTACCAAAAGCGGGGGGGGGGGGGGGGAATT
>JAODKL010000041.1:2261689-2276611 GCA_026780765.1 Petrocephalus schoutedeni
CGGGGGGATGGGGGGGGGGGGGGGCAATTACATTTTAATTACATATAATCACAAGGCCAGACCACCGTGAAGCCATGCCGACCAAAAGTCAGGTGTAGTTGTACCTTGAACATGAAGCAGATGTGTTATAGTGTTAGTCCTAAATGTATACTTACCCTTTTAATATGTAGATTTACTATAGTAAAAAGGTGTTCAGTCTAAACATCTTGTCCTTATTTTGAGTATGTTGTAATTGTCTAAAGGAGCTAATCAGGTTAAATACAATGTGCGGATTGTATTGGTGATACATAGGCCTTCTAGCACTGTATTTAGAACAACGAAAGGCAGACTGTAGTTTTAAACAATTTTTTTGTTGCTGAGAAAAAATTGCCCATAAACGTCAACTACTGATTTTTGTTTCAGGGTTTGTAGGTCAGCATAGACATTTCATGGGATGAGGTAAGAAGTAGCATTAATAGAAGCCAGTCAGGTCAGCTTGCTGGCGTGAGATTTTCAATTTTTATTTTCAATTAAGTTTTATTACCTTCTAAATAGCCTGTAGGGTTTGCAGACTACCCCAACGCTTTTGATGCAGCTGCTTTTAGGTTTATAGTGGAATAATATAGATTGGCCGTATGTGTGTGAGCGTGAGAGTCACGCCCGATGTGTCAGTGCTGGCAGCCCTGGGAAGCACGAACAGCAGAGTAATCATATTACTTTTGCACCCTTGGGTAATGCCCTTAATTTCAATTGCTCCTGGGACCCTGATCATCTGTTATATATTTCTTTGGACAAAGATGTCTGCTGAATGAATGTAGTGAGTTAGTCATGTGTATGGATCGCACTGATTTTAATGCACACGTGCTTTCTGAGAATGAACTCGCACGGTAAGGCAGCATGCACACCGCGGAAGACAACAGGACCTAAATATCGTAGAGCTGCTTTTCTTCAAACAACCGAAAAACTAATAAATATATACGTCTGCGTCCAGGCACGTTCTTCAGCAGTACTCAAAATGACGAGGGGTATAAGTAATCTGCCATGTGTGCAAGGGCATAGATTTGGGTATGGATGGTAGGGACGTTGTACGAGTGCCATGTGTGTTTAGGGGGGCGGGGGGGGGTTGGGGCTGATTTGGTCCTTCCATAGCTGAACCCAAAGCGAAGCCCCTGTATGTGTGTGCCATGTGATGGGCTGGAATCACGTGCAGGCTGTACCCCTCGTGGCCCTATGGTTCTCCATCGCAGTTCTACAGTGTACTAACAGGTGGAAGGTGGATGGATGGTCTCAATGATTGTCAATCCTAATCCTCTGCATTGCAATGCTGCCACCACCTGGCGGAAAACATAATGCAATTATTTTCCCGACTGCCTGAAATATAATGGCGTAAATGTTTTTAGTCAGCTCTAGTAGTTCGAATATCTGACGTGGAGTTTATATGTTTAACATTTGCTAGAGTTCCTCCACTGTCTTTGTGCTTTTAAGACCGACTAACGGAATATTGGGTTGACTTTGGTGCTGTTATCACAATTAGGCAAAATGTTTTATATATGTTAAACATTTCAGATGAAACAGCTATCGGACTGAGAAAAAAGGAAACAATTTCGCTATACTTGATTAAAATCGCATGGATTTTCGGTGCTGGACGGCTGTAGCATGTCGTAATAGTATACAAACCTGACAGGTTTGGTTCACGTGGCATACCACTAGAGGGCAGCAAACTGTAAATAAAATATTGCTTCAAAATTAAAACATCTATCTGAATTTCTGTTCTGCAGGCGGCCGTGGAATCGCGGTATTAAATACTTTTTCACTAGCGAGCAGCTGCACTATTTAAGGTCCATTCATCCATCTTGTCTGACCATGCTTTCTCAATTATGCATCGCGTTGGATTAAAAAGTATGCTAAATAAGTATTAATGAATCCCAGTTAACTGAAATAAAAAGCATAAACAGACGATATCTGACCAGATACCCGGTCTAATTGGTACAGCTGCGTGGGATGACGTCATACATCCAATAAAGGTAAGTTAAGGCAAGCTCCATATCCTGCAATGGTCAAGCGGGTTTACAAGATGGGTGGAAGGGTGTATGCACCAGCAGATGGAAATTCCACGTTCTGCTAGTTTCTCAGCACGTTACAAGTAGCACTCCATTTCAGGAAGAGATGTGAATCTCCTGCTGCCACCAAAACACTATGCATTGATGTCGCATATAGACGTGAGGGTGGTGATGTCCAGCCTACCTCCTGCTGGCTTCAGAGAAGCCCCTCAATCAAAATCGAATTGTCTATCTGAGGTATATGGAAAAAAAAAGCTGAAGACCATGTTGTGACATGTCTAACATGTGTCTCATGGAACTCTGGGCCAGCTATGACGGTATTTCAGTTTTGCCTGGTCTTTGGCATTAATGCTGCCTACTCACAGGGCTGCACTGGGATTAAAATTCAGCCCAAGACTTTGGGATCCCCCACGGCACCACGGTAAATTTTGCTGAGTGGCAGGCCGGAGGAGAGGGAGGGGGATCGCCCATGTTAAATTTTGGTGGCCCACATACCCATCAACCCACCTGGAGAATGGCTGGAATGTTAGATGGCCAGACCAGCCCTTCCTACACACAATGTAGTCCAAGCCATTTGCCATTATAAAAGAGGTCTCAATGAGTGCATTTCAGGAAGCACCAGACTGGGATCTTAAATAGGTGAAGTCTTAAGAACAAACCCAAAATATGACACATACACATGGGCAGTTTCCGGTCTGTTTCCATTCATGGCAACAAATCCAACATTTTTGTTACAGGCTGCTGGGGTGTACTCTCCAAAGCCAGCGCTAGACAGCCACCACCCACACACAACTTAATCTCACTCCCAACATGACTCAATCGTTACTAGGGGACAGGAAGCACCTGCTGATCAAGTAATTAAGCCAACTATCTCCGAAAACAAAGGAGACGAAACGTAATGAGAAGTGATGTTACGTCCGAAACCAAGGCCCGAGGTGTGTACGGAGTATGAAGGGCAGACTCCCGCCTCGGGGCTTGTATTGTTCTCGGAGAATCACGCGAATGACGGCAGACTTCGCTTCCCAACGGGACTCAAATACAAGGAAGTGAAGCCCTATGTGATTCGCGGGCCATATTGGCTGGTGTGTAGATTTTGTGCATCGTGTAGCAGAGGTCATTATTGAGGAGCTTTGGGCCCAAAAGGTTCTTAAGACATGATTAATGTTACTGATCCCAGGGAGAATTGGTTGAAGTTATTCAATATTTTGTGTTGCCCTTCCTTTTCAATCTAAAAAATAAAAGGGCAAAGAAAGAGACAACATTTTAATTCATGTGGTTTGGTATAAAATAAAGGATATAAAATAAATTGATTTCTGCAGAAGACTCTCCTCTAGGCGTTATTATTTCTTGGGAAAAAGATCTAGGACATGGGGTTAGTGTGAATTGGGACAATTGATGGAAAAATGTTACATCTCCAAGAAATTTATCCCACCAATTAGTTCATTATAAGGTTGTTCATAAGTTTTATATAACTCCTCTTCATGCTTTCCAGGTGAACCTCAGTAATGGTAAATACTGCCCGAGGTGTAAGTCAGACGTCAGTGGTACATTTTTGCACTTATTTTGGGAATGTCCTACGGTGGCAGATTTTTGGGTTTACACTGCTAAGGTACTCTTGAGTGTCCTTGATGTTTGTTTACCAGTGTGCCCAGCTCTTATGTTGCTCTGTGATGATTCATTGATGCATTTGACCCAGCTGCAGAGAAAGATATTGTTGGCTGGTTTAACAGCATCTCTTAAGACTATTTTGAAGATGTCTTTTGAATCACTAGGACACCATGGACAGGTGTTTTATCATTCTTTTTGGACACTTTGCTACTTGAACAAACACATTTGACACCTTGATACTTGAACACTGGTACAGTGTTCTTAGGTTTGAAAGCCTCACCTTCACTCCTCCAAACATACCTCTGGTCATAGCGGCATTGTGTGTAAAACTCACTTCACTGTGGACAGTGACACTGGAGTTCCAGCAGTTTCCAGTTCATGGCAGGCTTGAGCCTTGGTGCTTCCTGGGTTGATCCTGAACATCCTAACTAATTTCCTTTCATCTGAGGGTGACAGTCTGGGTTTTCTTCCAGACCTTGGCAAAGTGGTGACACATCCAAATAACTTGTACATGCGTACAATTGTTTGAACTGATGATCTTGGACCCTGCAGTTGTTTAGAAATGGCTCCAAAAGACTTTCCCAACTTGCATAAATCTACAATTCTCCTTCTTAGCACTTCACCGAGTTCCTTGGACTTCCCCATTGTTCTGAGTATTGGTCAATCCAATGGGTGCTGTCACACAAATCCTTTTTATGCTGGCAAAAAGAAACTACCAGCTGCAGTCAATCACGATCACTAACAAGAAGTTAGTAGGGCTTGGCCTTGTCAAGTTAAACAACATTCTAGAACTATCAACACCACTTATTAAAAGATGTAGGTGAATATATGTATATATTTCAGCCTGTATGTATAATTTTGACTATGTGGATTGCAGAAAATCCAAAATAAATTCAAACTTATGCACCAAATTCTTGTTTTTAAAAATCATTGAGGATGTATGTTGTCATTCAATCATTCAACCTTGGAAAAAGAACAGTTCAAATAAATCATTAAAAGCCCAAAATTAATATGGCATTCATGCCCATGATGAGTGTATGTAAACTTCTGACCACAACTAGTATATTCATTTTTAAATTGTGAGATCTGTCAAGTTCTAATACAGTGAAATAACTTCAACCCTCCATCCATATTCTGTAACCGCTTGTCCTATTCAGAGTCATGGGAGTCTAGAGCCTATCCCAGAACTATGAGCACAAGGCAAAAATCAGCCAGGATGGGGCACCAACTCATCACAAGGCACACTCACACACCATCCACACCAATGGCCAATGAGTCATGGTGGAGACTTGAACCCTAGTGTGAGGCAATAGGGCTAAATAATGCATCACTATATTACCCTGCCACCCTGGGAAAGTGTGGCAAGAAAATATGCCTCAGACCATTACACCACCAGCAGCCTGAACTGTCGAAAAAACAGGATGGATTATGGACCTATGCTTTCGTGATGTTTATGGCAAATTCTGACCATTTCATCTTAATGTCACGGCACGGAATGAGATTCATTTAACCAGGCAATGTTTTTTTCATTCCAATCTACCATCTTTCTTCCCCATCCTGGTATTTGATGTGAACATCAATCCTGCACCTGTCTGATTTTATCCATTGTGCTGCTGACGTATGATTGGCCGATTTGATATCTGCTCCGACCAACAGGTGTGCCTAATAAAGTGGCAATAACTGCATATATTCACCAATAGGTGCCACTAGCGCACACTGTGTTGAATGGTGCTTCGTGTGATTAACTTTGAGGAGAATCTTTGGGCTGGAATGCCTCAGGGCTACAGAGAGACTCATTCTGCCATCACTATGAGGGCGTTATGATCGAAACTGTTCAAGCCTAAAGTGTAACTCAATCAACATTTCGACATTTGAATTCAGAGAAGGCATTGATCACTCCAGCCTCATCGCGTTTGTTCGTGAACACCGGGGTGCTAATTGGCAGTAATTAACAGGTTCTGATCATCAAAAAACATGCGCGTACCTGAGAGCGCATAAAATGAACACTTAGCTGCTGTGAATAGCTAATGTTTACCCATCATCAACTTTGGTCGACCGGTTTATCACTTCTAAAATAATATTAAAAAAATATATTATCGTTAAAATTGCTATACGGTGTAAAGTAGAATGTATAACATGTATGAGATCGTTGACAATTAGATCAGCTGAATGTCCGCAATAAGGTTAACGGAGACGACAGAGTGTCGGAACCAGAACGGAAGAACCGCTTGTCGGTTCAGGTGATTGAGGGGACAGAAATGGTCGCCAGCTGTTCTCAACACCACCGGCTTATCTGATGTTGCAGGAAACCGGCACTTGTGAGATGAAATGGGGCCCAGGAATATCCTGGCATGAAGTAACAGCGAGTTTTCTAATGGTAAAATAAAGATTACCCTAGGAGGGAAACCCTTAAAAGAATGCACACGTGTCTGTAGAAAACTGAGTATCCAAAGCTATCCATATGAAAACGGCAAATCAACGTGCCGAATGGTGTCTTATTTAATCTCTACACTTATGTAAAAGTACGTTTTAAAACTATGTAATCGTAGCTGCTCTTTTAGGTGAAGGGCATTTTTTTCAGAGATGTGTAATAAATGTATTAGTGCCAGGATGTACAGCATCCTTATCCCATCTCAGAAATACCTATTTTAATACACAGACTATTATAATACATTACCGCATGCAGTCTGCAATGGTAGCAGAGGTTCAATACGTAGGCCTACGGTTGTTCTACCTTTGTTTAAAACAGTCTAATTTTTTTACTATGCTCTATTTTAAGCATAACGGATTCTCAATCCTCAACGCTTTATCACTTCTTTTCTGCCTTCTTATCCGTGCGCGTGTGTATATTCACTTTATCTTGTGCATTCAGTGTACCTTCGTGTAAACCATCCGATATCAGTCAGATAGCGCGGAAAAAGTGAGAGCGCAGGTTGGGAGAAAGGCGAAGTAGCGCCGGGATTTCGGGGCGGGCTCAGGCGCTCCATAGAAAAGGATCGGCGAGTTGCAGGCACCTCGGCCGTGGTGTGGGGCTCGACTCGGGGCAGGATCGCGGCGTTTGATTTTGGGGTGGGAGAGACGGGGCAGATCGGCACCGCTGGAAGGGGCACTTCGGAGCGCACCGCTGGAAGGGGCGCTCTGACAGATGTGCATTCCTCTGCGCAGCGGCGCGTCGCTACAAGTCGCGCAGGAAGCGGAGGAACCGAGTTTACTGGCGCACTGGAGGGGAGGGCAGGCGCAGGTAAGATGCGGAGAGCATGGAGAAGCAGAAGTTAATTGCCTTTTCATCAGCCATTTTGCGGTGTTTTCCGGGAAGAAGCGGGCAGACCTGCCCCCCCCAGCTTTTTGTGTTTTATACTGCATGCTCCGTTTTGCACTTT
This sequence comes from Petrocephalus schoutedeni, assembly GCA_026780765.1. NCBI lineage: Eukaryota > Metazoa > Chordata > Actinopteri > Osteoglossiformes > Mormyridae > Petrocephalus > Petrocephalus schoutedeni. Next base: position 2,268,717 of record JAODKL010000041.1, read on the forward strand.
TGTGCCACGTCACCCTTCTTTTAATAATGATATCCGTTTTATTATCATTAGGAGGGATATGCATTCTTAAATACAGGTCTTAATGTGGGAAACACGTTGGCTTTTCAGATACATGCTTTCTCCCAGCATCGTGTGCATGGCAGACTAACCTGGTTACCAAGTTAAATGGTAACCGGGACGGAGGCTGTGGCGAGCGGCTGGCGACGGAGAAAGAGGCGGACGGCGCTGCTTCCCCCCTTCCCCCCCGGCGCAGACGGGCTTCGGACATGTCTCCCTGGACGATCTTGCCCGTCAGTCTTCCCGTCCTGACTATCACCGGGATATGGGTTGTGTAAGTACCCGTTTTAACTTTAAACTGGTTTGGCTCCGTACACATTGCTGGTGGTTGGAGTACGGAGCTCCGCTGTAGGACCGTGATCGGGCGCAAGTGCTGTAAGAAAGTTTATTTCAAAGTCCCTAAAAAGTGTATCGATTTATAGTATTAATATTGCTTTTGGTTATTTGTGGTCATTATGGTCTAGGTCATTGTCCGATGCTTTTGCGGTAGGCAGCGAACTCGTGTTTATTGGTTTACAACGAGTAACATTTCCTGAATACCTTATTTAAGAACGCAGTCTCTAATGTACATCTCTAATGTTCGGCTTTGGTGTCAAGAATCAAAATGCTCCAATATAGAAGAGCGGTTCTGATTTCCCTTACGCAAACCAGTTTTTAAAGCTGGGTGTTTTATAGTGAAGAAATGCAGGTTACGTAGGTTTCTCACGGGGTCGAGGTGAAACATTGAGTTTTAACCTGCAGTCTTTACATTTCGTGTCCATACTGCTAGCCGCAAAACGCGCAACGTGCATCGGGCTTGATGATTATGTGGCTGTGTCGTTTCTCCTGCGTCCTTTTACAATGTCTACTCCGTATTAAACGTATTAATGATCTGATGTAGGCACATTCACCGGAATTGTCCCAAATGAACCCGAAAGGGCACAGAGGCATTGCTGCTATTTTAAAGGAGACGGTGGTGCCGTTCCCATGTTTACTGAAGTATCTACTGATCTGTAGAGGTGAGGTTATCGCTGCCCTGCAGTAACGGGGGAGAGCAGATGAGATCAGGATCCGTCCTGTGAACTGAGCTTTTGCTGGAAGTGGGGCTCTCTCAGCGGCATGGGCGTAAATCCCGGGGGGGGGCGGAGGGGACATGTCCCCCCCCATCCGAGGATTGTCCCCCCAAATAACCATAATGACGCAGTCTCCATGCTACAATAATAATGACAGAAGCAAAGTTTTTCACTGTGGGGACATATCTTTATAAGTACAATTTGATTGTATTATACGTGTCCCCTTCAAAAATTGCTCATGAGAAATTTTATATTTATTGTCCCCGCCTACTGTTAAATTAAATTTACGCCCATGCTCAGCGGGGCTGTGTGAGCCGGCCTATGTGGGAACGTTTGCTGTTTCCAGGGAGCGGAGAGTCACTCCGGTGACCTATGGGCAAAGAGACTGGAACGGGCCCCTGTTACTGGGGCCGTGTTTGCAGTGCTGATTGCATTTAGCGAGGAGGCTACCTGAGGGGGGGTGATATGGGCCGAGAGGCTCTGGCGGGCCCTGGAGGTGCCGGTGTTTCTGTGCTCAGGGTCTTGCAGGTCCTGGTAGGTGTTTCTGATCCAGGCACAACATGCGGGAATGCCATGAAATATTATTGATGTCAATAATGAATAACAATGATGATGATAATGATAATAATGACAAAAAGAACTGTTATTACTGTTTAGTTGCTACTGTTGTTATTAGTATCATCCTCATGCCGGGAGACATGCTGATGTGGAAGAAAGCTGCGTGGTGTTTGCCAGAGAGACAGAGCGATTCTTAGACCAAGTGTGTTCTGTGAAGACCCACCACCTCCCCCACCCCCCCCCCGGCCCTGCTCCTTCCAGCTGGGATGTAACCCCCCCACCCCCCCCAGCTCTGTAATAGTGCTAATTGTCCTCTTGCATGTGAAAACCTGGCTGATTTCAAAAGGAGCAGAGCAGACCGAAGTAGCCGGGTGACATTTGCTCACTTGCCACTCGTCCCTGTCAGGGTTTCCCACCGTAGCTCATTAAATGCAGGGATCGTTTATAGTTGGCCGCCTGCAGGTGAAGTTCCTCTTCCTCACACAGATACTGAAGGCGCATATTAGTGTCCGTGGCCACCGGCATAGTGACCCTGCCCCTTGTAGTCCATGGTACAGTCTGCCTGTATGGCGGGGAGTTAAAAAGCAAAGGTGTTGCGCTGGTGGGGCAATACTGGCCGGTGTGGGCTCACGTAAACACCACCGGGGAGGCGTGGCCAAAGTGGCGGGCAGAGTTCCTGCAGCGGGGGGTGGTAGCACAGCCCCAGAAGAACTTTGGGGGTGCTGTTCTCAGTTGGCCTCCTCCCAAGAACAAGACATGTTCTTCAAGTCCTGTACGCTGCTCCAGCACATCTGAGGAGGAAAGGAGGGGAACGTGGACGTGGAGGGGTGGGTGGAACACCATGGCAGTGTGTCAGTGTAAGTATTGGGGGGGCGGGGTGGACTAATGCTTTGGGAATAGTGCCGGGAACTTTGGGATTTCAAGCCCAGTAGTCTACAAAATCACCAAGGCATTTGGAAAGTGTGTTCAGTTTGTGTTGGGCTGTGTCCTGAGCCCTCGGTGTGCTGTGGTCCACTAAGATCAGTCAATATAAACTCACCGGGGCCACCTACAGGCTCTGATCAGGTGTTTCTGGTATTAATAGAGAGTCTACAAAATGGGAACCGCTTTTAAAATATAGTGGACCGAAAAGCGGTTTCTTTCGTGGACATAGGTTCAAAAGAGCAAAGTACTTTACTGATTTAAGAAAATTATTAAGATGTTAAACACTGCGTGTAAGACACTTTAGATTTTCTCTTCTTGTGGCTTGAACAGGCTTGTACCCCCCACCCCCAAGCCCCCAATCCATGTCAGAAATGACCAAAATTAATTTAAATGTATGCCTTTAAGGAACATGGGAGAAGCTCCCTTTTTAAAAACTTTGGAAAGCGAAAGGATCCAGGGCCGTCGAGCACAAGGGCTTCCTTGTCTTGTGGAGGAAGCTGTGATGTTTTGGGATCTCGCCTGTTTGCCTGTGGTATTCTTAGCTGTGGCCTCCCTGTAATTGCACTTCAGTTCCAGCCTGTTTTTCTCCCTCAGTCTGCCTGCCTAGCTTCCACGTATCTGGTTCCACGTACTCGGTCCCAGACCCCGGTGGCCGCCCTGCACGTTCTGCGCTGTTCTAGACCCCATTCTGCCCGTCTTGTTTGGCCTTCTGCCCTCTGCAAACAGTCCAGTTCCTTTCTTGCCATGGTTTCCTCCAGACCACGTGACCCTGTTCTTCAGTGGCGCCGGCGTGGTGCGCTACCCTGGTAAAGCGGGTGCGGGTTGCTGAGAATCTTGTAGCTGTTGCGAGGAGGACTGGGAGTGTGCTTATATGTGTGTCGACCGATTGACTTTGAGGTTTATATAAAAAAAAATAAAATCTGCAGAGAGAGCGTAAGACGTCCAAAGCAAGCAGAGGACATTCCAATTCCCGCCATTTTCCCCGCTCTGTTCCTGAGCGCCGGTTGGCAGTCTTGGCCGCTGGGGCCTCCAGAGCTGTTTCCTGAAGTATGTCTTCCTGTCGTGAAACCCACCCTTGTTGACTCTCCTGCCGCTTGCCGGCGCTGGGCCGGCTACGAGCTGCACCCCCTAGAAACACTTAGTGGGGGGCGAAATGTTCCCCCTCTGTTCAGGAAACCTGTAGTCCGACTTATTGTGTTTTAGGCTCGAGGAAAAACAACTCGGACTGCATTTAGTAGCTTTCTGCATCTCGGTCCTGGGTAGAGGCATGATGGCATGATGCCAAACTGCAGGGAGGCCGCATTCTTCCCCGTGATTTTTTATTTTTTTTGGGATGGCCCTTGCTGCCCATCCTGCTCGAACAACCATATCTGGTAGAATTGCAGGCCTCCATTTTGGAAATGCAATGTTATAAAAATTTGTGACTGAAATCAACAAGCTAAAAATGCCAGGTGTCCTGTATTCTGTTTGGTTACTTATGGTTAAGGTTTAGGCTGGGTAGGGTTAGGGTCCTCATTGTTGGGGTGAGGGTTATTCCCATAGAAATTAATGAACAGTCCCCACAAAGATATGAATACAAACGTGTGTGTGTGTGTGCGCGTGCGTGTGAGCGTGCACTCAGGCTTTCGGTCCATCTGAGTGCTGAAGCGCCCAATTGAACTAATTATTAACCTAATGGACCATTTTAGCCCTCTTTCTCAGTAGCATGGCTGTTAGCAGGTCAGGAAGCTGGAAAACGTGCAGACGCAGCTGCCTGATTGGACCGACTTGACCAATGGCTGCATTGTATCTGTGCCACACTGGGCCCAGTGATGCTTGCAGTAAATTCTGATTGGTAGCCATCAGGGGCCAGTTACATGACAGGATATGTGTGTCTAGTGGTTCTGGCCTGGTCGTGTCCCTTTCGGTGCTTTCTCACTAGCTTACAGGAACCAACCCGAGCCGTACCTGAGCCATACCACAAAGAGAGACTAGTTCCAGCGTAGTTCCAGCTTGGTTTTCCACTGGGGCAGGCAGGTGGTGTAGTGGTTAATGACACAATCGCGTAATCGAAAGACTGCCAACCCGCAAGTACCGCTGACGTACCCTGAGCAAGGTACCGTCCCCAAGCACTGCTCCCCGGGTGCTCACATAGCTGCCCCCTGCTGTGTCACAGTGTCCTTAATTCAGCACCACAGGTGACAATATTGACGCAAATGTTTTAGTTCCTTTCTTGTCTTTTGGGACGACCTATCAATGACACTCAAGTTTATGATAAGAGTATGCAAGAAATAGGCCGCGGCGGTAGCAGCCGGGCTGGAATGTCTGCCCTAATCTGAGAGGGGAGGATGGGTTTCCCAGAATGCGGTGCGTGCATAAACCACGTGCCAGGCCGCCACTTCTGTCCAAGCAAACATCAGCATTATCTACATGTTGAGGCAGTGACTTCGATGGATAGTTACCCTGATTCTGTAAGCTGCTAACGACCTCCCTGTATCACCGAATGAGCCATTAAACTTTAAGCTGCATGTTTGAGTAGCCTCCATGACTCCCTGCTGATGGAGTCACCGTGCGAGATGCTCAGCCTGAGTGAGAAGATGAGAGGTTCACCTGGGAGACCACAAGCCTCGAGCAGGTGGTTTGTGTTTGACGTCCTGTGCGATCACGTCGAGGCTGAAGAAGGTGCTGGGTTAGTCTTAAGAGGGAAGCTTCTGGTTAAATGACCCGGGAGAGGATGTATGAGTCCGAGTATGGTTGAAGAGGAGATGGTCTGGATGGAAAGACACCTCAACTGTGAAAGAACCCAGGAATCGGGGCGTGACCACAAACGAGACGGTGCATCCGCATGGGGGTCTGACGTCATTAAAGAACATGTGCTGAGGCAAGATAACGGTGTGGACTGCAGGCTGAAACATCTCAGGCAGTGAGTCATTGGCTAGGAACCAGTGAGGAAAATCCCTGCATAATCAGGGCTTGGGTTCAGAGCATACTGGGCCCCTTCTGTGGTCCAAAAGCTGGTGGGAGGACTTGTCAGAAGATCCCAGATCCGGGAGATTTCCGGAGATCATGGCTGGATAGCACGCCTTTCATCCCCCACCCCCCCATGCCCCCCTCCAACTGGTTTCTCTTGAAAACTTGGTAATTTTGGGAATACGAAGGCCTTCAGAATGCACTTCCCAGTTGGGGCCATGTTATCAGATGGCTTTCCACAGAAATCCAGGCAGGAGTTTAAAGTTGAGCGAAGTGCACTGTGTGGGGAGTCAAACCCAAGGCCATTGCCCAATCACACTGGTCACCAGTCCTGCTGCTGGAGATCGACCACCCTGCAGAGCTTAGGTGCAGCCCTAATTTAACACACCAGCTATGATGAAGCTCAGTTGACTTTATACTTAATACTGCAATGCTACTGAATGGCTTGATCTGTATCAGGTGTGTTTAATTAGGGCTGTGCCTAAGCTCTAAAGGGTGGTCAATCTCCAGGGTTGGTGCCCACTGCCCTAACCACTCCGTAAATAGCTGAAATGCTCAGATCTTATACCAACCGGCCACCAGTCTGACAGACCCCGGCAAGCTCCCCAAGCCTATCGCTGCTTCAGGCTGAACCTTAGATGGGACCCCCCCCCCCTTGCTCCACTGTCCCTCACCCCCTCCTGCAGTCAATGTCTAATTTTTGTTTCCCCTCTCATTCCAGATACGCCATGGCCCTGTACAACCAGCACGTCTGTCCTGTGGATAACTGGTACGGTGGCTCCGCCTCCCGTCCGCTAGCCCGCGCTCTACACGCTCCCGGCGACAATGCGGTCTGACCTCGCGCTCCCGTCCGCTAGCCCGCGCTGTACATGCTCCTGACGACAATGCAGTCTGACCCCGCGCTTCCATTCACTAGCCCGTGCTCTACACACACCCGGCGACAATGCGGTCTGACCCCGCGCTCCCGTCCGTTAGCCCGCGCTCTACACGCTCCCGGCGACAATGCGCTCTGACCCCGCGCTCTACACGTTCCCGGCGACAATGCGGTTTGACCCCGCGCTCCTGTCCGCTAGCCCGCGCTCTACACGCTCCCGGCGACAATGCAGTCTGACCCCGCGCTCCCGTCCGCTAGCCCATGCTCTACATACACCCGGCGACAATGCGGTCTGACCCCGCGCTCCCGTCCGCTAGCCCGCGCTCTACATGTTCCCGGCGACAATGCGGTCTGACCTCGCGCTCCCGTCCGCTAGCCCGCACTCTACACGCTCCCGGCGACAATGCGGTCTGACCTCGCGCTCCCGTGTAAACGAGTAATGTTGCCATTTGGCAGGGGTCATGTGTGATGCAGTAGTATGGGGCGGAAAGCTGCACAGAGCGGCCTTTTGGCTTCCCTGGTTTGGGTAATAATTATAATTATTATAGAAGAATTTTAGATCCCTTTCCTTCCAGGTTCACACAATGATTTTAAAGTGTTAACAGTGATCTATGACCAACCCTTTCTAATCTTTAAATGTGTCTGTGTTTAAAGTTTGTTTAATTGTGTCTGTGTTTAAACTTTCGGGATTAATTTTTAGATTGGTTTGGCACAGTTAAGTCACAGATCACTTTATACTGATTTACTATACAGTAGAAAATGTTCACATTATGAAAATCCCCTATGATCCTGAAGGCTGCTGGAAGAGGTGCCTGTTTTTGCCTGTTTTGCGAGATGCTGAGCCTGAGTGGCGTTAACGTTCTCTTGCCCCCCGGCAGGTGGTTTGTGTTTGGCTTCCTGTGCGACCAAACCAGGGGCTGAAGGAGGTGCTGGCTTAGTCTTAAGAGGGAAACATTAGGTGAATGAATCAGGGGTTTGAAAGTAGTGTCAAGACAGTCAGAAATGGGGGTGTGGGTGAGGCGGGGTGTGTGTTTCGGCTGTTGAAGGCCTGGGGGTTGGCTCCCTAGATGCCATGGCATACCGGCTTTTTTGTGTACAGTCCAGCAGCAGGTAGCTACAGCGCTTCCATGTCACTGACACGCAGCGGAATGTCCCGGAGTGAGCCGTTCCCAGCTGCCACATCGCCGCCTCTTCTGGTGGCCATGGCACCGTGCAGAAAATACTCCCCCTGGCCACGAAGCCGACGGAGTGCCAGGCATACATTTTAAAAGCAATCCCTTCCTGGAATTAGCAGGCAGCTGGAGAAGGAGCCCCCCCGGGCCTGTCCCACAGATGTAGAGCATTAAAAACCAGTGGAGCTTACAGTTACACCTTCTCAAAGGCAGAGTGGCGAGACTAGGGTGGCAATTCACGGGAAGTTTCCAGGGTTGGTTTTTTTGGTGGGCCGAGGCAGGAGGACTGCCAAACTGTTTGTGGGTCCC
>JAODKL010000041.1:2282417-2296017 GCA_026780765.1 Petrocephalus schoutedeni
CCCCTCTCCCCCCCCCCCCCCCCCCCCCCCCCCGGGAAACTGAAGGCAGTCATCCGTCGCGTTGTGTTTATATTCTGCCGGCGCTAAAAAAAGACGAGTGCAGATAGAGGCGTGGGCCGGGGGCGTGGGGGGAGGAGGGCGAGGGGGGTCAGGCCGGCTGCCTGGAATTCAGAAAAATACGAGTTTCCACCCGGAGAGTTATGGATGCTAATATGTACAAGGAATCTCTGACTGGATCTTCACTCAGTCATGCAGCTGGCAGCTTGCTGAGAAGGTTCCAGAATAATGTGAGACAGCAGGCGGCGTTACTTTGGGGGGAGGGGGGTCAGGCCGAGCCCCCCCCCACACACACACACACGCTGACTTTGCCTTTACCCCCCCCCCCCCAGTCATGCTTATCGGCCTGCTGCGATATGCCCATGTCATCGAAAAGCACCGGAACTGCATCCTGAACACGGCGGGCCTCTCTATGGGCTGGATCTGCGCGGCCGGCCTCATCATGGTGGGCAACTTCCAGGTGAGGCTCCTCCTCCATCCGTGTGTGTGCCCGGGGCTGATTTGGTGAAATAACACCCTGACATCCTACAGAACCATCATCAGGCCCTTCTGCCTCTCTCTCTCTCTCTCTCTCTGTCTCCCTTCTTCTGCTGTTTCATACTCATCTCCTTCCTTGCTTTCTATCCCTCTCTCCCTGCATGGGTACCTTGGGGCACCCCCCCCCCCCCGGCATGTCCTCTACAGAGCTGGGGCACTGTGTTCTGGAAGGGCACAGACCGTCATTGCCTATGAGAGTTGAATGGCCAGCAACCAGAAACAAACTAAATTAATTAAGGGGGGGTTTGCATTATGGTCGAATAATGAAAGGTCCACTAAATTTGGTTTGCAAGCCACGTGATCAGGAGGGAACATTCCGGAGGTAGAGGGCCCCAGATTGGCGCTAAAGATGTGAGTGGGGTGTGGGGGTGGTCAGTGCGTGGAAAATGCCCCCCACCCCTGGGTTATGTAGCCCCAGCTTTTCTCGTCAGGCTCCATTTACAGCACCAAATCTCCTCCTCATGTTGATGAAAGTTTCAGGTCGTTTATGGCGTTTTTGTGCAGCTCCAATTTTATTTATATATATATATATATATATATATATATAATTTTTTTTTTTTTTATATGGTTGGCTCCCCTGTTTTATTGTCTGTGGGGTTTTTTTGGTTTTACAACGCCTTCTAAAGGGCGAGATTGTTTTGAGGAAATACCGCCGTGGGTGGGCCCAGGTTGGACCACTTGGTCCGGTCCATGATCATGTCATTTGATACATAGCCCCCCCCCGGGCTTTTCCAAGAAAGGCCTCCAGAGTCTGACCTTGAGGGCCGCTGTCCTCGTCTGCAGTATGCCGCCACTGCGTGACACACAGCTGCCGCCCATTTAAAATCAACACACTTTTACACTCTTTTTCGCACACTTCTGCACGCTTTTTGGCCCTGTGTGAAAGAATTCCACTTTAGTTTTTGTGTTTTTTATTTCCTTCTACATTTTATTGTTAAGAAATTAGTAGCAGCTCTGAGGCAGACACCCCCCCCAATGCACTCCACCAGTCAGCACACTAAACACTGCTTGTCGTGTCTCCCGGCAACTGCGCAGCTGGGCTTTTCTCTGATTGGTGCAGGGACCTGCTGTGGGAGAGAGACCCTCCAGGTCTGTATTCGTAGGCCCAAGGAGTGTTTGCTTTCCTTTTGCGGGGGGGGTAGGGGGTGCAGTTACCAAGACCGAGTGCTGCAGGATGGACTCCCATGTCAGAGTCCACTTCCTATCACGTGGGGGGGGGGGGGGGCAGGGCGCACTTCACAGTGTAGTGATGCGGGTCTGTACGGGAGCCATGGCCGCAGGTCCTCCCTGTGTCTCCAGACTCGCACCCGCGCTGCGGGATTCAAATCCCATATCTAGCGGTCCTGTTCCTTTAAATCTGGTCCCCACAATGTAAATAATTACAAATACACACACACACACACACAAATGGGTAAGAGGCCCAAAACTACAGATGAGTTCTGTCATGAAAGCCATTAAAATGTAATGTACGCTTGGAAAGCAAGTATGTTTGGGTCGTGCTCAGAAGGTAGCGCTCTGATCACACACTGTCATGTGCTGTCCTGTCACCTGGAACGTGAAGGTCAAAGTACCAGCAATGTCATCTGCGATACCCCGCGCAGAAGCTCATGTCCAGACACATCCGCAGTGGCTTATCAGCTGAGGATGGCTGACCAGAGGCCTACAGAGTAACCAGACAGCAGCTTTCATGGCTGAAGTTCAATCTCGCTCCGTTTATCTCTTTATGTAATGCCGGCTGCCACGTGGCTGCCCCGGACCGCATGACACCAAAGCCAGTGCCGCCTAACAAAGATGGTAATTGGCTGAAAGGTAATTAGTGACAGAAGTGTGCGGGTTGTCTGACAGTGGAGCTTTTATAGGTGTTAAACACGCTCACTGTCATGCGCCTGTGTCGTGATCCGCGTGGTCACGTCATACGTGCGGCGTGGCGCCCGGCCTCACCCGACAGGTCGAGCGCGGTTTTGCCACATGTCAGTCAGGAATGTGCCGGTGGGCGTGCGTTTACACAAAGCGGGGGCCGATCCGCCACATGTGTTCTGCATTTCAGTGATGCGTCTAAGCCGCGCCCCCAAGTTCCACCGCGAGGGTGCGAGGATTACTGCCGGGGCGGGAGCTGGCGGGACAGGCCTTGTGAGACAGTGGGCGGGGCAGTCATGCTGGCTTTTTACCTGCGTTGCTAGGTAACGGAGCCGCAGACAGCTGCAGGGTCCCTTGGATTCCGGCTAACCCTGAGGCCCTGACATTTGCTGTGTTCCTTTGGCTGGTGCCGAGGGGGCCCTCTCGCACTGTTGTTTCCTGGCGCCCCACGCGTGTTCGGGCAGGATCCAGCGTGACGAAATATGCTAGTGGGGGGGTAATAGCTTCCCGTCACGGCACGGAAATTCTACTCACGCTGTCTGGACACGTTTACAGGTGGCCCTCACCTCCACAATTAGGGGACCAATTAGGGCCCTGCCTCATCCAGCTGCTTCGCGCCCATTGGCTGCCTGCTTCCCTCCAGCCGTGATCTGGAAGTTTTCTGCTGTTCACGGGTGTGTGAACATCGCCTCTCCAGCCCATGGCTAGCCTGGAGGATTCCTTGGTGCTGGGGCACAAGAGGGTTAGTCCAGGGTTCAGGGAATCCCTGCATGACATTTGTATGGATGTCCCGGAGCAGGCCGAGGTTAGGTGAAGACCACAGACTTTGATAGCTGGCCTCGCGCAGTCAGTGGCCGCATCAAGAAGATGCCACTAGATGGCGCACCTGCACCAGCCTCTTCATTGGGCTGTGTTGCTGTCTCATACTTGGTTACTCTGCATGTAGTTTCCTTTTTTAACGTGCTGCTTGTATGAATCATTTTAAACTTATGTAGCGCCCCCTGCTGGCAGAGACTTGTTGTCCAGGTAAGGACAAAGAACAGTCTTTGTGTCCTTCAGTGTCTCCTGAGGCTTCCAGGCACAGTAAAGACAGTCTGGGTTTAGGTGCCCATGCCTCTGCGGGCCAGCGGGACGGTGTGAGGGTCAGCAGTTCATTGACCCCCGGTTATTTCCCAAGCAGCGGCCGTCCCGTGTCACCGTCGGCGGTCGTGTGATCACAATCTGCCCCATTGTGCATTGTCTTCCCTCATGTGACCCCAGGACAAGGCAGCTTTATGCCGGTTTGCATGTGCACACACACACACACACACACACCAGCGTCGCCAGAGAACCGCACGGATATGGGAGGTGGGAGCCGGACCGCTGATCTGCCCTGAGATTGACGGCGCCCAATCCATCCTGCCGTGGCAGGGGGGAGTTTGAGTTTATCGGTGGGCTAACAAAATGTGACACTGCACTAATCCCCCCCCAGGTGGACTACGCCAAGGTGTTGCACTACGTGGGGGCCGGCGTGGCCTTCCCCACCAGCATGCTGTTTGTGGGCCTCCAGTCCGCACTGACCTACCGGCTGGCCAAGACCCAGGTGGAGTACGGCGTGGCCCACCTGCGCCTGGGCATGGCTCTGCTGGCCTTCGTCTGCCTGCTGCTCAGTATCCTTTCAGCCGGGGCTGTCTGTCTGTGTCTGCATGTGTCTGTCTGTCTGTCTGTCTGTCTGTCTGTCTCTCTGTGCGGCTCATGTATACACTACATTGTGGGGGACAAATGACTCACAATTTCATAAAGACCTGGTATTCTGACATTGTGGGGACCATTTTTTCGGTTCCCACAAGGGGAAATTTAATTCTATTAAAATCTACGAACGCAATCAAAAAGGACTAAAAAAAACAACAAAAAAGTCTTGTATTAAAAACCATAACCATTTATTAACAAAGACTGACTCATAAAGCTGCTTTTTGGGTAAGGGAGAATTCTGTTGTGTGTGTGTGTGTGTCCACCTACTTTTGGGGACATTTTCTCAGGTCCCCATTTGGATAATCTCAATTTTATAAAAATCTTTGAATGCAATCAAAAAGATGCCAAAAGTCAGGTCAGTTACTTATGGTTAAGGTTGGGGATGGGTAGGTGTTAAGGGTGTTGTGATTGGGATTAAGGTTTTTCCCATAGAAATGAATGGAAGGTCCCCATTTAGATAGGTACGCAAGTCTGCGTGTGTGTGTCCATCATCCCCCCCACCCTGCATTCCCACACATCCCACCCATGCTCCTTGACCTCCTGCCCTCCAGGTGGCGTCTTCTTTGTTCAGGAGAGCTTCGCACTGCAGCACGCCTCGGCCATCTTCGAGTGGGTCTTCGCCGTCATCATAATGCTGTTCTACGGAACGTTTGCCTTCGAGTTCGGGGACGTGTCCGGCGACACCCTGATGGTGCTGGCCCAGGGCGCGGGCTCACGGGGCCTGTCCCGCAGCGAGCGCAAGGCGGAGGCGGCGACGGGGTCGGGGCACCTCCAGCACCAGCCTGAGGGCGTGTCCATGCTGTAGTCAAGGGCTGGTCACCCTAACGGACTTTCTGCCAGCCAGACGTGGGATGTGCCGTGGACGAGCAGGCAAGGAGCACCAGGAGGAGCAATAGGGGCTGCTTCGTCCCTCAGCCGGGGCTCTCAGAGGGCGTTTTGCACATGGCTGAGCTGCCAAAGCTTCTCTATTTCTGAGTACCAAAGACTGAACCAGCCTCCTGACTTCTCAGGGTCCAGCCAAAAGGACCATGAATAAGAGGGACCCCAAAATGCCCTCCTGGATAAAAAAGGTTCCTCCCGGCCTCTCCTCAGGACCGTCCCAGAGCACTTCCTGCAGGGACCAGCATGGACGTCTGGGATTCTGCAGGGCCTGATGGGTAATGATACATTTCGCAACAGGAAGCAAGGTGTCTAATGTACCCCTCGGACTCCCCCAGTCCCTGCTGCTTCTTGGAGTAAAGAGAAAATATTGGGGACAACATACAAAGTATGTGCTGCTTTAACTGTTTGGGATGGTTTTTAGTCAATTAAATGTACATTTAAATTGACTGCATTTAATCCCACATCAGTTTCTGAGAGCTGGTGCTTTTTTCCCAACATAAAGTAGTAAAACCTGATAGTGTTTTTAGTGAGTGTTGCCGATTTCCCCAGGAATTCACCTTTGTTGTAGTTAAGCGTGAACCTGAAATGGAAACGGAAAAAAGCAAAAGGTTTTTTTTTTTTTTTATTTTACAAATCGTTAACTTAAGCTTTTTCAGAAGAAATGTGTCATATGGTGCAAAATCGATTAATCTTCCTTCTCCTTGTCAAATCCCCACTGCAGTGCTTTGAAGAACATAGACGTCACACGTAAGTCGCTTTTAGCTATGCAAGGACTTTTAAGCTAAGACTGTTTTTGACCAAAAAAAGCCTAAGGTTTGCCAAAATAAACATGGCAATGTGCTGGTGCAGTCATTTTAATGGTACCTACAAAACAAGAAAAACACAGACTCTAAGGCCAGTCTGCTGTTTTTTCAGTAAAGTGCTTCAGTCTCCAACTGTGTTTTTGAAGCTCTCTTGTTCAACGAAAGGCTGACACCTTTTGGTCAGAAGAGGTCACTGCACTGCTTGAATTTGGTGGACATTTTTTCCCAGCACTGCTCCTCATTCCTTATTTATAGCAGGACTACAAATTTTCCTTCATCTGATATTGGACCAACAACAGGCAGCATGTGTATTTTACCGCCAGGGCTACTGTCTTACCGAAATGTGCCTAGCCCAGTGTTTCCCAATCTGGTCCTTGGGGACCCACAGACAGTTCACGTTTTTGCTCCTACCGGGAGCTGGGGGCGACTGTGGGTCCCCGAGGACCGGATTGGGAAACACTTGCCTAGCCGATCACCAGCATAAAAGTATTTCCACTCCTCGCTTATTTAAAATCTCTCTTCTGCCTTTCTCAGGAAAAACCCAGTACGAATACTCACCAGTTTGTAGTTGGAGTATCAAAGAAACAAAGGGATGATGTGTTCAGAGATATTAGCACATTAGGCACTGGAGGGTCTGTCATTATTACAATGTCCAGGTCGTGGTTTATCAGGAACGTCTCATGCATGTGAAATGTCATCAGATTAGCATATGCTGGGATGTCGATGTAAATCCTGGGCGGCTACTGCTAACGCAGGGTAATGGTGATTCCGCTGCTGGCCAGGGGGTCCCAGGAGACATGCAAGCGGTGCCAGTTAGCCGGTGGATCTCCACACTAGGGGCCGTGGAAAGGCATCTGGTGTCAAAGGGAAGGTGCAGATTTACACGGGTAACTACGGATTTAAGACAGAAAGATCATGTGAGCGCTACCTATCCCGATGAGAAGCCCCTCTGACCCCCACAACTGCTCACCCAACTAGGGTGGGGGCCACAGGAAGGGGGTATGTGTAGAAATAGCAGAGATGGGAGCTGTCCGTGTGCCTTAAACAATGGCAAATCTCTCTCACGTGCTGATGTGACTGTGGGGCTCACTGCATGCAGTGAGGCGGCCGAAGGCCGGGCAGTGAAAGCTTGCAGTGATGTTTTGTGCCTTTTTTCCATTTCCAAACCAAACCAAAGATTTAATCTTGTTATTTTATGTTAAGCTGTTTAATCCATGTTCGATTTTCTAGTGGTTGTAAAAAAAAAAAATGTAAAGTTTCAGTGAGGAGGACAATGTTACTTAGATTATGTAAGACTTTGAATTGTACACTCAATAAAAAAAATCCAGACAAAAAGCTTTTTTTATTTTCTTTCTGATCTTTGCATCTATAAAATGAACAGAAAACGTGCAATTTTAGGAGAAATTTTAAATTTCGTAACAAATTATTTACAATTTAAAATCTCTCCAAAAGATCTAGTTCAGACAATCTAATCCAGAAAGGGCAGTTGTGTATGAAGTTTTAGCTGCAACTCCCTAATTAGATTGATTGACTCAAGACTCCGCACACCTGGGTTTGAACAGATGACAAAGATGTATCCCAAAACCCTGAAAGCACACCGGCTGTTTTCGGATAAGATTGGCCACCCCTGATCTAGAGCAGTGTTTCCCAACCCAGTCCTCGGGGAACACCAGAGAGTCCACGTTTTTGCTCCTTCCCAGCTCCCAGCCAATTAGGAACACCGAATACCTGATACAGGTGCGCTGGGAGCTGAGAGGAAGCAAAAACGTGGACTGTCCACAAGGACTGGGTTGGGAAACCCTGATCTAGAGGATGTAGACCAGTGGTGACTGAGAGAACGGAGATCTGGCCAGCAAGTAGCACCTTGGTCCTGCCCTCCCGAGACTTGACATTAACGCAGAAGCCCTAGCGGATGTAATGACAATCAGCTGTGAGGAGATTCCTCAGCCTGTGTACAGTTAAAATGTGTCCCTCCTGCAACATGAACACAAACAGCGCGATATTACTTAGCTCTTTGAAATCGGTCCCTCACCCCAGTCCTCTGGGGGTCAGGTGGGGAGCTTGTTTCTTAACTGCGCTCAACCACTCTGGGACCCAAAGTCATGGGGTATTGCTGCTGTTTGCTATTGCTTTAACATAAAGTTTTTATAAGGCATTCGCTGGCAGTGAGACTGCGCTGCCGTTTGGTTTCTGGTAAGAATGCAGAATTGGCAGAAATGTAGTTCCATTCATTTTCTGTTGTTAGAGTTTGGAAATTATTTGACATTTTCCACCCAGTTTGTTTTAGAAACCTCTTGGATTTTTGTCCATCTTCAAGGAGTTTCATATGTCTAGATGTTTCCCTAAAAGCCTGAGTGAAATATGTGCGCCACCCAGCACCCTGAGATGCAACACTGGTGCACATTTAACCAACATGAAACCCGGAGCACAATTTATGTTGGCAAAAAAACTAAGATTATTTAAAAATTCCAGAACAAAGTATGAAAATGTTAACTGTAGGCTGGCTACCAAACTGAACTGAAATGGACGAATAACACAAGAGTACAAACCGGTACCATAAAACTAGTGTTGTGCTTGAACTGATATTCAAAGCCAAAGCAGTGATGATAATGTATCCCCAATCAATTGATCCCAAACATATGGCTACACAGCTGCCATTACCTTACAGCCATTATAGTAAGTCACCTACATGCATAGAAATTACAGAGCTGACATTTGCTCCCTAAATCAAAGTATATTGTCATCAAATGTGGTCACAGCATGCAGGGAACCTCACAGAGTCTATCAATGTTGGGTGGAAAATACAGCTTGCTGGACACCATTATGATCTAAATTAAGATCTAATTTATGGAGAACATGGTCTCCTGGAACAACAGACAGATTATTGGACCTTTGCAGAAATCCCCCTATCGCTCTGATGGATCAGATGATATTTGGACAGCTGCATCACTGATATTTAGGCCCAAAGGTCTAGATGTGAGATATCTGAGGCATATTGAGGATGGCCCAGTCCAAAACGCACGTATATCCGATGGAAAAGTCTACTGGTTTTAAAAGTCCATTTTGGTGTTGTATGACAGCATTATTTCTTTAAAACCCATGAATGACATTTAGTTTTAAACCAAAGCCCTATGTTAAAGATTAGGGTAGCCCAGAATTATTCTTATCTTTGGGTACTTGTTTCGTGGACTTTGAAATATGTTAGTCTAAATATACCACATGATGTTAATGCGTGCAAGTCAGCAGAGATTAAAAAAAACTAGGGCCAGAAAATCCTACACGTTTCTCACAGCTGCTCTGGCCTCTTTTCATTTTCGTGTCATTTGCCTCTGCATGTAAAACGTGGAAGAGCTTGGTGCAGGATTGGTCATCTGCTACTTATGCCTAAACACTGGAAGGCATTCCTGTGAAATATATTGGTTTAATCTCAATGTCCCCTTTAGATAAGTTTGAGTAATTACATATCTGACCTGAAGAAGCAGGCAGCAAATTAAGATACAACACACAAACCAACTTAATTATAATCTAAAACGCGTTGTTTTTAAGCATGGGTATTGAAGAGCATCTATTGAAAGATTTGTTCTAAAAAGAAAGTACTTGTAGAGTACCCTAAACTTTTTTTGGCATTGATTGTTAAAAAAGTAGAGAGGTATATGAAGTTAAGCAGCTGTTTCCTGACTGATCTGTCACTTTGTGTGCTTTGGGCGAGCTGTAACATATCAGGCCCTTAGCTCTGCGCTGCCCATCGCCCTTAACCCCTATCCCGTGTTTGGGGTCAATCTGACCCCAGAGCATCGTTAAACGGTACGCAAATTTCACATGGGGAAATTATCACGGGAAAAGGGTTAACCACACGTGCCCGGCAACTAAAGAGCGAGCTCCTTTGCCACCTCCCAGGGGAACTCCTTCCTGCCAAAGTGGCCGTAGCACGCTGTCTTCTGATAGATCGGCCGCTTGAGGTCCAGGTCCCTGAGACACACAAAGTACTTCGATGAACATCTGATGTAAACAGGCACATAATGAGATAGCAGGGTGACAAGCTAAGACTATAAGCTCAAAGCAGGATGCTATGTCATGATTATTATTATTAAATATAATATATAAATATATATATTATTATAGCGTTATTAATTAAGAGTAGTTGTAGTGGAAATATCTGCTTTTAACTGCACCAGGAAAAGCAGATTGATAAATGTTTGAGAAGTCATACGTTTGAGTTACACCCGAGAATGAAGTCGTTCTCGGGAGCCCACCTGACAATGACACCTGGCCGCAGGTCAAAGTTCTTGTCTACAATCTCCAGAAGTTCCTTCTCCGTCTTCTGAGAGGAACCGTAGGTAAAGAGGGAGATGGAGAGGGGATGGGCCACCCCAATAGCGTAGGATACCTGTGTGGCACACAAAGAGTTTATACTTTGCTGCTTTGCAAAAGCTTTCAGCAATTCACGTACCATGACATTCAGCAACAGCTGGGATCCTAGTCCTTTATTTAGTGTACTGCATGTGTTATTAGTTTTACTAAAGCAATAAGATATGTATCCCTCGCAATTCCATGGAACTACAGCAATTGGAGTCGGATATTTATCCCCCAGAAGGTGGCGCTGCTGAACCACACCTGCACCAGTACCCTCTTGCACAGCTTGGCCCGGACCAGCGACTTAGCGACCCAGCGAGCCGCATAAGCAGCAGACCGGTCAACCTTGGTGTAGTCCTTCCCAGAGAAGGCGCCGCCACCGTGAGCGCCCCACCCCCCATATGTATCCACGATGATCTTCCTGCCAGTCACGCCAGCGTCTCCCTGCCAACAGAACAAAGCCGCCCGTGTCACTGCAGACCTCGAGCCACTAGAGAGTCCCCTCAACGGACCGCCGTGACCCCTCAACATTTGGGATCTCTCTTGTATTTGTTCATGTGACACATCAATCATCAGGAGACATTCAGGCAACATCAAGCAAGTTCTTGGTGTGACAGGGAGTGTCCTGGATGCTGAGTCACCTGGGGCCCGCCGATGACAAAGCGGCCGCTGGGCTGCAGGTGGTATATGGTCCTGTCATCCAGATACTTGGCCGGAACCACTGTCTTAATGACCTTCTCCTTGAGTATCTGCTTCTGCTCCTCCAGTGAGATATCTTCATCGTGCTGCACGGAGATCACCACCGTGTGAACCCTCTTGGGCACCACCGCGCCGTTCTCCTGGGTGTAATGCACTGTAACCTGGAAGAAGTAAGACGGCTGCACTCACTGGCATGTTCTGGACCGGACTGCAAAAAAGCACTGGCATAAGCCAACTACTGGCACTGTATATTTTCTATGCTGAAAATTTAATTCAGCTATTTCTGCATAGCCTCAAGACAAATATATATAACTGGACATCTGCCATCAATGTAGGCTCTGAAGGCTTTCTAAAGCAGGTCACACAGTTACAGAGTTAGGATACATGGAAGCTCAGATTGGAATGATTTGCTTGAAACCTTAGACCACACTAGCTAAGGACATGTGTGCATCTCATTCATTGGGCTCCCAATCCAATGAATCTCAAGAACTCCAAAATAGTAGCAGGGTTTCAGCTTCCAGGCAAGGCCAAACCGAGGGTTACCGCTCTTCGAAATGCCAGTGGGCTGAGAAACAGGTGGATGTTTCCTCGAAACTGCATTCCTTACAAGGTCGCCTGCAGTGTATCCCACCCACTCCTGAGTGGTGCTAAAACGAGTGATTTCAGCAGGCTTCTGAATCACTGGGGCCATCTTACTAGGGTCATACAAACCAAGAAAGCTCATCCATAGTTCAGCATTACTAGCAGTCCCACTCAATCCACTGTGTGCAATGACCTTGCAAACAATACTGCAATCTCAAATAGAAAGCAATGTGTCAGTACAGCTGCTCCCACCTGGGTTTAAACTCCAGTACCTGAGTTTTAGAGTCTGGACGAAGCCACGGGATGGTGCCATCACGTCTGAGCTCTGCCATCTTGGCGTTGAGCTTGTGGGCGAGGACGATGGTGAGAGGCATGCACTCCTCAGTCTCGTCAGTGGCATAGCCGAACATAAGACCCTGCATGATGTCCATACAACAAGATTAGCCTCTATGACTAGCCGGAGTTACATAAAGATTTTCTTTGGGCCGAGCCCCACTAACTGCTGTCTCACTAGATGAAGTCTCATCAGATTTCTTGGCCCAGATCTGCGATAACCCTGTGACATCTTGGACAGGACACATCCTTGTATTATAATTTTGTTTACTGGCAACACTAGTAACGGCTGAGTGAAGGGACTTTCTCAGAAGAAAGACCTGTTAGTGTGTTGATTGATCCACCTCTCATCTTATTCATGAGTGAAGGCATAGATGTGTTCTCTGGTTTCCTCAGCTATAGTTAACCTGACTTCACCTTGATGCACACCCAAACTCCTGTTCCAGTGTACCCGAGACCTTACCTGGTCACCAGCACCAATGTCCTCCTCGTCTCGGTCTATGTGGACACCCTGGGCGATGTCTGGAGACTGCTGCTCCAGGGCCACCAGAACGTTGCAGGTCTTGTAGTCAAAGCCTAAAGGCAGACAGGGAGGCTGAGGGATGGGCGACTCCCTAAATCAGGATTCCCCAATTCCAATCCTGGAGGGCCAGAATCCAACACGGTTTGCAGATTTCCTTGCTCAAACCCACCTTAATCAATTACCAATGAATCAATTACCAGGTTTAGTAGGTCTGTCTGAGTAGGGAATTCTGCAAACTGTTTTGCAAAGTAGCCCTCCAGGACCGGGATTGGGGATCCCTGCCCCAAATCCACAAATTTTCCCGCAAGTCACTAGCAGAGGGGGACATTTCAGGTCCAAAAAGTAAAAATCCAGACCAGGATATTGTTTCAACCTACTAGTTGAGTATAAAGAATCCCTATCACATAGTACTCAGCTGGTTGGTCGAAACAAAATCCTGTTCAGGATTTTTACTTTCTGGACCTGAAATGTCCGCCTCTGGTCACTAGTAAGAGCATGTGATAGTGCAAAAGAGGGTTACAACATTAAAATGTTTCAATATCTTGACATAAAACCACTTGATTTCTAACAAGGGAACACATTGTAACGATTCATTGTAATATGTTGTGGATTATGGATCGGATCAAAGATTGGAATTAATCCCAGACCCAGATGGTTAAAACAGGAATGTCCGATCGAAACCAACAATTTGCTTCATTCTCATACAGCTTTCTTGAAGCTGCACTGGGATGTTAGGAACTGGCCATATGCTCCCTCACCCCCACAGACTCATACCTTTCTCAGAGTTGTCATAGCCGATTTCCTTGATCGTGTCTCTCACCACCTTCTGGTAGTCTACGTTGGCTCTAGACGTGATCTCGCCACAGAGCAGCACCATGCCTGTCTTGCACACCGTTTCTGCAAGCAATGCCGTATCACCCATTGAGAGATGACTCATATCCAAAAGGTCCAATCATCCCAAACCATTGGCTTGCATAGAGTCAAACACTCACCACAAGCGACCTTGGCATCTGGATCCTGTTTCAGGTGTGCATCCAACACAGCATCACTTATCTGGTCACAGATTTTGTCTGGAAGAGGATAATTGGGGGGTTATCTCAATAATATCCATCCATCCATTTTCCAACCCGCTTATCCTGTTCAGGGTCGCGGGGGGTCCGGAGCCGATCCCGGAAGCAATGGGCACGAGGCAGGGAACAACCCAGGATGGGGGGCCAGCCCATCGCAGGGCACACTCACACAC
>JAODKL010000041.1:2296117-2325968 GCA_026780765.1 Petrocephalus schoutedeni
CGGCACGGGGAGAACATGCAAACTCCACACACATGGAACTGGGCCGGATTTGAACCCTGGTCCCAGAGGTGTGAGGCAGTAGTGCTACCCACTGCGCCACCGTGCCGCCCCTTCTCAATAATATACCTAAGTGAAATGGTAATGGTGCAGCGCAGCTGTTCCTCCTGCAGGGAGCAGCCTTGCGCCTGATACCCCTGCATCTGTGCACAGATAGAGCGTCATTTTGCTGCTCCATGTTTACAATTCTTCTCCCGATGTAAAATCAATGCCAAGTCTGAACAGTGTTTAGACACAGCCTTATCTGCCCTTTGGTGCTACAGGGAACAAACACGGATTTTCACAGACACATTTTCAGAAAAACATACATAAAAAAGAAACAAAAACAGGGGCCACTGTTGGGCAACAGCAAGTCTGTCACGTATCCTGCAAGGGGTTAGCAGGCCCGCTTCTTGTTGGCGTTCAGTACTAGTTTTGGCCAATTTTACTGTTTTCAACTAGTTTTTAACTGTGAAGACGAGCTTCTTTCAATGACTACTATTTAGGCTTACTGGTTTATTTTTCCTAATACACTATTTTTACATGAATCCCATGCCGATAGTTTCGAGTCTGACACTGTTTTACGTGATTAGACATCACCAAGCAGAAGACATGTAAGATCCTGTAAAACATCACACAGGTTTTGAACAGAAGCGGGTAATCTTTTATCCAAGTATCTGAGGTAGTGACAGAAACCTGACAAAGGTGGGTGCTGTGGTGATCGTTACACTGGTGGGGTAATAGAGTGGCAAAGATGCCATGAGGTATTTATGCTTCAGAGCCATCAGTAGTATCTCAGCACATCCAAGATTATACTGAAACACACATACATGTTCCTATGTGCATATATACACACCAGCATGTGTCGATGCTGATGCTGAAACATGTTCACGCTGTCAGATGGGGGCTTAATATCCATCATAAGATGAGTACATTACTAGCCTTACCAGTTAATCGAGATTCCGGCCATTCTTGTATGTCAGAATACTGAGGTACAGTACAGGTGAGGACCTTGACATAAATGTGGCTTGGATGAGCAGAAGCTGGGCATTCCTGTGTCTGTACATCGCGTAGTGTGTAAATTGTGTGGAGTGTGCTTGAGCGAGAGGGGTGGGTGGTTGTGTGACAGGGGAATGCCTGAAAGACAACGAGACATGCATGTTCAAGAATGTGAGTGCGTGCTGATATGCGTGTGTGTGTGTGTGTCAGAGTGTTGTGAATCTGTGCATATTTCTGTATAGTACTATTTAAATGATTGTGCTGAATGCACTAATCTAAAACTGTAACCAACACTGCTCTCCAACACTCACACGCACCATCACATACAATCTTTCTCTCTCATAGTATCACACACAGACACACACGTACACACACACACACTCACTACACAGCACTACTACCATATGAGGGGGTAGTTCCCTGTCAATGAAATACCATCTCCTGGTATTTGCAGGCTGGTCAACTCATGCTGTCATGTTCAACTAGTCACTACCCAAGGAGGTAACCGACCTCCAGCTTCTGCAGAATACCACAGCCACGCAGGCTTTTCCTAGCAGCATGCTTGGGGTTCTCACTCACCAGGGTGGCCCTCTCCCACAGACTCTGATGTGAACATGAAAGACCCGTCCTCGTGCACGGCGTCGTACAAGCCGTCCACTGGCCCGTTCATGGCACCAGACCACGTCACACTTGGCAGAGGGGAAGAACAAAAAGCACAGGCACCAGGAACAAAGGCGAAGGAACGGGCTGGAATTCCTTCTTCTCAGCAGGCGGAGCGGCGGCGCGGAAGGTTTCCCGCTGTCCCCAGGGTACACGCACTAGGATAGCCAGAAAGGGCCCTCTGTCCCCCGCACGGCTCACTGGCGGTCTGTCACACGAGTCTCTGCCCCCAACGCTGGCCCTATATATGGCCAAAAGAAAACACACATGCAGGTCATGTGAATCAGCGGGGCAGACCATTCCATGAAGGGGGGGGGGGGGGGGGAGCAGGGAGTGCGATTCAAACTTTGGGGGAAATCTTTCTTTTAACCCCTCAAGCCCCAATGCTAGTATTCTTAACTCCTTCCCAAAGAAAGTGGTTGTACTGACTCGGGGGTGGGCGAGACTACTGTGACATTAACTCTCTCTGCCATCTGCTCATTTCGCTGCACCGTGAACGTGTCTAGGTCAAGGGACAAGGTGGCTGCACACCGGGTCTGGTCATTCCAAGTCACCGTCAACATCTCCTAGACAGGCAAAGGAAGAAACCATACTGTGGCACAAGCCGGCGTGTTGACACCACAATGACATGTTTCAACTAACTGGCAAGTGAGGATACAGCTACCAGTACTCTATTTCAGCTGGCTGCTGGAGAAAAGGAGATTTGTAAAAACAGTCAGCTGACCATAAATAGTTCTTTAAAGTAGGAAAAGACTCTGGAAGCAGGCATCTCCAAAAGGTGTCATGATAAACAAGCTAACACTTTTCATCTTCCAGTGCAGGTAGTGACAGATAGTGTCACGAGCTTCAAAGGCCATCATTAAATATAATATTAATAATATTGTAATGAACACTGATTTTGAATGATATATTAAAGATCATGTTTAAAACCAGTTTGAAACACGGAGTTAGACACACGATTGTGTTTATGAATGACCATGCTAGACTAAAGATTAATGATCGACAATGAGGGTGAGGACGTGGACAGAGGTGACAAAATGTTGTCACCCTCCACTGTCTAAATCGTTCCAGCTGAGTGGAAAGAAAGAAGCTGCAGGGTCAAGTGGTTAATGGAACTTGTCAGTATGTGGTTTGTAATGGTGAGACCACCTGAGTCATGACATGCCAGTGGGGTTAGATGAAGAAGTCAGATCAATTTTTTTTTCCTGGCTCTGTCTTGCGGTATTTTCTTTCCTGGCCTCTGTCTTTCCTGTCCTCTGTTTTTAAAAACAGCTTATGCCAGTGCATTCAGGCTGTACAGACATCAATAATGTCGGGATCAGTTCCTGCCTCATCCCATTTTGTCCGTCATTTTCCCATTTGGCCAGCAGGTGTCAGTGGGTGTCCAGTTTTCCTGGAGTTTCCCAAGGTTCCTAGTGTGTTTTCCTGCTCCCCAGGCTACCACATAGTTGAATGAAGTGGGAGACTGTTACTGTGGAATCACTTTGTGCCCCAAGATTGTTTTGTATACACTTGTTAATTATGTATTTATGTTTTTGTACCTTTGTAGTTACCCCTGCTTGTATCTAGTCTGTAGTAATGTTCTGTAACCCTTGTTTCTAGTCTCTCCTAGTGCGTGAGTGAGTAGTGATTGTTAATTATCCTTACCTGTTTCTTGTTACTCCTAGTTCCTAGTGTTTGGTTGCCGGTCATAGCCCACACCTGTTCCTTGTCTAGTTCTCTGTTGGTCATTGTGTGTTTGTAGGTTCTGTAGATGTTGAATGTGATTCTTCTAAGTGTGCCTTAATTGTGTTTCCTTTGCATTTAGTGCTAGCCGTTGTTAGTTCTGGGTTAGTACCTACCTGCCTTTGTTTTATCCCCTTGTGGTCCCTTTTGTTTCTGGTGTCTTTTAGATTCAGTCTATCAAATCCCCTTGTTGTTTGTCACTGACCTAGCCCAAATGTTAAAACTAACATCCTGTAAAGGGTGTACCTCAGGCTCGTGTCCTGTGATGACCTAGCATCCTGTACAGGCTGTACCCCAGCCTCGTACCCTGTGATGGCCTGACATCCTGTACTGGGTGTACCCCAGCCTTGTGCCCTGTGCTAGTTGGTTCAGGGTCTAGGCCCCTTCATTGCCCAGGACATGCAGAAGGAAGATGGAGGGATACATCTGGGGAAACAACAAAGAAAAACATTTTTAAAAAGTTATATTTTCCATTCTCCGCTAATACCTTAATGGGAAAGAAAATGGACCTTGACAATACCCTTATACCCTGCGTCTGGGAAAAGGGGCATCACCAATGCTGCTGTTGTTGAAGAACATTCTGTGTCTTTCTCTCATAGGTTACTGTGCCCCAGCTGTTGACACAGCACGTGTCCCTGGCTTGGTCCTCACTATGTACACAATCTGTCGCTGAGACAAAATGTCTCAACAATTTCAGTGACAGTGTTGACAAGCATTTCTGAACTTTTAACACACCTCGGCTGAGCGGCCATGTTGCCAGCCTTCTGAGGTACATCTCCAACAACATTTTCAACCTTGTCCAGTAACAGGCAAAAACCTCAGTGAAAAGGCCCAGCTGGATCCATCTGGTCCTGGAACTCAAGGCTAACCACCATAAAAGTGAACGACTTTGTGTTTACCCAGTTGTGAAATGGGTTTCCAAAGCCCAGCTTACTTGGCTTGGTAGGTTCAAAGGACATTGAACAAGGTCTAAAAGCAGCCTTGAGGCTGGAGATACAGCCGTCCATGATGTCAAGGTATTAACCATTAGCTTCAGCTCAAGAGCCAGACTGAGAAACTGGGGTTCCCTGTTATGATATAACCTTTTTCAGTACTAGATATCCCACCTCAAATGTTACCTGGAAGAACTATTTAATTTACAGTCACTTGGGGAACTAAGGGTTGTCACTTGGGGGCTAGAGGAAGACCAACATTAAGGCTTCCTAGTCTATGTCTCCTTTGTTGCTTCTATGCTCCTATTTGATTAACGGGTGAAACTAAGGCCTGTTCACAATGGCTTCCCTGCCATTCATCTTTGAACACCACAGCAGTCATGTGACCTGAGTGCATATATCACAGTATGTCTTGGTGAGGCCGCACTCGCAGAAGTAGGTGGGGTGGGAAGCCTCTACCCTGATAGGCAGCTTTGTTCTGACACACCCACCGGTGTAGTTGTGTATGTGACTGGGGCAAACAGTGTTTCGCTTATCTGAGGCTGTCACATTTAAACGTTTCCAAGACCTGAAATGAACTCCTCAGCTGGATTCTATCCCAGCGTGAACCTGAAAAGTAATCCCTGATTGCTCTCTATGTCCCCCATTCCATAAGTCCATCCCAATTCAATAATAGGTCATCCTGTGATATGAGATTTAACTCACCTCCTTCAGTCCAACATTAACTTATAGCAAATCACTCATCGAGCTTAGAGACAAAGACTGGAAAAAATTTTCAGGTTATATACAAACAAAACTGTGTTTTTCTTTATCCACAGATTAATAATTGTCTGTCGAATCAGTGACTACATCATCCTCTGCGTGCCACATGTGTACCTGTTTCCCAGTGCAGATATGCTGGCTGGCAAATCTGTCTGCGCACACATGCACATGCATTTACATGTATGTAGCTGTTACCTTGTAAATATTCAATAGGGTCTGCACACTACCCCCACCTATCGATTTAGCTAATTGTAGGTTTATAGTGGAATAATATAGATTTGCAGGAAGATTTCTTGCGCGAGAGTCTGAGAGCGTGAGAAGCACACCAGATGCGTGAGAATTGGCAGCCCTGCCAGTGTCCCATACAGCACCTACTCTGGGACTCACAGTCAGTCACACTAGTTTCCCACACATCTCAGACTGACTGACTGACCTAAAGTAGCCAAGGACCCCGGGTGTCACTTGATAACCAGTGAGAACATCAAAAGATGGGATTAAAACAATGCACTTAGTGTGGAAACCCACCAACCTGTCAGTGTTTATGATAAGCCTCTGGCAGAGGCTTATAGCGGAGAGTAGGTCCAGGCTGGATGAGCCAGGGATCCCCTTTCCTGCTGGCACTGCAGCAGCAGCTGCTGGCGAGCTCTCCCCCACCAGTACGCCTCAGCACATTCCTCCCCTGGTCAAAAGGAGGCGCTGCCCGTGCCACCACCATCTCTCATTTCACACATCTCCAGCGGGCCCTTCCTGGCACACATCGTCAGCCAATAGACATATGTGTCAATATTAACTTTTACATTGGGAGTTTATTTAACGAATAACAAGTATTTAATGTCTCAGACTGACGACTTTAGAGAACAGCTGAATTTGCATTTACATCTAGCTGCATCAGATATCTCACTATGCTGTGCAATACATACACAGGTAAGCTTAAAACTGAGCCTGGCTGATGCGGCGCACACAAATTCTTCTTTGTACTCATTGTATAACAAGCTAGGAATTAACTGAAGAGTTGAACAGACATGTTATTTAATCGTTCACATATCCTTGTTCAGAAATATGTACAATGAAGCAGCCTATGTTGGTCGAAAGTTCAGTGAAATGCAAAGTTCAGTTAACGTTAGTTTTTTTTTTCTTTTTTAGTTAACAAGTAGCTATTTTTAAAAAAAGGACTAAAACAATGCACGCGGTTAAATGTGATGAAAATGAAACTAACAAAACAATAAAGGCAATCAATCGATCACAGTATGGGGTTATGGATTACATCAATTAAATTTTATTCGACTAGAGGGGAATTTACTTATGGGGAAGAAAAAGGCCGCAACGCCGTTTCCATGGAGACAACAGCTGTTTCCGGACGCTGCTGGATACTTCCGTTTAAAAAGGCTTCGGTAACATATGCTTTTAGAAAGGTTTCGGTAACGTATGTTTTTTAAATTTATGTCGCTGTGTTTAGATTATATTTTACATTCTGTTGGTCAGGTTAACAAACCTAAAACTATCATCTAAGGAGCCAGTGAGCCAATTATTCGGTTGCGAAATCTGGGCGAGTTTGTAACAGACACATTTGTCATTTAATAAGGTTATATGTTTATAGAAGTGACGTTCTTTGGCTATCTTTAGTTACAAAGTATTAACTACTTTGCTCAGCTATACGTATATGTCTAATGGTTTATGGTTTAGTAATACGGTGCCAAGATGGACACGGAGTACCTGAAAAACAGCATTGGCAAATGTCTAGTGGAAGGACTGGTAGAAGTGGTGGAGCAGAGACCCATGGACCCCATCGAGTTCCTGGCCCAGTGGCTTTACAAATACCGAGAAGTCCTGGACTGTGAGCGAGAAGTGAGTTTTACGTTTAGGGACGGTAATATGGCCCATTGCCGCTAGAAGGCAGTCACGGCACACAGATAATCAGCTATTTCATACAGCTGAACGGTAAGATTGATGTGACGTACAGCATGGATAGGTGGCTAAAATGCCAGACAAAAACAGTCAATATGTGCAGACAGATTCAGAATTTGCCATGTGAATAACCATAAATTTAATTTATTGTGCAAGTATTACGGTCAGTTAAATTCCTGGGAGGAAAAACACCATTTTAGAAGTAGGCTTAACTACAATTACAAAGCAGTAAAGACGTATGGGCCTTCAGTCTCTGCTTCCGAATGGCTACAGTGAATCGCTTGATAGTGAAGTGCATGTGTAGGGCTGTAAGGTGCTCTCTGAAAGCGAGGCAGCAGTGCCTGGTGAACGTGTCGAGGTGGTAAAACGGTGAGTTTTGTTCTCCTCAGAGGAAGGCCTACCAGGCGGAGCTGGAGGAGGCCAGGGCTGAGACCGAACGCCGGAGGAAGATGTGGGAGGAGGATGCTGAGGAGGAGGAGCAAAAAGTGGATCAGAAGAAGTCAGAGGTGTGCAGGAGAAAGAGGCCATTTCCCGGCAGTTAAGAACAAATGGCATAGGCTTCTCTGTGTGATGGCCTTCGTCCATGTGCCGTGGGCTGGCAGCGAGATGCCAGAGGCGCATAAGAAACAAAGAACACTTGTGCATGTGAAGGACACCTTAAACCTGCGAAATACAGTGAAACTAATCTCCACTGCTAGGTTTCAAAACACACATATTTTTGAAACGGTGCAAAATAACACTGAAGCCTCCTTCAGGTTATAATTTGATTACGAAGGATAAAATATAGTGTAGGATTAGAATGCAGCAATAAAATACAGTAGAATAAATTTAATTCAATAAAATTTGTGGGCCATCCCACATAGTTCCACCTTTTTTTTTTTAGATTTTGTCCAGCGGGGTAGATTTTGCCAATGGACCGGAGGGTTCAGAACTGTCATTTTACTACCTGGCTACATGCCTGGGGGGCAGTGTGTGGCTCAGTGGCCTAGGAATCTGTATCTGCAATGGGAAGCTTGTTGGTTCAAATCCCAGGATTGGCAGAGTGATGTCACTGTTGGGCCCCTCAGCAAGGCCCCTAACCCAAGGCTGCCCTAAGGACTGTCTGCCCCAACTTTCAAATGTATGCTGCTTTGGATAATAGCGACTGTGAAATAAATAAAATGTAAATATATAGCAGTATATGCAGCATTGGAGAAATTCTGGCTTAGGGAATCAGAATGTAAGTCAGTCTTCAGCTGTAGGCTGTCTTGTGTACTGTCCTGTAA
Organism: Petrocephalus schoutedeni; assembly: GCA_026780765.1. Classification (NCBI taxonomy): domain Eukaryota; kingdom Metazoa; phylum Chordata; class Actinopteri; order Osteoglossiformes; family Mormyridae; genus Petrocephalus; species Petrocephalus schoutedeni. Next base: position 2,304,402 of record JAODKL010000041.1, read on the forward strand.
TATATACTGTCGGACAGCCTGAGGGGTCTTCAAAACCAGCACCGGAGGAGCCTGTGGGAGAGCCAACTCAGCCAGAGGAACCAGAGAAACAAGTCTCTCCACAGCCTGATGCGGCGGAGGAAGCGGAGGATGGGGTGCGTTTATCAGTGACATTTTGACATTCGATGCTTACACTGCCGTCTGAGCTGTTGCTTCGCCCCTAGTCAAAAAGTCACCTTTGTTAGAGTCAGTAGATAAATGCGTCTGTGCAGAGGGTGAACAGGATGGGAGGCCAGACATTTCCTGCTGGGGCCCCTGTCTTGCAGACGGACATGTCTGACATGTAGTTCTGAAGTCTCACAAAGCATACTCTGCCAGTCAGATAGCTGGTTATCCAGGACACCGTAAGCGTGCACTTTCCACGCTTATATGGTCTGAATTGTTATTCCATCAGTCTTTAGAAAATCAACAAGAGAGAAATGAAACTGAAACAAGCAACCGGTGACACCCCCATAAGCAGAGAAATTGGGCTTTTCTAATAATGCGATGTCTGTCACACCAGACACTGCATTATTAGAAGTCAATTTACAGTGGAATCATCAATACAAATAGACTTTGGGTTTTCCTGAAATGCTGAGTTCCCCTGCTGGTCACCTGTAGATGCTAACTTATGAACAACTCTCTGCTCTTAGGCCTTGGCTGCAGGTCGTCCTGGTGAAGAGATGGCGGGGCCGTCGCAGGACCCGGAGGAAAACCGGCCCTTGACTGAGCCAGGGAACGAAGGGGTAAAGCCGGCGACAGGCAAACCGAGCGGCGCCGCCCGCTCCCTCCCCGCCGATCATTCAGGCTAAGACGTCACAGCACTGTCAGGGACTGGTGGCTAAATCTGCTTTCGTTTTTACATTCCTGCTGTTTTCGTCCTTCTGCTTAAAATGACCACCAAAGTAAAATACTGGTGTGATTGATGCCAGCAGGTGAAAAGGCATGAAAGATAAACACCCGAGAATGCCCATAAAAGAAGAGACCCTGGAACTGCGAGCCATAATGAGATTTGGGACCATTTCCCAGCAATCAAGATGCAGAACATAAGACAGCAGGCATAAGCTCCTGGCAGTCGATTGGGAGAGTTAGGCGCGGGCCACACTGGATACGTGGTGTGTGTTACAGCTGTGGAACATGTTGATTTGCATTTCGGCGTCCATGTGAGCCGCTTAGAGCAGCCACACTGCCTGCGCAAACTTTTTCTTATGTGCGCAGTAAGCGGTTCTCAGCAAAAACAGACAGTTAGAAGATCTGTCATACTGACATCGTACCAGCAGCATCAGATAACTGACACCTTTCACTATAGCTTCAGTATCTAGGTATATGTCATAAACATGAGAAATATATAAATATGCACTATTGTCTTAGGCATGCAAAGAAAATGATGTGAATGAATTAAATCATATTCATGTTGGAGTAAATCTATGCTATTATGCCTGTCAAAGTTTATCAACTTTCAAAACCTCTGCTAAAATCACCCCGTATTTGTGACAACCATCCAATACACCCATATACTTTTTTGACCCGACCACTAGCACACCTTGAATTGCTAATCAATATCTCATCGGCTTTTTTTAACAAATTGAGCAAAATTCAGTAAATACATGGAATGACTGAGGTGCCCCTGAGGAGAGGTTTGGGCACTGAAGTGGTGTTTGTCTAGCTATCCAGCTAGATATCAGTAACTATTTGAAGACCAGAAGAAATTCTTGCTAATTTTTTTTCATTGTGTTTCTCCTAATTTGCATATGTTCTATGCAAATGTGCACTTACTACCCAGACAAATAACTTTAAACATTTATTTTCATTGCCTTGCTTTAACCATCTTGGCAATTGCATGTTATTAAAGGAGAAAGTGGAGGCTACATGTGTACTATATAGTCAGAGCAGAAACTCCAGTGCAGCCTGTAATTATATTATGTAGATAAGTTAACAGAACATTAATGGAAAGCAACATAACACAAGTGGGGGAAGCAGGAGGAGGTGGTGATGGAAGGAGACCTTCACCTGTCAATCGGTCCTTATTCTTACTTTTTTCCCCCTGAAGAATCCCAACCAGGAGGAAAATCAACCTGCATCGCATGAAATCACTACCCTGGCAGAAGAGGGACCAGATGCTGCAGCTGACTCTCCTGTAGCACTAGATGGCCAAAGCGAGACCTCAGCTCCGGCCCATGAGGTACATGGGACACGTCCAATAAAGCACAAGCATCTGCCTACGCTTTCAGATTATGACTGGAACCATTTGTGTTGGGACCTAGTCAGGAAGCTCTGAGATGTTTCCATTGATAGCAGTGCAAATACTTAAAGTACACCAGGGCTTCTGGAAAAAAGTTCAAGTGAAAGAAAATGAATTTAAGAGGATGGGAACCCAGGCAGAGAGTGGGGTTTACTGAAGGCCTGTTGTCAAACATAACTATTTTCACAAAGGCAAACCACATAGTTAGCTAGATAGAGGGGCAACAAAAGATAATGAGTCTCAGCTCAACAAGCAGCAATGTTGCAGATGGATAGATAAGCATTTAGAAGCATTGCTGACTCAACTGATTTGAACTCAAATGCTCCCCTCCCAGGAGACAGATAATTCGGAGACACACCGAGTCACCGAATCTCCAGAATCAGACCCAGATCGTGCAACAGACAGCAATGCTCTCGGATCAAACGTGGGCCACCTGGAAGGACTGCATGAAACAGAAGCATCTCAGGCAGAGCCTGAAAAGGTGTCTCCTGAAGACCAGGTCGACGAAAAGCTTTGAGCGATAGAGTTCACATAGAGAAATGCATAATGCAATTCTAAGTACTCAATATTTCTCTATTTTTGCAGTGTGCAGTCTATTTCTTTCCAAACACCTCATTTGTCCACTTCTGGATGACAACACTGACACCTACACTAAGTGTCAATATTTACACTTGTCAGAATAGAGTAGAATGCTTGTAGTAGAATGGATTTTCTATACACAACAGGTACAGAGTCCTGCAATATGCTCTTCAGTGATATGTTCAAAGCGAAAAGCAGAGAAATATGTTAAACATGAAGAAACACATGTATATGGATAAGTATTAAGGTAACTCTTTATATTAGCTGCACCTTCATAATGCCTTCGTAGAACATTTATAAGCAGCATGTACAGTTGTGGTCAGAAGTATACATGCATGGGCATAAATGCCATATTAATTTTGGGCTTTTAATGATTTATTTTAAACATTCTTTGTCCAGGGTGGAATGATTATACAACATACATCTTCAATGATTTTTAAAAATAAAAATTGGGTGCATAAGTTTGAATTTATTTTGGATTTTCTGCAATGTAAACTTTTTGCAAACTTGTAACCAAAACTGTAAGTATAATACCTTAACAGCTTTAATATTGGTTAATAACAGTCATAATTGTGTAGTCATATAATGTTTGATATTAACATATATTAAAGTTATTAAGATTTGCTAGCGTATTAAGACACATGCTTCTTATGAATGTTCTATGAATGCATAATAAAGGCATTATGAAGGTGTACTGAATGTTCTATAACTGCATAATAAATGCATTATGAAGGTGCCTGGGGAGACATTGGTGCTGGTCCAGAGCAGTACCACACAGGCTTTTTGTGGAACAGGGGTGGCGTTGAAATTCACAGACCGGGAAGGTAGAACCCCCCCTTGGTAAACTTTGTGTGATCATGGCTGATAAAAAAGGGGCAGAACTTCAAAAAGAAGCCTTTAAACATTCAGGTAAAATGGGCAAGTGCATAGGTGCCCTGAGCCCCTGTGCCTGGTCCAGAGTGCCTGGCATGATGGCTTCATGTAAATTAGAAGGAGTCTCTCAAAGCATTTACTGAAGCTATTCTGCTTCTCTGCCAGTGAGGTATCATTCCTTTGGGGAAGGGTGGCTAGTGACTTATAACGATAAAAGATTTTGATCTTATATTTTGTTAGCAAATTCACTTTTTCACTGGTCCAGTGGGATTTGCCTAAATACACTGACAGAATGCTAGCACAAAAAACACGACTAAATGAGTCTTCACTTTCCTAGCCAGTTACAAAATGGTTTAAAGAACTGCATAAGGAGGAGCTGGATAGAGGCATAAATGAGTTATAGAATCAGAAAATGCTTCTTTTGCTGATTTTGAAACCAAGCGCAGATCAGATCAGGAGCTCATCTCGTTTAGAGCAGGGTAATTTTTTCTGTTACACATCTGTCCCACGAATGAGCGCTGAGGAGATACGATAAGGGCTCGGGCTTGATGCAGAGATAGAGTGCAGAGTTTCAAATGCATTCTAAGATGCGTGACTATGAATTTCGTGGCCGGATGAATAGAACGAAGCTGTGTAGCAAGTTTGTTTCATCGACAAGGGCAATAAAAATCATAATGAACTCTATGGCGACAAATGTCTTCATTAACCACAAATTGTTAGGGCCTGTCATTTTCATGGCACATGATCTGATCTGAGCTGATTTCTGTGACTTTAGCTAAAGGAAAGATGCAGGGACTAACCCTAAATGTCTTTTATATCTGTAGTATACTTTGCTTCTCTGTGCTTTTTCTTTCACCTACCAAATTGCAGTTTGGGGCAGTTTGCAAACCCTACAGGCTATTTACAAGGTAATAAAGCTGTGCATATGTGAGCAGAGTTGTCTCAAATTAAATCTTGCTCCAGCCAACTGACCCAAGTTGACAACCCTGAATCCTGGAGTCTGACTTATTTATATTTTCATTAACAATCATATTTGGGGGTTTTCACACAGTTTTTAAATCTCAGCTCTCACTCTTGCAGAAGAGCTAAGATCTAAGTGAGTGTAAGTATGTGTGTCTTGAAAGAACAGATACCTTATTAGGGTATGCATTAAATTTTATGGTGCAGGTGAGGTTGCTGGGATCTATGTGTGATGGTGAGTGGTCCACTCTCGAACACTAGAAGGAGGAGCTCAGGGCCCTTGGTGGCATGTTTGTTTTTGGGAAGATGCATCAATTATGTACATGAGAAATTTGTGCTTCTTGTCTGACAGGAATCATTTTGTCAATAGTACCAAGTCCTTTTACATTGTGTGGTGGCCAGACGAGTGGATTCTTGCCCATATGGATCAGGCCTTCTTGAAAATGGCAACTTTTACTATGCTCTCTTTTTTACAGGGAATCCTCCTGGAGCACAGGGGAAAGGAATTTGGTGACAATTGAAGTTTTCAGAGTACCCATGAAATTTCCTAAGGGATTAATATAATCTGCGGAGATTTATCCACAAGCCCATGGTAGCCCAATAGCCAATGGTTTGAATGGTCCATCTAAATAGGAGGACTACTAGTGATAGAAATAAAAATATTGGATGAATGAATGTCATATATATATTTATATAGCGCTTACTGCATCATAATGTGACTATTATGAGCGGCTTTGCTGTACAGCGCCACCCCAGGCCTGGCGGCAAATTACGCGTAATATCATTCAGGATTGCCGAGTGTCAAAAACCAGCCTTTGTCCTGCCTTATCCTGAAAAACCTGAAGCGCTGTGGCGCGTCATTCCGCTTCGCGACGTCGGAATTTGTAAAGTATTACAATTCTGTTTGTGATTGCATGCGGCCAGATTTTCATGCACCACTTCAACTGGAGCATTCACTATTAAGAAAGAAAGGTTTGTTTGTATGACTATTGCAGTTTATTGGATTGTAACCTGCAGGGACGCGGAACTTAAGCATCAATGTTTGAACTATACGGGTCGTGCCGTAGCGTGTAGGCAATAGGGATTGCGAAAATATTTAACACCCTGTTACTCCGAGAGGGTGCCTAAATATAAAAATAGTTGCTTTTATCATAACTATATTCTTATTTAACTTCAGAAGAGTTTAATGGATACGGACGCTGTTTCGGTGCTCCTTCTGTTGCATTCAGAATTAAATAACATATCATTATAGCGTATTCCTCTACTTTACCACTTTTACGTAAATGCGACGCCATTAGTGCCACAGTTCAATCTTTACCATTAGGTTTACAGTCGCTGACCTATTTAAAAGATTTGTGGTTGCTTGGGGGATGAGAGGGGAGTCTTACAGGTTTGCAGAAAGTCAAATGTCTTCCGCTGCAGACGAACTGAAGCGTTAACTGTGCATTTAGAAGACGTTGCCTATCACCCATCAAATCAGGAACTCGGTGACTGAAAGTTTTTTGCAGCATAGATTACCATGTTACCTAACACGTAATAATGAATACAGTAATTCACTGCCTGAACTTGGCCGGAAGCGTGCAGTACCTAAAAAATGCGTTCTTTATGCCCTCTTGGATTTATTTAAGGCATTTCATTTTGATTCCTTCCATGCTTCTATCCATCTCCGAAGCCCAGTGAGATTTAAAAAGTCGCGGTGCGGTACGAGACGTCTATTGGCTGCCGGGTCATTAATATTAAACAGAGGGCCGGTCCCTAAAAGGCGACGGGAGCGCGCTGCCGCAGTCGCGCTCTGACAGACGGTCCGGCGCCGGCGAGCCCTGAGCGCTGCTACTGAGACGGAGGCAGAATCGCAACAAGTCAGTTTATCTGCTGTTGTCATGCTGTTATCAGCCCGTCTTTAAATGTGCTATTTTTTTTGCTGTTTGATGCCTACATTTTCTTATACGAAATATCAATATTTTCATTCGTCTGCAGGACCAAGTGTCATAATCAAATGCGTATAGAGTTTTCTTTTTTTGTAACTGTATTTGTAATTACAATGTTTTGAGAAATGTATTTGCAATTGTAAGTGTTATTTCATAGGATGCTGTGTTTTGCATGTTACTCAATGTTGCTGTCTTAATTTTATCCGCGAACCTGAATAGAACAAGCGGATATAGAAACTGATTTATTGATTGATTGAGTGATTGATTGATTTTTTTCATGTGAAGCACTGAGCTGAAGCTGGTCCTCATGGATGGGCACTTCAAATTGCCATGTAATCCAGTGAAATCATGACTCTGTTCATGTCTTTGCATTTAGATCAGCTCCAGGCTGAGTGGGTATATTCATAAGGGCAGTATTCAGTTTGAGTCTGACTGTACTTGGGTGGCTTACAGTCTGTAGCATGTAGTCTTTGTAGAATATAGAACAGTTTAGAGAATAAACTGGAATCAACTTCTCCTGAAGCTGAGCTGTAGATATTAGGACAAAGTTAGTGGAGCGATGTAAGCTTGGAATTTCTGGGAGTTTAATTAAGAGCATTAAACTCCCACAGTTGGAGGACGTTTTAATTCCAGGCAGTATAATGGCGTTAAGAGTTGTGCCTGAGATTTACTGCGTACACTGGGCCAAACTCAATTATCGGCCGAATGTAAGGCAACATAGACACATTCAACCAAGGTTGTTATTGTTAATCTAAGGCTTGAGCATCAGAGCAATGAAGAACAAACATTGCAAAATTCCCAAAGGAGGAGGCACAGCGATGCTGGAGAAAGGTCATGTCATCTGATAGCTAATTTGGTAACACTGGCTGCATATTTCATGAACTTTATCCGAGAAACAAATGAGTCGAATGGAGATGGACTGTAAGGCATGGCCTTCTGCTCACAGCAGCTTTCAGACTGTCTCTGTTCTGCTTTCAGAGAATCTATTCATGACTTAAAGGCCTCCCTGAGTACTACATAAATATATCTCTATATATAGTTCTGTAATTATATTGGCAAGGGAAGAGATTAATGTCCCCCACCGATGGTGCTGGTGAGTCCCCAGCCAAACCACTGATGTGGAATAATTGTAGTGAGGTCAAGTTTGCACTCATCTGCAGTGTGAGAAACTGTCAGGATCGCAGGACATGATGCATCGCCCGTTAATGCTGTGCCCTTGGTGTCCCTGCTGTAGTGCTCTCCTTCTTCCTGGAGAGGGAGCTCCTGGCCATGGCCATCTGGACCCTGGCTGTGGGCGTGGTGGGTGCAGCCTTAGTGGCGATCTTTCTGGCCAACACCGACATCCTGCTGGCCAAATCTGAGCAGGCCACCCTAAACTACCTGCAGGACGCGGAGCTGAGGGAGATTGGAGGAGGTGATGGGGCAGCCGCCCACCGCAGCGTTCAGAAACATGGGGAGGCGGGGTTTATAGTGGAGCTTCAGATCCAGAGCTACAAGCGCTCTTCCAAAAGTCCCTATGACGCACAGGCTAAATGATGTGCCGGGCTCACCGCTGGCATAGCGCCGGGTGATGCGGGGAGGAAGGAATGGGACCTTTATATGGGTACAGGGATGGGCACTGGGATAGCACAGGAGAACAGGACGGGGTCTGGGATGGGCTACACTGGGGTGCCAGATCTGGCACCGGGGTCAGCAAGCATGTTCTAGGTCCAAGAGAGGAAGCGGAGCCTGGTCTTGTACGTTTTGCGTTGTCTTGCTGTTCGCCTAAATGTGGTCTGACTGAACCCCCCCCCCGCAGATGGGAAGCTACTGAAGGCCAAGGCTCTGTGGGAGGAGGCGGGGGCTGTGGTCATGGCAGTGCGCCGGCCCGGATGATCTTTGTGCAGAGAGGTATGGGGGAGTAGGCCTTTAACACTGCCCCGCCCATAAATGCATCGGACCCCGCCCCCTGCACTCGGCTCACTCCAATAGGTTAAGGTTAGGGTTTTATATCCAGAGAATGATCTGTACTGCTTCAGTAAATGCCCATATGTATATATGGATGGGTATGTTTCCCTAGAAATTCCCGCTAGCTAGCTAACTCTCTCCTCTGCCCCCTGTTAAACTTTCTACATTTTAAAAAAACTTATTGAAGTACAAATTAGTAAACCAAAACTACCATTATTTGGTTTGGTCTGACAAACCAATACACTATGTCCCGTGGTTCAGAGAATACAGATCATAGACTGGGGGTGGTTATACAGGGATCCGTTGTAAATGTTTTTATTTATCACATCCTTCTTTGTAAACCCTAGACACTGATGATTAGCAGTCCCAGGAGGGCAGCTGTTTCTGAGAGGCTGGAACTGCTGTGCCTTTCACCATCACACCATGTTCAAAATGACTTAAATTAGGCACTTCGCATCCTAGCCAAACAACTGTACTTCCCTGTTGGTATGCTGCATGGCTCCAGATGCAGCCTAATGGCTTGCTGTTTGCAAACCTTGAGTGTAGGTGTTAAGCTTGTTAGGAGTTAACGGAACTGCCGAAGCTTCTTATTGTGTTTGTAGCGTTCAGTATGAGGATGGAGGGATGAGTGGTTGGTTCTGGAATGTGTTGGTGTGCTCTTCCGCTGCAGGAGGCCTCTGAGCTCTCCTCTCTCAAGCCTCAGCTGCTGGAGTTCAGTGTCCCTCTGTATGCCGTGGTGAAGGAGAACATTGGCACAGAGGTCCAGGATTTCAGGAGCTACTTTGCTGGGGAGATCTTCCTGGATGAGAAGGTGAGGAAGAGCATTGTGGGTATTTAACTTCTTTTGGAAAGCAGGTTCTTTTTTGTTCATTTGTTGGTGTTGCACCACCATCTGTATGATGCTCATTTTTTTCATTGGTGTTTCAGAAATGCTTCTATGGTCCCCAAAATCGAAGGATGGGGGGTCTGGGCATGGTCCGTCTGGGTGTTTTGCAGAACCTCCTCCGAGTCTGGAAGAAGGGCTACAATGGCAACGTTAAGGGGGAGGGCTTTATTTTGGGAGGGGTCTTTGTGATTGGACCTGGGCAGCAGGTAAAGTAACTGACATGAGTCAGTTTCGGTGTGACTGGTTCAGTTGAGTTGATCCTAATGACGGGCCTGCTTGTTGTTCTAGGGGATATTGTTGGAGCATCGGGAGAAGGAATTTGGGGACAAGGTCAACATGTCATCAGTCTTGGAGGCAGTCAAGAAAATCCAGCTGAAGTAGAAATCCGGCTCCTCTGAAAGCCTGATCTAAATGGAGGTCTTGGTAATGTGGTGTAATTTCTCATCAGTCTTCGTATCATTTACTTGGTTTTTGATACTGCTGGAGATCCTATGCAGTGTCTCCCTGGCAGCCTCCCTCTTTTACCTCTTTATACTTTTTCTCAGAAGGTCAGCCCCCTGTCCGGTAACAGTGGCAATGTGATGGCGTGTTCGTGTGTTTATGATGGTCTGTGTCTAAACTCTGCTCTTGAGGGAAGCAGACCTGATGTGATGTCTTTACTCACGGCCGCATCCGTTGACACTTAGCCTGGACTTGAAAGAGCCTGTTCCTTGGTCAATAATAAAGTATTAACCCACCCCCATCCTGGCTCAACCCCATGTGATAATTTCCCCATGTGAAATTTGCCTATCGTTTAATGATACTCTGGGGTCAGATTGACCCCAAACACGGGATAGGGGTTAATCCTGCACTGTGGTTTAGGTCATGATTTCTATTTCTGCTCACAAAGCACCCGCAGAAGGCTTTTTGGAGGTAGGTTACACTTGCGTGGTATTTTCCAGGAAAGCATGGCCCGATCCAGCACTTGGGCCTTTTTCTTTTTCGGAGGCTATCAGTGTTTATTTACCTACTTTTGGTACTACATCCATCACACAGCAACCATTCTTAAACTGCAACAAGAAGTTAAAAATGTCATAGAGTGGATGTGGAAACTTATAGCTTTTATTAAGATGAATCAGTAGTGTGGGAAGTGAAGCAGATTGTCATCTCCAAGCGATGTCTCCTTCCTGGTAGCGTTTTCCACACTTGGGTCCCTGAGGACCCTGGCAGGAGGGGCGGGGCCTGGGACGGCTGCCCTGCCATTTGCCAGAACCCCCTCAGTCGGTCGCCACCACACCACAGGGTATATTTAGTTCATTTTTCAGGCCAATTAAATGGTAAACAGTTCTGTTTAATAATCTCTTGGTATTTCAACATACTTTCAAAAGGATACAGAGGTACCATCTTGATTCGTCTCCCTCCCCCTATGCGCCTGCAGCACACCATAGATTTTCAGCTGAGACATCAGGTGCACCAGATAAACAGGATGTGAGGATTAACCATCGTCCTTTATGTTGTCAGACTTAATAATACAGTAGCAGAGCTAACAATTCTGAGCAAAGGAAGAGTGTTACTACTTACTGGGCAGGATGCCAGCCTATCACAGGGCACAGGGCTGGGGTACACCCTGGGCAGGATGCCAGCCTATCACAGGGCAGAGGGCTGGAGTACACCTTGGTCAGGATGCCAGCCTATCACAGGGCACAGGGCTGGGGTACACCCTGGGCAGGATGCCAGCCTATCACAGGGCACAGGGCTGGGGTACACCTTGGACAGAATGCCAGCCTATCACAGGGCTGGGGTACACCCTGGGCAGGATGCCAGCCTATCACAGGGCACACGGCAGGGTTACACCCTGGGCAGGATGCCAGCATATCACAGGGCACACGGCAGGGTTACACTCTGGATAGAATGCCAGCCAATCACAGGGCATAAGACAGGGGTACAACCTGGATAGGATGCCAGCCTATCATAGGGCAGTGGAACACCCTGGATAGGATGCCAGCCTATAACGGGGCCTACAGACTATCATACACTGTGAGCCTACCTGCAGGCCTTCAGACTGGGGAGGGAAACCCCCCTGTCACAGGAAGGATATGTGAACTTCACACACAAAGCTGAGATGGGTTTCAAACCTCCAACCCTAGAGGCTTTTCAATAGGCCAAATTCTGCATCTAACCAAAATCTGTGCACCTGAATTTGTCTCTTGGCACAAAACCTAGTAAGCAAATCTGTGGGCTCCGAGGATCCCACATAACCACAATTACGCATCGTGACATTTCACGCTGAGGAGGAGGGTAGTGGCTTATGCCACAGTGATGCATTTTTAACTAAATGCTCTTACGTTAGTCACAGTTTCGCGGTAGGCTTACAACCGATTCCAGACAGCACCGAGCACAAGGCTGGGGTTCACCCTAGACAGGATGGCAGTGCATCATAAGGTCCAAACACTGCAGAGCTACCCCAGAGAAACCCACATGACACACAGGGGATATGCAAACTCCACAGGCACACAGTAGAAATGGGACTGGAACCGACTCGAGGATCAGGGGCATGGCTATATGTGGGTGTGGAGCTGGGCCACTGCCTTAGATTAGTGAGGTGACAGCTCTACCCATTGAGCCACCATGCCACACTTTATGTGTTGATGCATGTACTGGCAGGGATAAACGCCACCTGATGGCCACAAAGTAAAATGCACCTTGGATTAAAATACTGATGAACCAGAAAGAAGAAAATGGTACACGGCAAGGCAGGTGACAGGCGTTAAAGTGACTGAGTGTGTGAGCTGGGAGGCTTCTGATGACGACATGCCTTAAACAGCAAGTACTGAGGAAAGCTACATTTAAATGACGCTCATCTGTCAAAGTGAGTCAGCTGATCCCGGCATTCATAGCTACCACTCAAAAACATCCAACCCCGACGTGTGGCTAAGCAATACCTCATGAAGCTAATTACATAATTACAAGTTAATTTAGTGTGCTGTGGTGAAACCAATACATGGAATGGCTGAGGTGCCGCTGAGGGGAGGTTTGGGAACCGAAGCGGTGTTCATATATTCAAATATATGATATCCAAATAACAAATCAAATAAGTAATATCCAAAAAGATATCAGTAACTATTTGGAGAGCAGAAGAAATTATTGTCATTTTTTTATTGTGTTACTCTTCATTTGCATTTTTTCCTGAGAAAATATACACTCACGGCCCAGTAAATAGCTTTAATGCATCGCTTTGGTTGACGACCTCAGACTATTGCACAGTACTGTAGAACACTTTATAGAAGGTGGCTGTGATATAAAAAATAACCTTGCCATTTGATATGATATAATTAAAAGGTGTTTCTTTGTAAAGAGACACAGTGATATACCCTAATCTGCACACATCCATTGAGGAACTAAATATGGCCAACAGTGATCTCATTGCTGAACTGGCTTCCACAGGTTTCTCTGATTTTCCTGCAGTGCATGGCGATAGATGGACTGGCCAGACAGCTGAGGATTAGAGGCTTCAAACCCAGCTTGAGTCTCTCCACCAAGTTACCACGCCGACTCTGAAAGGACTCCAGGCAGACAGCACATTTGTTCTAATCTAACTCATCTTGAGAACGACACCAAATCTTCCAAAAGAACAACCAGACCATGTTAAAACAAACAAGCATGTGCGACACTGTTTAAGCCTACTGGCTGTCTTGTGATCTATTAGTACAGAGAGACTTGTGTGCTGTGTGTGTGGTCTTTGGGGGCCTCTATAAACACATGGCCGTTCTGCGTGTGTTTGACGCCTTTAACTTTCGTCGCATGAGGTCTGGGGGGCGGGGGCAGGGGGGGTCATGGAGGGAATGCTAACTGACGGAAATGTTTACACTGTAGGTCTGGTTTTCCGAGGGGGGCGGTGCTTTTAGTGAGAGCAGCAGCAGTGTCTGAGGGTCAGATGGGTGTTGGCTAGTGTGTCGTGGAAGAGTAAGGCAGAGAACAGCCAGAAACAGCCAAGAATTAGCATTAACGTGGTAAGAATTAGCATTAACATGGTAAGAATTAGCATTAACGTGGTAAGAATTAGCATTAACATGGTAAGAATTATCATTAACATAGTAAGAATTAGCATTAATGTGGTAAGAATTAGCATTAACATGGCTGCTGCACAGCTTAGGGGGTTGAGCGTGTGGCTTAAAATCTATGAAGCATATGGTCATGGGTTCAAGGCTGGCTGTACGAGCAGTGGTGTAATGGTGAGGGAAGTGACTGTGTAATTGAATTATTCCCTGACCTGCAAGTACCACTGAGGTACCCTGAGCAAGGCATTGCTCCCTGGGTGCTGAATTTGCAGCCCACGGCTGTCAGTGTCATGTGGGTTTAATGCAGAGGACACATTTCACTGTAGTGTATCAACAATGTCCCTCAGAGGTAATACACCGATTTGGGATGACATCATGTAGTGTATGGCTTTGAATTACACGTTCTGCTCCTATCCACCCCTAGATGACATCAGCCCAAAGATCAAAGGAGGGTTTTTAGCTTCAAAGGAACGCTGAGGCTTATAGCGAAGGGTCAGTCAAGCATCGGAATGCAGCCTCTCTCTCCCCCTTATCTCTCCAGCATTTCTCATCGCGGCTCTGCTCCCCCCAGTGGTGGCTGACGTCCGGCTTAGCCAACACACTCCGCCCCTACCCCACCTTCCACACAGAGACCCCCTGCACCCCTCTGACTAAGCCTCGCCCAGATCCCGCGCTGTAGTGCAGCGCCTCCTACAGGCCCTTGTTGAAATAGACGGTGTGGGTGTGGGGGCTGCTCTTCCGAATGCTCTCCTGCAGGTCTGGCTCCAGGCTGCCCACCTTCATAGAGCTGCAGGTGTGGAGGACAGGTAGGACAGGTGGGTCAATGGGACAGGGACCAGCGGCCCACCTGCCTGAAGGCTGGTTTTTACTTCACACTGATGTGACAGATTTTTGGACACTGCATAGGGATGCTGTGGGCTCTGCTGAGGCTCCGCCCAGTAACCCAAGCGAACCTCGATTATTCATTGGCTAGGGGGAAAGTAGCATGAAGTCAGAAAGTAGTCGGACCAAAAATAATATATAAATACCTTTTCAGAATGATAAAGATTTGAAGATCGGTTGACTGAGAAAGTCCGTAAATACAAACTAAAATAAAATATGTTTATACTGCAACACCACGTTTTTACATAAGTGTGATAATCATTAAGATTTTTTTAATTTAGTTTTTATTTTAATCTCTAATCTGGTTTAGTTTTCATTCTCAGTGTGGTTTAATTCGTTTTTATTTAAAGATGTAAATTTATTTAGTTGTTACATGTTTTATTTTAGGTTGTAGTAATTATATCTCTAGGGACAGACAGTTGCGTGATTGCTTACTTCTACAAAGTGCTGTGATGTTGTGTTGTCGGCTGTTTCCGTGGTTCGAATGCATTGCACGGGAGGGCCAAATCATCACTACAGTCAATTAGTATTTAAAAATGGTAACAGGAAGTATTTGACGTTGTTTTTATTTTATTGTAGTTGGTTTTGGAAGCAATATTTATAGTTGTCATATAGTTGTAGTTTTAGTTTCATTTTCGCATCTTAATTTACTTCAGTTTATGGAAATGCTTTTTGTTAACAATAATAATCCCACGTAGGGTACTGTAAGTACATAGAGCAGTTAGTTTTAGTCAAATTTTTATTTATTCTCATATCATCCATTCCCGCACATGGTAAATTTGACTTTTAAGAGTGGCTTTGCGCTGCAGCACCACCCCCAGGCCTGATGTGAAAGTGCGCGGCTGCCTAGCGTATTGGCGCTAGGAGCGAAAACATTCGGGATGGCGGGCAATGCGGAACTGCGGCGCTCCTGCGTTCACATGAAGTAAAAAGCAGCCCTGGGACAGGGCAGGACAATTGTGACGTGATCTGCACTCACGTACTGAGTCTGCAGTGGCATATAATGTTTGCAGCCGATACAGACCTACCTTTTCTGCGGGAACAGGGCGCAGCACAGGGGGGTGGCAAACACCAGGCTGGAGGAGAAAAACAGTGGACCAGTGCCAAACGTCAGCCTGACCTGTTTACTCTCACAGACACTGACCAGCATTTCAGCTCAGGTATGGAAACAACCCCTGTTATCTGGGGAGCAAGTTCCTGTTTTCACTTAAAAAACGGGATGGCACGGCACTGTAGGTAAACATCCAGAACGCATGGTCAAAAAATCTGGTTTCCCCTGTGGCATTCACTCACCAGAGCCCGACAAGTCCGACCTGAACGGGTGCGTTGAGCATTGGGTACCGCTGCAAGGAACAGACAAAGAGAGCACTGCTGAAAACTCTTTTGTCTTAGAGCGCAGTGACACTGGCTCACTGGCACAGTGCACCAGTGTGCCATTAAGGAGAGCACTGCAGAAAAAGCTTCAGTCTCATTCATCAGTGCGCTGCTAAGCAAGGGGGCATGGGTACTTGTTGTGTCCCAGAACACTGGCACTGGAAACAGGCGTACCTTCATGAAGGCCTTCTTTTCCAGCATGTTCATGATGATTGGAGGGATTGCTGAAATGGGATAAAGGGACCACGATTAGTGGGCCAACCGATGGCTCTCATTGGCTGATGCCACTGTCCATCAAACAGACTCCACCATTACTAGTCTTAAGACTTCCCACTACTACTTAAGACTTCCCACTACACATTCAAAAATAAAGGTAATTCATAGCTCCAGATGTTAATCACAAAAGAGATGCATCTTGTCTGCTAGAATATATACGGTGGCATTTAGTTGCCCATCTCCAATTGTTCCTGTCCTCACTGATGATATTTTGATCTTTGTTACTGTGGACCAAATGGCAGTTGTGCTGCATTTCAGATGGACAATGTAACAATGGATCTGTATGTCAGTATGCCATGTGGGGGCCCATGTCTCACCCATGGCAGGCATGGCCATGCCGATCCGGGACACCACAACCTGAACAATGGCCTGTCTGGCTGCATAGGGGGACTCTCCCAGTCGGTGGCCATCTTCGTCCATCACAGGGATACCATATTTTAGTTCCCTGGGGAAGAGTAAGGGAAACATACACAATTGCTTCATAAGGGTTCTGGAAAACATTTTTAATCCAGATTGAAGTGGCATATCTGTGTAATGACCTCCAGTCCAGCAGAGGGCAACCTTCTATGAAAGCTTCACACGCTCAACCCCATGCCCCTCCCTGCCTTTCCTCTGACAGCCAGCTGCTTCCTCCATCCGGCAGAGGGCAGCCTTCTGTCGACGACTGATACACCAGATGACATTGCAGTGTCAGCCATCTGCCGCCCCTAGAGTTTCTCACCTCTGTCTCATGAATGGGATGTTGATGCAGTTGGCGGCAGCCACCGCCGCGAAGGGAATGAAACGGGCCATTATGGCTGGAAGGTGCTGGGAAGGACACAGAAGGATAGGAAAAACACACACACACACACGCCTTCCATTCATTATGCCAAAACGGTGGGGAGAATACGTCACAAAAGGAAAATGTTACTAAAGGAAAGTTCCTAGATCACATGCCTCGTCCATTTTCCAGTGTTATTATCTATGTGACTCATAATGCCACTGACCCATAATAGCTTATGGGTCCTCTGTGATGTGGAGCTTCAGAAACCTGTGTCGTTACCTTGGCGAGGGACTTGAGGCTCAGGGCAGTGATCACAGCTCCGGAGGTGGCACAGACATAGGCAGCACCCAGCTGGCTGTAACGCACACACACACACACATTTGTATTCATACCTTAGTAAGGACTGTCCATTCATTTCTATGAGAAAAACCCTAATCTCAACTATGACAACCTTAATTCCTATCCAGCCATAACCTTAACCACAAGTAACCAAACAAACAAAAAGACTGTTTAGGCGTTCTGTCGGCTGACACATAACACAGTTTCCATGAGAGAAAGATCACCTGAGCATGCAGGGAGCCCTTTGGGAGACCATGAAAGCTCTGCAGAGACAGGGTTTAGACCCCTCACACTGGAGGTACTAGCCTCGGTTTATTCGTTTATTTGTAAGACATGCTGTTCTACAATGTGTCCAGCAGAGGGAGCTATAGGGTGGCATTTTAATTACCGATAACGGTAGAGGGAGACTGGAAGCATGTTAGTGCAAGAAAATAAGCCCACATGCCCCAAAGGGATTCCACAATTACATGCTACCCAACAGCACTAATTAGGGTAAACCCAAACCCAAAACTAGGATGAAACCCAAAGCATGCAGAGTGGCCTCCTACTTCATGGTGATGGGTGCGTCCCCACTGCGGTTGGTGTAGTTCACCACGGCGTTGAAAGACTGGTTGACCCACTGCCAAAAAACCACGGCAGGGGTGGTCCTGCAGGATTGAGGGAAGGAGATTTAGGCTAGGATGCCTCATCAAAGCCTTAGCCAGTCACATGTGCCCACATCTCCAGCCCTTACCTGTAGAAGGTCAGCATGCAGCCGGTGATGGTCATGTTCATGGGCACCTGTGCCGACATCCGCCCAATCAGCACCATCTTTTCGCCCGTGTCCGGGTGGAAGGCGGAGTCATAGATATACTTGGCTCTCCAGAGCTCGTCCTCCGACAGCCCCGGCTTTACGATCCCCTTTCTGGTGTCACGCAAACAGCAGAGGTGCTCACTGGTTAAGGAACTGCTGATATGTTCAAACAGGCTAAGTAGGAGATTGCTCCTACACTCACAGCTGTGGCGCTAGATTAAAATGCCTGAAGAAAATAGGAAGGTGATGAAGCTGGAAAAAATGTCACAGAGGTCACCAAAGGGACTTGGGAAGGCACACAGTGCAAAACATGCCCACTTCTCTACCCGGACATCAGCACTTCTGATCTGCTAACCTGTAGTTCTCCACTGTGACACGTGCATCCTCCAGGGTCTTGCTGGGCAGAAGGACATTCCTGGGGTCAGTGACCATGAAGAAGTGCTTGGCACGGCCAGCGAAGGTGCCCTGGTCCCACCGCGGCTCAGAGATATTGATGCTCTGCGACAGCCCTCCTGACATCCTTGCAGTTGAGCTCCCCCTGCTGGGGACACCAGGCACTATAACCCCTCTGAAAAAGCCCCCCCCCACCCCATGTGACAGGCACGCCTACAGTGCAGGCTATTTTTGACATCGGAGGCATTTCTCACCAGCCAAACCATGCACTCACATGTGGCACTCAAGGTCTGAAGCGCCCTGTTGGTGAAAAATAGTCACTACACTAATTATTAAAAAAACAACAGCTGAAGCCTTCTACTTTGCGGGGGTTAGAGCTGGTCTGAAGAAACTGTGTAAACATTTTTGGTCCTTTGGCAAAGGAAACGGAAAGATACAAAAAACGCGATATACGAAGATCACTGAGATCCCTGCAAGATATCACATGAGAGGCTGCCTTAAAGACGTATGGCACCCATAAACCAGCACTGTACATAGATTTCATTTACGCATTTATGAGTTACAAAACTTTTGGTGTCGTCTCCTGGCATTTCTGTGTGGTCTGCAGCTTTTGCAAAACTCCTAAAACATGCTACTTAATATCTTTTGCCAAAACCATGATGGGGAAAGCCGCGATGCAGAAGGGTGGACCGCCTTTCTTTATTTAAAAGAACTGTAGCATCTGCTCTGCTAACCAGCTAGCTAGGTACGATTTTCTGACTCTACTCACTAGCTAATTCATTGTTGAAGCATTGGGGGGGCGACAGAGTGACTTTGTGGGCCCCAGAAACAATAAATTGGGGCCCTGCTTTTCCCCTGGGTGACCTGCTTAACCTGAGCTGAGCCCCTCAGTAAAACTCCAAACAGGATAAGTAGGTGAAACATTATACCGGCACCTAAATGATCAAGTCCTCAGTGCCAGGCTGGCAATCCAGGCACCTGAGTGCTTCAGTGATGATGCAAGTCGTTTGTTTTCAGAGGCATGACGAGTAACGATCGGTCAGACAGTACAAAATGACATAAAACCAACTACCTGGTTGCATTAAGTGCACAGCAAAGTAACGCTGGTTATGTCTGCATTTCATTTTCTCTTGCACTGGAGATAAGCAAGAGCAATTCGGGTTTGGCAGGATGTTAAAAGGTACAACAGATATTCACCCCCCCCCCCCCCCCCCCCCCCGGAGGGCCACACCTCTGCCAACCTGATGGGGACAAAATGAGGGCGGCATTCGGGGGCAAAATCATTCGGGAATGCGGTGTGTGTGTGTGTGTCTGTCTGTGTGTTTGTGTATCTCAGCGTGTGTGTGTGTGTGTGTGTGTGAGTCTGCGTTTGTGTGCGGGCGTGACGATCACATAGGTAGTTTTTGTGACGTAACCGAAAGTGAAACTGCTCATAGTCGGCAAGATCAGAAAGGCGGCATGCAAGTGTCAAAGCGATTAATTATCCATTATTAAAATAATTAGCGTAGTGACATTATTAATAAACCACTGTAAAGTCGGAGCGGAACTGGGCAATACTTACAGGAAACTAATGTCATTAAAAATAAAGAAATAAACATATTAGGACGTAAGGGATGTTCGAGCAATCACGTTTTATCATATGAAAGGCTACCGTGTCTGGGAAAAGTGGCACTTTAACGTGCAGTAAGTAGCCTACTTTATCTCGACGAAAAGGGAAGGAAATATTATAAGCGTTAACACGGAAAAGTTAAAATGGCTAACAGCAGTAAAACTAATGCACACAGGAGAGTAGCTTTCAAAACCCTCTTTGGGACAGATTCAATGTTGTCCTGCCGTATTAGTCAACAAACTTTGTATAAAACAGAAGAAAGACGCCGAGCATTACAAACAGGCTGCTGTCTGTCCCAGTCTGACCCACTGGGCTTGGATTAATCCAGCTGCAGGGCTGCCCGGTAATATAAATGGCTACCTACCTTTATTTATGAGAGTGGACGGCGTGACAAGCTCCAAATCCCTAAAGAGACCCCCGTCCCTCCGCGGTGCTCGAGATCCACCAACTGCCGGAGCCGAGACAACGACAATTCACAGCCGAGGCCGGCGAGCTGTCATCTGGCAGAGCGAAAGCGAAGGGCCGGGGCAGGCGGTGCCGCCCCTGCGCTCAACTCGCCGGGGGCGACACCTGGCGGCTTTCAAGGGAGGTGCAGCTGCCGCCGCTTGCCCAATGTTTAACTCGGTACATTTCTGCAGTGCAATAGTGTGTGCCAGTAAAACAGTGGGTTTTAGTATATCGGCACGCCATGCCTTTAAAAGCTTACGAGCACTCCCACTTTTGGCAGACTGAATGGCCAAAATGAATCACGGTCTCCCGTCTGCTAAACACAAAGACGACTTGATTTCCAAGTGAATAACTACCGAGTTCAGTTTTTGTTATGTGTATACACGTGTATAGTTTTATATAAACCTTGTTTAGTGTAATATATTACCATGTCACGAACTGTATAACGACAAAACAATTACTCATTGACCATTAAAACTGTAGGCTTTGGGGAACGTCAATAAAAATCCTTTTAAAAAGTCGGTTCAAGTAGCTATAGTATAACATCTAAGAGGTGTGTTCGTAAATTTTATCTTCAAATCCTAATTGGCCAGACAGCAGCAGTATAATGACATAATTTCCATCAGAAATAATAAGTTTATTTCAAACTGTAGGCTCGCATCTTCAGGGTTGGGGCTCTGTGTGTGAACTTTCTCTATTCCTCCGGGTAACCCTGTTTACTGCCCCGACCAAAGGCATGCCTGTCGATGAACTGGCGTCCTTAAATAACCAACAGTGTATAATGCGTACGTGTATCTGTGTGCCAAGATTATAATAGTTAAGCATTTTATTTTTTTATTTCACTTTCAGTTTTTGTTTTCAGTTTCAGTTTAGTATTTATTAGTTTTTAAAATGGGCTTGCTAGTTTAGTCCAATGTAATTTTTTTGGAAAATACATAGTTTTAGTTTAGTTTTTAATAGTTTTTGTGTTAGTTTTAGTTTTGTTGTGATATAAGGTATTTGACAGAGGCGTTATTCAAATAGGTCAGAAAAAGTATTATGTAATACGAGCTGTATTCCCTCAGGACAGATGAACAACCACCCACAAAAAGAAACTAACAAGAATACTTTCCGACCCAATCAACAATAAGTAACATGAATTTATTTAAGAACATAAGAAATTTACAAACGAGAGGAGGCCATTCGGCCCATCAAGCTCGTTTGGGGAGAACTTAACTAATA
>JAODKL010000041.1:2330207-2356082 GCA_026780765.1 Petrocephalus schoutedeni
TGTGCCTGTGTGTGACATTCTCTGTGTCTCAGTATGTGCCTGTGTGTGGCATTCTCTGTGTTTCAGTGTGTGCCTGTGTGTGACTTTCCATGTGTCTCAGTATGTCTCTGTGATTGATTTTCTATCTCATGATGATGACTTTTTCTGTGTCTCAGTATGTCTCCATATAACTTTCTCCACGTCTCAGTTTGTCTCAGTGTGTTTCTCTGTGTGACTTCCTCTATGTTCCATTGTCTCTCCATGTGGCTTTCCCTGTGTGTCTCTCTGTGCAACTTTCCCCATATCTCAGTGTGTCTCAAGTGTCTCTGTCTGTGACTTTCTTTGTGTCCCAGCATGTCTCTGTGTCCCACAGTGTCTCTGTGTGTCTCTGTCAGTGACTCTCCCCATCTCCTGCGTGTCAGCAGCCGGGGCGGGGCTCTGTGTGGGTGACCAGCTGGTGGAGGTAAACGGCGTTGGTTTGGAGGGCGTGACCATGGGCAGCGCCATCAAGGTCCTGACGGGCAACAGCCGGTTGCGCATGACAGTGCGCCGCGTAGGCAAGCTCCCCGGCCTCCGCTACACACAGGAGAAGACCACCTGGTGGGTGTAGCGCCCCCTGTTGACAATGATATTCACAATGACTCTTCAAACCAATCTGCTTAATGTGAACCCAGCTTCCCCTCACAGTGTCCTAATGAGGGATTAACAACCCCGTTCAACTCACCTATCCCCCCAAGGACTGTACCAATGGCCTCTTCATATAGCTGTCAGACATACCTCATTCCAATGGAGTGCGGTGACCTTTAATGGTCTGTCTCATCCTGCTAGGAGAAAACCTGTTCTGGATATTATTTTTTGTGGTTTTCTGTGAGTCTCGTTTAAACTACTACCTAAATCGTTAAGTCGTGGGTACTTTGTTGGCTTAAGCACTCTGCCATCTGTCTCTGTTCATGTGTGAATGCCCCCCCCCCCCGGCAGGGTGGACCTTACCCACCGACGCATGCTAGTGGAGGAGACCGGCCAGACGCCCTCCCTGAACGGGCCAGATGGGGCGCTGAGGAGGATCGTACACCTCTACACCTCCCCCAGGGACCAGTGCTTGGGCTTCAACATCCGGGGGGGGCGCGAATTCGGCCTGGGCATCTACATCTCCAAGTGCGGGCCGCCATCTTAAGCTAACGTCCGTAATCAGACCAAAAGTTACTTTACACCCTATGTAACTTCAGATAAGAGTGTCTCCAAACACAGCACAGGTCTAAAGCAGGGGTGGGCAATCTAATCCGCAAAGGGCCGGTGTGTAAACAGGTTTTTGGGATAACCTTTTGGTCAGCTGTTCAAACCCAGGTGTGTGGGCTTGTCTGCCAATCAGTCTTCTAATTAGTAACCTAATTAGGGAGTTGCAGCGAAAACCCACACACACAGTGGCCTTTCTGGATAAGATTGCCCAACCCCTGCTCTAAAGTCTGGACACACCTGCCTCCATTTTTGCTCTGTTATTCACCTTATAGTAAAAGGTCTCTAGGCAATGAAGTAATGCGTGTCAAATATTGCAACGACCAAGAGAAATGTTCCATATCTGAACATTTCTTCAAATTTTAGACACTTCAGAATAGCCCCCTGTGGCTTCCATGGCAGCATTGCAGACTCTTGGCATTCTCTCAGCCAGCTTGCAGATGTAGCCACCTGGAATGCTTCTCCAACAGTCCTGAAGGAGCTTCCACAGGTTCTCAGAACCAGCTGGCTACCTTGCCCTTACTCTTCGATCCAGCTCATCCCAGACCAGCTCTATAGGGTCTGGGTGGGGGGTTGTGGGGGCCGGGTCATCTGTCACAGCACTTCATCTCTGCCCTTGTTTGCATGATAATGCAGCACTTCAAGTGTAAATGTCAATGCTGAGACGTGCTGTGGAGTTTGGCTGGAGATGGCGAGAGCGGCCCCCTGCCACCCTCAGGTTTTACAGGGCTCACACCTTCATTGTTTAGTTGAAGTGATTACATGAAGGAAATTCCCCACCGTTTAAGGCGTAAGCCAGGCGCTTGCTGACCTTTTGGCGCCTGTCTGCTGATGTTCGTCCCCCGTCTCCCCAGCCTAGACCCAGGGGGGCTGGCGGAGCAGAACGGCATCAAGATTGGAGACCAGATTCTTGTTGCCAACGGAGTGAACTTCGAGGACATCAGTCACGCCGTCGCCGTGGAGACCCTACGGAGCAATGCCCACGTGATGCTGACCATCAAGGTGGGGCGGGGCCAGACAAACAAAGAGATAAACCTGTTTCATGGTAAGAGCAGCACTGCGGAGATCTGATCGGTGGGGCGGCATCGTGGAGCCTTGGGCGGCTGTGAGTTCCCGACTTCCGGGGCACACTCTGTCGCTCGCCTTACAGACCGCTGCTTCGGTTTCACCGTGTGCATAATTCACCAGGCGGCGGGGATTGGGTTCTGATAAGATGGCCCTGTTTTGAAGAGCGTCACCATGATCCTAAAACGGAACAGCACCTCCGGTATCCCGCTGTGACCTCCAGCCCCGCTTTTATCTGTCCGCAGCGACGCAGGTACAGAGAGGTGCTTCTTGTCGGTCTCGCTCAGGTCGGTCGTGACGGGTCCGGCTCGGCGGTGCTGCTGCGGTCCCACACACACTGCTGCTGGCTGCTCTTATCCTCTGTCACGTCGCTGAGGCTGATCAGGAAAACACCAGTAGAGATCCTCTATCCAGGAGTTTGGGGCGGCGTCACCATGCTCTGCTTGCCCTCTGTTGTTCTCTATTGCATTTTCACGCGCGCTTTGTTGAGGAACACCTCCAGCTCCTTCCTAAAATTGCTCTCTGTGTCTCTGTCTCCTCATGCCAGGAGGCTGGCAGATACCCTGCTTACAAGGAGGTCCTGGCCGAGTACAACTGGCTTGATAACCGTATGTGTCAGTGCTCTCTCTCTCTCTCTCTCTCTCTCTCTCTTTCACCCTGCATGCCTCTTTACATCTCCATCATCTCCCCTTTGCTTTACTCTTGTTTGCCGTTCACTCATTTGTCTGCCTTGATATTCGCCATAGTTCTTTCTGAGCCAAAGTGAAAAACCACCGTTTCGCTCCCCTCTAGGGGAAACTCATTTTTATGAAAATCTGTGACTGTGATAAAAAAACTAAAGCCAGAAGTTGAATTTTCTTTGGCTACTTCTGGTTAAGGTTAGGGCTGGGTGGGGGCTAAGGCTGTCATTGCTGGGATTAGGGGTTTGCCCATAGAAGTGAATGGGCAGTCCCCACAGAGAAGTACAAACGTGTGTGTCTGTGTGTGTGTGTGTGTGCATTTCTTTCCTCCCTCAGTGGGATCTCCTTCCTACCGCGGTTCCAACTCCAGCTCCTCAGTCTCGTCGCTGTCCTCCGTCACCCCCCTCAGCTCCTTTGGCGACCCCCCGCAGGCCCGGTCGGCCTCCCCTGCCCGCCCTCTCCGGAGCGCTCCCCCCGAGAAGGCCGAGGCCTCCGTCCAGACCGACCCGGCTGAGCCGCACGTGTCACCGAGGCTCGGAGTCCCCCTTGCCGGTGAGACCAGCAGGCACCTGGGGGCCACAGTGCTGCTCGGGGACACTGCCATCCGGGCCGAGGGGGCTGGGGGCCTGAGTGCGGCCCTGTCCCGCCGCTGGGCCTCCTCCACGGGGCCCTCAGCGGGGGAGGCGGCCAGCTCGCCAAAAACCACCATGCTCATGGCCCT
Source organism: Petrocephalus schoutedeni (assembly GCA_026780765.1). Taxonomy (NCBI): domain Eukaryota; kingdom Metazoa; phylum Chordata; class Actinopteri; order Osteoglossiformes; family Mormyridae; genus Petrocephalus; species Petrocephalus schoutedeni. Next base: position 2,333,886 of record JAODKL010000041.1, read on the forward strand.
CAGCCGGCCCGGCAAACCCCTGCGTCGCTCACAGAGCCATGTCACCGAAGCAGGTGAGGAGCGCGGTGGCGGTGGCACGGAGGTCCCGGAATGTCCCGTCCCATGCTGAGGACCCCCTCTATCCTCGCCCGCAGAGGACAGGCTCAAGAGGAAGCAGGAGCAGCGGCCGAGCGAGCGGCCCCAGAGGGACGGAGACGGCCTGCGTCGCTCCAAGACCTTTGTGGGTCTGCTCTCAAAGGGCGTGCTCAAGAGGGAGGCCACCAGGGGGCGCTCCAGCTCTCCATCCAGCTCAGAGGTGGAGCAGGGTAAGGGAGGGTCGGGGCCAGATGTGTGAGTGCCCAACGAGGGCTCTTTAAGTGCAGGGTTACAGCTGGGTGCAGATTTGTGGCTCCCAGAGTGGCCGTGCCCGGTAGTCATTCAGGCGTTGAGTCAGTGCAGGACAAACCAGCCATTTCAGCAGTGCAACTATGATTCTTTGGCTGTCAACCCAGACAGGACCTTGAGACACAGGTGGCTGAAGAACGGTGAATAAGTGTGCGTGTGTCCCTGTGTGTGCTTTTGCACGTTGCTGTGTGTGTCTGCTTCTCCGTGTTGTTGTGTGTGTGTGTGTGCTTCTGCATGTTGCTGTGTGTGTGTGTGTGTGCTTCTCCATGTTGCTGTGTGTGTGTGTGAGTGTGTGTGTGTGTGCCTTCCCAATGGCGATGCTGCGTTGCTGCTCTCTAGATAAGCAGCACGGCCACAGACGCAGCCCACAGTGCTGCAGAAGCAGCCCGCTGCCCAGTGCAGACATCCTGCAGACGGTGGAAACCATGGCCCAGAGGCTTCTGGGAGAGGATGAGGTGGCTGCAGTCATGAGGCACTGCAGGCGGGTGAGGAATCATTTCAGTTTTATTGAAAAGTAGTTTGCTAAAATGTACCAAATGCAGCAGAGATCCCTCTTGTGGTTGGGAGGCATTACGAAACATACTCAGCCGGTCTGTTGCTTGGGCAGTGGTGTGGATGGCATTGCCCTGGGGCTGCTGAAGGGGACTCCACTTTGGAGGCATCTAGAGGGGGTTAATAATTAGGTGCCAATCTGTGTATTCTTCTGTTGTCAGCTAAAATGCTAGACTGTGTGTTCACACTGGTCTGGTGTTATAGCCCAGTGTTTTTGCGGTCACATACTTAGGTGACAAGCTGTGTCCAGGGATTAGGACCCTGATGAGTGTGTAAGCCTGTCAGCCGGATAATGCGAGACAGGCATGTTCTGTGTGTATTTGTCAGCATGTTTACGCTGCAGCATGTAGGTTCAGCGTGGATAGCAGGGGATTAGCTCTGGCGAGGAGGCCGTCCGGCTGATTTGCTGGTGCATCGGCGGCGTTATTAACCGGAACTTGACACCTGGGGCGGGTTTACCGTGCAGTGACCCCCAGGGACCCTGCGATCCTGTGTCAGGAAGCTGTGCGGATAGAACAAAGTGTGATTAAATTACACACCCCATGCCATCAGTCGGGGGAAACCATGCAAGAAATGGACAACAAAGGCTGAGAAACATCAGATGCTGAAAGTGTTGGTAATGATTTGCCTCTGCTTTGTGCGTTTGCCTTTTCTGTTCCTCTTCTCTTTCATATCACTTTTCTTTTCTTCTTCTTCCTCCTCCATCCTGGTGGCGCGGCAGTTTGCAGCAGAGCATGTGCTGGAGGACCTTGTACGCCCCCTGCTGGCGCTCCTGGACCGGCCAGAGAAGGTCCTTCTGCTGCGGGAGATCAGGTCTGGTGGGGCTGGAAATGGGGTCAATTTGAGGGAAATGCCACATGAGGGAGTGTGAGTGAAATCGAGGCCCTGGGGATGTAGTAAGAGCCAGCGACTAGCACACGCTGGAAGGTCTCATATCCGAATTCAGATTCACGTAACTTTATTGACATGACTACATTCGTTAACGTTATGTTGGTAGGGTTTCTGCCCATGCTTCTTCACTCTCTACTCTCCTCGCTTTTCCGTTCTGCCATCTGCTCTGGCCCTCCTGAGAATAGACAAATGTTTCTACTTCACACACACACAGCAGTTTGGTGGCCCCTAGCGACTCAGATAAGAATGGCTGCAGGGGGCGGGGCTAAGCTAACATACCTTGAGACTGGTCGCGATAAGAAGGTGACCCTTTAACTTTTAGCGCCTGACAGTGTGGTCCGGCCCCCTCCTCTCACGCCCCTACACTTCTAGAATGCTCATCCCCCCCACCGACCTGGGACGCTTTGACAGCGCGGTTGGCCCGGTCGAGGAGGAGGCCTACGAGGTCCTGAAGAGCCGCGCGGGTGAGTTGCTCTGCTGAAAAGAATCATGCCCCCCCCCCCCCAGACAGCACAGGAAGCTCTGCAAGCCTGCTTGGTTATAGTTGGGTTCTAGGGCTAGATTAGCATTAGCGGGCACAGGCTTGTCCCATTTCCAATGTGTGTGTTGGGGAGGGCTGGTGGAATTCATTCCCTGTCTCACCCCTTCCGTCTCACAGCTAGATCACCCGCTCTTCGGTCTCCGAGGATGGGACCAGCTCCGAGGAAGCAGCTCATCACCCCTATCCCAGGTCAGGGGGTTGGCATGCAAATTAGGGATTTCACTACACTAGGGTGGCACAGGCAGCCCGTGTGAGCACAGCACTGCAGTTGACATGTGTGGAACTTCGCATCAGCCGCTCCTTTGTGACATCATCTAATGCTCCTGTGACATCATCTAATGCTCCTGTGACATCATCGGCATGCTCACTTGCTGCTCAGCCACCTGACACTATTGCCCTGCGACCTCCCTCCGAAATGAGGAGGAAATGAAACATCCCTGCACATCACAGCCCCCCCCCCCACCTGGATATTTTAATACCCTGTAATGAGGGAGTAACCTTAGGAAGCCCTCAGTGAACACAGAGCAGCCACCTTCAGTGCCATTCATGCAGGAGTCCCTCTGATCTGTCTTCCCGGCTTTTGAGATGCTCAGCCATCTGAGCGGGAAGCCCCGCCCCTGCATCACGCTGAACTTAAGCAGCTGGCGTGAGCTGACACACATACACTGAACACAATCTCGTTTTTGCTTCGCGCACACAATGCAAGATAAGACGGCAAACGCTCTGAGTCCCGACTAGCCTCAGGCCATCCCTGTAGACGCGCATCACTGGAACACACACCGCGACAGAAAATGTGCCAGATGTCACATTCACTTGTGTGGAAAAAGTGCAAAACGATAAACAGCGTGGCACTGTGCTCTCATTGGTTGGTTACTTTTTATCAGCACAAGGCAAATGCCAGTCAGTGTGGTACTGAAGCAGCAGGCTACTAAGTACCCTGCATTTGTTAGTTACGTTAGATGGCGACCTAGCGTCCTGTCGCGGCCACTCCTAGCGAGTGACGGCTTCCCATCCGCCATTCCCTGCCAGACCACCGGGGGGGGTTCCGGCTCAAACTGGAGGAGGATCTGAAGAAGGACCGGCGGCTGGCGGCAGAGGTGGAGACACTGCAACTGTCCGGTGTCCTCACCCCCCTGCTCGACGTGCCGTTGGACGGCCACGATGCCAGCTCCCCCAGGTCCCACCCCCATCACCAACAGGGGGTGGAGCTACCGAGCCGAGAGAGTGGCACCTCCCTTTCTGTGCATGGGGATGTGGAATCCTCGCGGTCGGGACCCCACAGCGGGGGCACCCTCCGTGAGAGGGGGAGGTCACCACACCGGAACGGACACTTGAAAGTCAAGTGGGACAGAGGCCATGGCGAAAGCGGGGGTACCAGCAACATGGTGTACAGTGTGGTGAGCGCACCCCGACGTGGACGGCCCCCGCTCTCCCAGGTCTTTGGCTCTCAGACAGATTTGAGCTCCACAGCGCCCCCTGCAGACGGTGTGAACAAGGAGCAGGACAAAACCCACGACAACCGAATCCAGGAATATGAGCTCACTCCTGTCATCATCTCCAAGACCAGACAGTCACTGGGTGAGTACAGCTGATTGGGCAGGACAGGCCAGACACAGCCTGATTGCTGCTGCTAGCAGGCCAGGTGACCGTGGCTGTTAGCTACCCCAGAAAAACACAAGTACGTCGGTTTGTCTCCCTACTCATGGTTTAGCTCATAATTCCTACAAATAATTCCTACAAGTTTCTGGAGAAACAGCCCAGGTCACAATGACTGATAATCGAACAAACAGGAAAACCAGCAAGAAGATAATATTGGTCAAGGCTAAATAAGAACATCCAGCCTCAGGTGACTCTCCCACCCTGAAATGGGCGGTGAGTGATTCTGTGGACTAAGTCTCTGTGCCTGTGATTGAAAGATCACTGGCTGGAGCCCCAATGTCAACAGGACAGTCACATGTCCATGGGCCCTTGAGAAATGCCCTTAACACCCAGTCCCAAGGGTGCCGCACTTTGGCTGACCCTGCACTGTGAACCCCAAGCTATGAAGAATAAGACGGGGTAGGCGAACCGAAGAATTCCAATGTACAAATAATAAAGGATTATTATTATCTTTCTAAATGGGACTTTTGTGTCACTCAGTGCATTACCACAATTGACCAGTAGATGACAGTAGCACAATCTGAATTACAAAGAGTGGAAAGGAGGCTTGTGTGGGGGCAGCACATCTAAACCTGTGTTTTTATAGCAACACAACAGGCCCGTATCAAACTGGCTGCATGCGATAGCCCAGCGCACTGATGCAAAGGCTCATGGGAGTTTGAGATATAATGGTACAGTGAGAGGTGGGCGTCATGAGACAGAGAGCCCCGCGGAGAAGTTAGTCCATGCAGAGGAACATTAAATCCCATGCTTCCTAGCTTAGCATTGCTACACGCTAACTCCCCCACAATTAATTAGCGTGTTCGGACCACCTCAGACTTCTATTCATTTGGAGGTTTCAGGGTAAGTACCTCCTCTTTGGGCGAAACCGACAGCCCATGCTCACACGCCCTGTGCCACTGGATGTCCTCATGTCTCAGTAATAGTGATGGCACCAAGTGGGCAAACTCAGCATCTGGAGGTGGCAGAAGTTTGGGGGAGTTTGATTTCCCGGGCTGGGGGAACAGAGATCAGATAAAGCAGGAAGCGAATCACTCAAGCTGACATCGGTGCCGCCTATCTGGGTACCGAAATGTAGTTTGGGTGATGGATGTGACCCTCTGCCACTCCACACACGTTCACAGTACTCATACTCATTCACACTACTCATACTCATTTAGTACTCACTTGCACTCACTACTCATTCACAGATCACATGTCTGGAAACTGTTGCTGACAGCAGCACTAGGCTATTACCTGACTCCCGGACCCTAGTGCAGCGAAGCTGTGGGTCTGCTCGCTACCAAGGTGGATCGTGAGTGTCTGTCCAAAATGTTCATCCTTCTCTGATGATGTACAGCGGACTCCTGCCTTTCCGACTAACAGCCGCTGTGGGAGCTGCAGAGGGGCCTTACGATTAGTGCAGCAGTCAGATATTTATATTAGCAACCTGCACCGTGTAGGATCACAGTTTTCTTTAACGCTTTAGGCCATGAGATTGATAGTGATGATAGTGATCGATAGTGATAGTGACTGGCAGCACCTCCTGTCCCTACAGGTATCAGCATTTCTGGAGGCATCGAATCCAGGGTGCAGCCCTTCGTGAAGATCGAGAAAATCTTTCCCGGCGGCGCGGCCGCCGCCAGCGATGTCCTTAAGGTAACAGCCCCCACCCCCCCCGCCCCGGCCCAAAATCACAGCCCCCCCTGTGTGCGTCATGTAATGCTTCAGAAATCTCAGCTCAGCAAACCACCAACACCCACGCCCCCGAGCACCTTCCTGGAATATCCCCCCGTAATGCGCGGCACTGAAATGCGACCCCCCCCACCCCACGCCCGTGTCCACACCCAGCCCCCGCCTGCCATAAAGCCGGCGGCCTGTGAAAGGAACCACAGCTCCCTCACTGTGAGCGGCGCAGAACCATCGGCAGAGCCGTCTTCTGTGTTTTATTATGCATGGCAGCTGGGGTGGGGGGGGGGCAGCCCTGGGGGGCCCTGGCTCTGCATGGATACTGGCGCCCCCTGTGGGGCAGCCTGCACAAAGGCGCTGGGAGCATGAGAAGGAGGAGGAACGGTGGAGCTGAAGGTTGATGGGGGGGGGGGGGTGGCTGGTTGGGGGGGGTAGGGATCTCCTGAGTGGAGGTGTGTGCTCGGCCCGAGCGGGTCCGATGACAGGGGCATCATCGGCATTTAGGGAGAGGTTACTGCGGCAGCCAATGGCACAGTGGCAGACCGGGGGCTTTATCTGCCTAAACGTTTATTTCCTCTAATCACCGTTCCTGCTGTTCTACTGGACAGTGCCATAATTACCAGGCTCAGAAGGTCTGGCCAAGCATATTGGGTTCTGAACGAATACTTTGGTTTCATAAATATGTGCTGTGCCGGCATTGTGAGGGCATTAGTGTGTGTGTGCTGTTTTTAAAGCAAGACGCGCACACGCACACACACACACACAAAGCGCAGTGCTCAGTGGAAGCACTCTATGGATGAGTGTTTATTTCACTGTCGGATGATATCATCGATATCCCCCCCGCACAATCCTTAGACTGGCTCTCGCTTTGAAATCAGCCAGACATGCTGGTGTGTGTGTGTGTACATATATGTATGTGTCCATGCATCTGCTTGTGTGTTTATGTGTGTGGGCCTGTGTAGCGCCCACGGCCCCTGGGGTCTTTGTGGGACGTCCTGCTCGCCCCACAGTCACTGTGACAGGCGGTAGGTGGAGCTTGTGGAACCGCGTGTTGTGTAACATGCATGTGAGCCATGTGAGTGGGGCCCTGATCGTGACAACAGAGTGACAGGGCAGAGGATGAGGTCATGAGCATGGAGATCGGAGGATGGGGGGGGGGCTCCTTTTCAGGACGGGGTGTTGAAAAGGCCCAAGGCAGGTGCATCCTGACATCTGGGACAGAGCAGCGATTCACGTTGTTTGTGTGGCCCACGCAGTAATGTAACCCCATTGTCCAATCAGAAAATAGCATTCAGTGTGACCCCATTGTCCAATCAGAAAATAGCATTCAGAATATATAATGAAGGGCTAAGGATCAGCAGACAGCAAAACAGGAACATGCCGGAAAACAGCACTGAAACATTATGTCTGCTATCTAAGCACATTTATCTGTTTAGCAGATGCCATCTCACGGAACCATGGCCGCTTCATTAAAGCAGCTGAGGCTCTGGGTTGTGTGTATCTGTGCAGGTGCTGCTGTGTGTGTATCTTTGTTGGCTCTCACCTGTCCCGCGGGCTGTTCCCAGGCCGGCTTCCAGTTAGTGTCAGTGGACGGCAAGCCCCTGGAGGGCCTAACTCACCAGCAGGCTGTGGATGTCATCCGCCGAGCCTTTGGAAACAAGAACCAGGAGCCCATGGTGTTCATGGTGAAGGTGCCCAAGACCCCACACCCACATCCACACTGAGACCGGTGCAGGATGGCTGAAGCTAACCACCTGGTGATGACCTCCTGGTGACGACCTCCTTTTCCAGTGGCTTAAAGCAGTGAAGAAGCTGATCCCCCAGACACCGGTTAGCCTTATAACTGATGACCTTCTGAGGAGTGCACCTAGAAACTAACCAGGGAGAAGATCCAACCATCTTCTTTGGAGTGCACCTAGAAATCATGTGGGGAGCAGACCCAACAACCTTCTGAGGAGTGCACCTAGAAACCATGTGGGGAGAAGACCCAATGATCCTCTGAGGAGTGCACTCAGAAACCATGTGGGGAGCAGACCCAACAACCTTCTGAGGAGTGCACATGGAAGTCATGTGGGAAGCAGACGCGATTCTTCTGAGGAGAACTGCTGCAGAGTAGACTCCAGTACCTGAAGAGCTGCCCAGTGCACAGAACCAAGAAGAGGCGGGAACCAACCTCACGTTTGCCTTGGGGCAATGCGAACTCTGCAGCCTCTGGGACCTTCATTTTAGAACAAGCATAGAGCCCATCCAGTGTAGGGGAATTGTCTGCTTTGTGCAGCAATGGGGACAACTAACCACAGTGTAAAATTTGGCACAGTATAAGACATTTGTTCCTTTAATCACATTGCCTATACTGATCCTTGTCTGAGTCCCAGTAAAGCAAAGCAAAATCTAGGTGCAGGCAGTAGATAACTGATGAAGGACCTTCAGAGATGGTTTTCGGGTCAGGATGGTTCTGTTCTGAGACCTGATGTACTTACTTAATATGTGGATGAACACAGGTCACTAGGACAGTGTTTCCCAACCCAATCCTCTGGGACTTCAGATGGCTCTACGGACACAGTAAAGATGGTTCTACAGACTCACTAAAGATGGTTCTATACACATTGAAGATGACTCTATAGAAACCAAATGATGGCACTACACTCACAGTACACATGGCTCTATATACACACTGCAGATGGCTCCACACACGCTCAGTCAGGATGGCTGCATATACACAGTAAAGATGGCTCTACACTCAGTGAAGCTGGCTGTCTATACACACTAAAGATGGCTGTATATACACACAATAAATATGGCTCTACACTCAGTAAGGTGGGTGTATATACACACAGTAAATGTGGCTCTATATACACACTAAAGATGGCTCTACACTCTGCAAAGATGGCTGTATATACACACTGATGATGGCTGTACAATCATTAAAGATGGCTGTATCTATACACACTAAAGATGACTCTATGTTCAGTAAGGACGGCTGTATTTACACACTAAAGATGGCTCTACAGATACAGTCAAGCAAGTCAAGGTAAGACATGGATGGTGAACTTGCATGCATGTCTAAAACAGCCTCAAACATCATTGAAACCTTATCTCCCACCAATCCTAGACTGTGTAAATAACCCCAGGAGAAACAATATTCATTTTCCTTAGTTTTTTTATTATTAAAAACAGTTTTTACAAGATATTTACAGCATGAAAAATATACATAGGATGACTAGCATACATAAATGATGGATTAAAAAGTGAATAAAACCGCACACGGAGTAGCGAACAGGAAGGAGGGTGAGAGAGATGCAGAAAACACAAAGAAATATAAAGGAGAATGGAGCAGCGGAGGTCTGGTGGTGCTTTGGTCTAATCAGTGTGCCTAGTTTCCTGGGACAGGTACAGTGTGCCTGCATAGAGCTCTACACTATGTCACCATGCACAAGTCCCTGGTTCACAACATGTTAAAAGAGGGCAGGGACACCGGCCCCCGGGGGCTGCCCCCGCCCCATTGTCCTCACATGCTGAGACGCCCCAGCTGGAGGACAGCAGCTGGACCCCTGGGCAAACGTTGTCCAAGTCGGGACAGAGACCGGCGAATCTGCATCCGCCCCCTCCAGCTGTCAGCTCTTCCTACTATTGTCAGCCATCCTGTCCCCCAGGGGGGTCGAGCAGAGAGTAAACAGCGCCAATGTGGAGACGGCCCCCACAGGTGTTTTGAGTTAAGTGTTCACCCTTCATCCTCCGCCGCCTTTGTGGAGGGCCGGGTCGGGTTTCGGGCCGGTGAGGGAGTCGCTCCATGCACCCTCATTACAGCAGCCGAGGATTTTATTTCCGCTTAAGCTCGGAATCTTTCTCACTGAGTGAAACTTTTCCTGGAGGGACTCGCTTGTGCGACTGCTAACTCAGACTTTATTATTATTATTTTATTTTATTTTTTTACGTTTCCAAAAATACTCTTCTGCTGGCATTTATCTTCCAAAAAAATATACAGCATTGTTATATAAAAGGATAATATGTTTCTGCTGAAGAAAGCTCATCGGTTTGACTTAATGAGCTGAAATTCGAGCTTCTTCGTGTGTTAAGATGGCGACTTTCTCCGGAGCCACAAGGTTGGATGGTGTGGGTAACGGGAGAGCCATCTCGCACCTGCGCTCCGCCCCCAACTGGCTGACACTACGCTACTACTAAACTAGCCGGTTAGTTGGGTGTACTAGAGTAACGAGAAGCCAAGGCAGGGAGCTCGCATGATCGCTGTGTATGACTGGAACAGTCCATGTAATTATGTGTCATTTACGCGTCTCGCTTGGGTATCCCATTCCCCGGGCGCGTACTAATGCCCCTGCTTAACGGACGAGAAACTCCGCCACGGCAAGAGCGTTATCAGACACCGCCCCGCTAAAAGCAAGAAAAATCGATGCTGTTCCATAAGGCGAGGCTTTTATGATGACGCGGTTTGGAGGCATCGACAGCCTGCCCGTGGAATGCCTCACCCACTGATAGTTGCCAGACCCCCCTGGGGATGTCTGTGATGGGCTGGGGCGTCTCCTGTGACCCAATTTTAGCCACGAGTTACACGTAGCGTCGGCAACATGCGGCATGCAAAGTGAGTCTGATAGAAGTGAAATCAAAGGACCCATCACAGCAGAGCGCGTGCAGCAGTGGGGGCCATTGGGAGGGGGAGGGGGGCCAGTGGGCGGGGGGGCAGTGGGCGGGGGCGGGGCCAGCAGGCAGGGGGGCGGGGCCAGACGGTACCTTCCCGCCGTGACCCACACGGCCCTCTGCTTACGGTTCCTGTTCCCCCACGTACCCTGAGCGCTGCTACCCTCTGCAAGGCTTCTGTCTGTGTGCTATGGGAGGACGTGGCTGTCTCTGTAGCACGCTGCGGAGTCCCCGAATTCGCAGCTATGAAGGACAATCTACTGGACTTGTGCATTTTCGCGCATAACCGTGTCACTAACTGGAAACCTGCTTCTGTGAGCCGCACCTTCTCCATACTTGGTGCATTCCTGAGCCGTGCAGCACCCCTGACGTCACGAAAGCCCAGCCGGCCCCGAGGGGGGCACCCCAGTGAAGCCGACCTCAGTGAGATGTGCCCTGCGGGGGGGCCAGCTGACCCTGAGCCCTGGCCCTCATCCACCTGGTGAGGCCCTCGCATCCGGCTCAGTGCCACCCGCATGAATATTTAACCAAGCCCAGCTCTCATCTGTGCTCTGGTGCAACTTTATGCCATGTCATGTATTAGGATTGAGTGACATTTGCCCTATTGAACTGCAGTAATTAAATAAATAAGCCCCGGCCTGGAATAGGCGTCCCTGGATAGTGCCTGACTGCTTTATTGCCGTGCGTGTGGTGTGTTTGTGTGCTTTAATACATCTTGCTGACGTAGAGCAATAGAAGGATCTCTTGGTCCAGGTACTCTGGGGCCCCTCTGGATGAAGGGGATGAGTTCTGGAGTCCCGGGCCTATATCTCGGTGGCGGCTATCTCCTCGAAGTGGATCTTGCCGACGGCGGCGTGCTCCAGCTGGCGGCCCTCCAGCGCGAGGCTGAGCTCCCGCATGACGCGCTCTAGCTCACGGTTGCGCCGATACATCTGCACGTAGTTCTGCTGCAGCTGCTCCTGGTAGCGGATCACCTTCTCCTTCTCCTCCTGCCACACGCGCCGCTCGCCCTCGAAGGTGGTGAGCTGCTCCTCGCCGCGCCGCCGCTCCAGCACGAGCTCCGCCCTCAGCCGCTCCACCTGCTGCCGGAGGGCCTGCGCGCCGCCGGCCGCCACGCAGCCCTGCCGCTGCGCCTTCATCTCGTCGCTCTCGCAGGCCAGCAGCCGCTCCTCTGCCTCGCGGTGGGCGGGGCTCAGCACCGGCCCTCGGCTGGGGGGAGGGCTGGTGGCCCGGCATTGGCCGAGGGCCTCGCGGAGGCGTACCGTCTCCTCCTCCAGCCGGCCGGCCTTCTCGCGCAGCAGCTCTGCCTCGCTCTTGCGCCGCTGCAGCTCGTTCTCGCACACCTCCAGCTCGAGAGTGCGGGCGCGGGCGGCGGCGCGGGCCTCCTGGGCGCGCGCCTCGCCCGCCTGCAGCTCCGCCCGCGCCTCCCGCAGCTGCGCCTTCAGCGCCACGATCTCGCCGGTGCGCTGCGCCAGGTCTGCCTGCAGGTCCTTCAGCTGCTGCTTCAGCAGGGAGATCTCGCCTGTCTTCTGACACACCTGCCCGGGGGGGGGGTGATATGGGGGTGAGGGGGTGGAGCATTGCTGTTAGAAGAGCTGAAGAGCCATCCCAATAACATCTAGATGAACGAAAATGAACGGGCAACTCTGTGCTGTTTTTTGGGAAGATGGTAGCAGCCTAAAAGGATGAGTGTGAACCCAGCTTTGTGCCCCATGCTGCCTGGGGCAGCTTCCACCCTCCACCCCAAGGATGGATGGATGATGGATGGTCTAAATACTATAAGTCGCCATAGCAAACATACAGACGTTTGCCCCTGACAAAGTCAGCCAGTTTTTTTACAGCCATGAGTCAGACCTCGGCGCTTTTTTGTTTGCTCCCCCTTCAGCCCATCCTGCGTCCCCACTCACCTCCCACTTGGTCTCCTCCAGCCGGGGGCCCAGCTGCGTCTGCTGCCGCTGGATGGAGGCGCAGCGGCTCTCCAGCAGCTCGTGCTCCTGCAGCAGCTGCCCAAAGTCCTCCTGCAGCTTTTTCTTCTCCTGCTGCAGCTGGTAGACCTGCAGCTGCAGCACCTGCTGGGCGCGCTGGGCGCGTTGCGAGGCCTGGCGCATGCGGCTGGCGCAGCTCTGCCGCAGCTCCTCCAGCTCCAGCTCGCAGCGCTTCTGCTTCTCCTCGTACACCTGCGGGGGTCAGGGGTCAGGGGTTAGAGGTCGGCACCCTGTGGCAGGGGAGGGGGGGACTGGGCTAGGGCGCCCCCACCTGGCAGATGGCCGCCTCGTTCTCGTCCAGATTCTCCCGCAGCTGTTGTAGCTCCAGCTCCCTCTCGCGCAGCTTGTCCTCCAAGTCACGCACCACACCCTCGTAGCCTTCGGCGGGCGCCGGCGAGCGCACCCCGCTGGAGCTGCCGTCGGAGAGCGGCCGGCCCCGCCCTCCCACAGAACCCGTGCTCTTGCTGGACGAGGAACGTCCACTGTCCGAGGTGGAGTGGCCGGGGGCGGCCCTGACCGGCTCCGCTGGGCCCACGGAGGGCTCCCCAGCTCCCAGCCCGTAGCCCGTGCTGCTGTAGGTGGGCAGGCTGGACAGGGAGTTGCGGCCCGAGTCGGATGTGGCGCAGGATTGGCTGCCCCCCCCTCCACCCCCGCCACGCCCCCCACTGTAGGAACCGCGCTTCTCTCCGCAGCCCGGCGAGCCGCCGGCCACTGGCAGGAGAAGGTTAAGGCTGCCCTGGCTCTCTGTAAGGGCGCCCCCTGGCCGAGGGGAAAGGTACTGCACCGAGTTCCGGTTCTTGGGCAGCACAGGCTTGAAGGCTGTGGGCCGGATCACTGTCTTCTCCATGTTCTGGCGGAAGAGGAACCACAGATACTCAATACAATTCGTAGAAATTAGGACACGGCAGTCTGAACCAAGGTTGAAAGGGGGTCTCACCTTCTCTAGCTTCCCTGAAACGGGGACGAGCTTCGGAGGGGGTCCCCCGATGTTCCCATTGAGCACCCGCACCTCACGGGCATCCTCGGCATCACTGGCAGGGCTGCCCGTCGACACAAGGTTGTCATTCCAGTCGCCAACAAAGTCCTCGTTCAGGTAGGCGTAGCTGGAGGAGTCGCCAGCAGCAGGGGGGGGCTGCCGCCTGCTAGGGGGGGGTGGGTCGTGGCCCACCAGATGCTCCGTTGAGCTGCCCGCTCGGAAGCAGCCAGTGCCGGCCGTGGGCTTGCGGGCCCGGGCCCGGGCCCCGAGGTCACCGGGCCGTGAGGAGCGCTCCTGGTATGACCGGCCCGCGATGAGACTGCTGACGGAGCCCATGGCACCAGCAGGGGGCGACGGGGAGGGCGGGGGGCACTGGGTGCTGATGGAGGAGCTGCAGGGGTCACTGGGGACAGGCAGGGCCTGGACCAGAGCCATGGTGGCCGTGTGAGGAGTCCACACGCTCTGTGGGGAGGAAGGCAGAATCAGAGACTCTCAGAGTTACAGTGGGATACACTGCGTGAGTCTCAGTCTGAGTCCGTACCGTGACTCACTGTTTGAGACCGTCACTTTCCGAGTTAGCCAGAGAGTCGTAAATGAGGTACTGCCCCAGTGGGAAGTAAGGAGACGGCTTGCTGGACTGGCTCGAAGCCACCACAACATCTGGCATAATCGGCAGATGTGTGCAGTGGCTATGAGGGACAACTCGCAGCTACTTATTCACTGGACCTTCACTGTCACCATCACAGCTTGTGACCAATAGCACCCTCTGCATTATGACCACCGAGATCACCATCATCATCACGATCACCATCATCACTGAGATCACCGTCATCATCACCAAAGTTATCGAGATCACTGTACCATCATCATCATGATCACTGTACCCTCACCATCATCACTATTGTACCATCTTCATCGTCATCGTCATCACTGTACCATATTCACCATCCTCATCACCGCACTGCCATTATTAGTTATTTGAACATGGAGCTTCTCACTCCAGCGCCGAAGACATTCCAGAACAGCATTGAGGTCTGTGGGCTGCTTCGGCCTCTCCTCCTGCTCCAACGAGGAGCTTTGAAAGCACCTAGACAGCGTGATTCTTATAAAGCCTTCGCTTATTCTCCGCCGTCAGTCATCCGGCAAACCTGCCGAGGCGTGAAGCTCCTGGGAACGCCAGTCGGGGGCGGCTGGGTTATTAACAAGCTCACTGACACCCGGCCGTGCCCCTGCGTGGGCCCTCGACATAACGGATAAGCCCCCCTAGTCCCAGTCACACCCCCAGCTGTCCATGCCACCTTCCCAGGAAGCGGCACAAAGCCTTCCGGCAGCTTTAGAAGACAAGCACAGCCCAACCGGGCCCAGGCTTTCCCAGCGTGACCTCGTGACCTGACCAAAACCTGACTAGTTAGCTTTGACGGCGCTGACCCCTCCCCTTCCCAGACCCCAAAATCCATTGACTCTGCTCCAGCCTGCTGCTGTTTACTCCGGGCAGCCACTCAGCCTCCATTTTGCTGTCCAGTACCTGCCGCCCGTCCCTCCCCCGCTCTGAACATGGGCGTTAAAAAGAATTAGACCTCCGGCCAATCCTTTTGTCATGGCTGCGAGCCGGATTTGATCCGTGAGGCCAGTGACGGAGGGAGCTGCAGGTGTTTCCAGTGCAGCGTGGTGATTTCCAGCCGGGGGATGTGATGACTAAATCGCGGTACAAATGAGCGGGTCAGCTGGCAAACTTCTGAGGGTAGGAGTCCCCCCTCCGAAGGCGATGATGTGCACAGGGGCGTTCCATCTCCACGACAATGCCTTTGAGCGGTACTCTATCGGTCTGCCAGCCTCCAGGGGATCCAGGGTGCGAGCTGAGACCTGAGGCCACTGGGATGGGGGGGGGGGCGATTTGGGGCGATGCTACCACGACAACAGGTGCCCGCGATGACACTTCTAAATCAGGACAGAGTCCGAGGGGAGGAGGAAAAAGCAGCTGCGGTTGCGAGGGGGGGGCGATGACAATTCATGCTGCAGATGGTGAGTCAGGCCTCTGCAGAGGGAACTTCCCCAACCTGCCAGGGCCCCCTGTGCACCTGGATGACATCACCTTCCTGACTCCAAGGCAGGCTGCTGGACTAACTGGGCCCCTGCAGCCTCTAAGTGGACCAGCTGAGCAGACTGGGCTGGGGGCTCGTGCCGGGTCCCACCTGCTGCAAGGCGGAGTGGCAGAAGGACACTGACTCATTACAGCTGGCGCTGCTAATGCACAGCAGCCTGAGGGCTACGTAACGTACTGAAGGGAAACGCCACTCAGACGTGGAGACAGAGGGGCTCTGTGGTGCTCAGGCTGGGCTGTGCTACCTGTAATACAGTGTGCTGTACTAAGTTGTGCTGGGCTGTGCTGTGCTGCCTGTAATACAGTGTGCTGTACTAAGTTGTGCTGTGCTGGGCTGAGCTGTGCTGCCTGTAATTCAGTGTGCTGTACTAAGTTGTGCTGGCCTGTGCTGTGCTGGGCTGGGCTGTGCTGCCTGTAATACAGTGTGCTGTACTAAGTTGTGCTGGCCTGTGCGGTGCTGGGCTGGGCTGTGCTGATCTGGGTTTAAAGGGGCCATCAGTGAAATCACTGTTACACCGCATCAGTGATCCTCAGAAATGCAGAAGAGGCAGGCTGGGCCACCTCCTGATACGGCATTGTGCACTGGACCACCTCCCACACACACACACACACTCTGCTGACAGCAGCAGGGCAGGAATCCAATCAAGACCTCTTTATCTCTAAAACCCCAAAATTCATCAGTTACAAACCGTGTGTGTATTTATAAATATTACATTACGGGGACCAGATTTCCCCACAATATGATAAAAACCTGTAACTTTTGACCTAAAATAACCTCAGTTTTATAAAGATATGCGGATACAATCAAAAGACTAAAAATGCCAAAGGTCTTTTACTTATGGTTAAGGTTAGAGCTGGGTAGGGGTTAAGGGTGTCATAGTCGGCAATGTCATATGGCATTAGGGTTATACCCGTAAACATGAATGGAGAGTCCCCATAATGATATGAATACATGGACTGTGTGAGTGTATGTGTATGAGTGTGTGTGTGTGTGTGTGTGTGTGCATGTGGGTCTGCAATTTAGCTACACCCACAGCTCAGGTTACCCACAGAGTTCCAGTCTTGACGCACATCGGCAAGAGGCCTACAGCTTAACGCTTAATTATCTCTTGCTTGTTGATTAACCTTTGCTTCGGGGGGAGTCCTGTTCGGGGGGGGGGGTCATTAGGGAGCGTGACATCATCGATCCGGTGGCCGGGAAGCAGAGTGGAGCCAGAGAGCTCTGTGAGGCAGCTCAGGGCAGCTTAAGGGGGCCAGGGTGGTGATGCAAGCACACTAGCGGAGTCATGACACAAGCACCGGAGCACAGCGATGATGTGAGCACCGGAGCGGAGTGATGATGCGAGCACCGGAGCGGAGTGATGATGCAGGCACCGGAGCGGAGTGATGATGCGAGCACCGGAGCGGAGTGATGATGCGAGCACCGGAGCGGAGTGATGATGCGAGCACCGGAGCGGATGCCAATGGTGACCAAAAAGACACCATCAATCCCCAAGATGTTGTAATTAACAGGGGTTAATGAGGGGATTAATGAAGGGATTAACGCTGAGGGTAATGAGTAGAGGCTGGCTGGGGTGAATGCTGAAAGTACACATCCCCTGGTGTCTGGGAAGCTCCCCGCACCCCCTCCCCACCTCTGCTCCTGGGGTGGGGGGGGGGGCTGGCCGACTCCAGCCTGTCCACCACATTCCTTCATGCTTTTTTCCCTTCATTCCTTCCAAACCGCGTTGGTGATTCTGGCGCCTTGAGCCAGCTGGGCGCCACTGACCAGATTACGCAGCAGCCCATAGCACCATATCTGAGTGGTTGTTCTCCTCACTAGCTTAGACTGACGGGTGATGGGTGCGTCAGCTGGGACAGTGTCCGGTCCACGCGGCATCAGTATTGATGGCAGCGGAGCCCAACAGGGTCAGTATAAGTTACAGAGGTGGGGGGGGGGGCAAACCACCAAGCTGCCAGGCAACGGCACTCTGATAATCCCCAATACCAGCTGATCAAGGTCCTTGAATACCAGTGTGTTTATGTATGTCTGTGTGTGAATAAAAGGCATCTTCAGGCCCCCTAGTGGTTCCTCTGAGTAAAGCCCTGTCATCCCACTCACTTTTAATTATCTGTGAAATAACAACTGTGAAAGACAGAGTGAGAGATGGGGCCCTTGTACCTTCCCATCTCCAGCTCTATGCTTTGGGAAGTATACAAATGCGTGTGTGTGTGTGATATGTGACTGGGTGGCAGCAGAACCCACCCCCAGGCTCACTGAGAGGGACAGGTAGGTGACCTCAGCCCAGCTGCCATCACGGGCCCCACGCGGAGACGTCCCCATGCAGTGACCTCAGCGTGATGCCGGTGTGGTTCTGGGCGTTTCTGCTGTGCTACTCCCAGTGCTCTGAAGTCTTAGCCAAAGCCCCCCGCCCTTCCCCCGTAGCCTGCACCCCATGTCCCACACCCTCTCAAAACCGCCCCTCTCAAAGAAAAGGGAGAAGCAGAAGAATGGCAGAGAGAGGGGCTAAACGAGAGGCAGCCGGAAGACAAAGCCGGAGGCTGCCGTCAACATGCCTGGCCGCCGCGCTTTACGAGCCACCCTCGGCACTTCTACGTCGGCCCGTGTTTGGGCCGTTGCCATGGCATCCGAGGCCTACACCTCACTAGTGGGAGGGAAGCCTTTGTGTGGGAGAAAGTTCCAGGCTGGCTGAGCTGGGAGGGGTGCGGGGGGTGACTCCTTAGCATCTCAAAGCATCTGGTCTCCATTAATCCCAGAGCGGAGCTGGAGTCGGGGGCCACCGGACGGGATCACGCACTGAGCGGAGTCCGGACAAGACACGCGGGGGAGGGGCGAGCAGTCGCGATCCCACTTTATCAGGGACACCCCTCACAGGCAGTGAATCGGACATGGTGGGGGTGCGTGGGACGGTGGGGGGCATTCCTCCCAGCTGATATCAGAATAAGCGTCTCTGGATTCACATTGGCCTTAGGACAAAGAAAGCGCTCACAGTGAGTTCCCAGACTAGAAACATGCATGCTCCGGTAGCCAATAGTTAGTTTGTATTTTGGATAGTCACAGAACAACAGTCCAATGACCCTCCTACAAGCACGACGTGATGAGAAGCCATTAATGCACAGAAATGTGAAGCTAAACATTCCCTCGCTGTGGGTGATAGGAGCAGGTGGTTCAGCAAATGACCATGTGGCCCAGAGAAGGTACAGATAAGGTCGAAAGGTACGGCAGGGATCACTGTCAAAAGTGTATACCCACACAGAGGGGTAAGGGACAGATCAGAGGTACAGAGGGGATCAGTCCACATCACAGGTATACAAACACTGATAAGCTGTAAACGGCTCTGGTCCAAGACAAGCATTCATATGCACCTCCAGCCACTTTATTACTATGGTGTTCAAATGCAATGCAGACACACTCAACCACAGTGCCCCATGCGACTCCCAGCTCTCTGTTTAACTCTGATTTCTGAAGTCAAGAACCAGAAATAGAATCGTCAGGCACAACAGCGATCGGCGATTGTATCAGAAGGCAAAACCACTCATCTGCAGACTGTCTGCCACGCTGTGATTTATACGCACACGCTTCACACACACACACGGAGCTCTCCGACAGACAGCAGCACATTGGGAAATGTGTAAAGGACCCTTCACTCTGGGGTTTTTGTTCTCTCCTCCAAAAGGAATTTGTGCTAATGCGAACCTTTACTGCTCGCTCACATGACAGAAAGCGTTCACAGACAGGAAAATGCCGGTGACTCAGGGAGCACCCGGTGACACATGGCGCATTTTCCAGAACCCGCCCGGTCCTGAGAGAGGGGCTTTCACATGGTATACGTGAACAACAAACAAACATGTGGAGAGGGCCCCCTATTTAGCATGTCAACATAAGCAGGTTGGCGATGAAGAAATTTCATCTGTGAGACAGTAACCTTCCTAACAACCTCACAGTCACCGTTGTATCTTTGTAAAATAAACATAAACATTCGTAAACACTTGAATCAGCGTCAGGCATTGTGAGATGTGTGTGTGTTTGTACAGGTTTTGCGGTACTTGTGAGAACCAAAGGACCTCACAAGTAAAGCAAATCGTCAAAATACATAACTAGTGAGGTCATTTTTTTTTCCGGTCATCACTACTTGAAACTTCATTTTATAAAAATGCAATAAAAAGTAAAAACGCCTTGTATTGTATTTTGTTTGGTTGCTCGTGTTAGGGCTGGGTAGGGGTTAAGGGTGTTGTGACTGGGATTAGGGGATTTTCCATAGAAGTAAAAGGAAGGACTCACTAAGGCAGGAATACACGCGTGTGTGTGTGGGCGTGTGTTTTCCTGCTGGATTTGTGATATCTTTGGCAGCAATGGGAAAGTAAGAAGCAAGGCACTGGGGGGTCGGTGGACTGAGCTAGGCCCAGGGCAGGGCCACTTGACTTGGGTTCTAAGTTACTACCAGTCCCAGGCTTCATCTGACACAAGGCCACGGGGTAGCATCCTGACGGGATGAACACTAAGTAGCGGGAACAGGAAACTGTAGTCAAAGGGAAGCACCGTGAGTATCCGAGGTGGGTCACAGATACAGGACACAGGAGGAGTGGCGGGAAATCGGGGCCCTGGGGGGGGCATGGAGACCACCGACAGCAGGGGAAGCAGTCAGAACAAGAGGTGGGCAAATTCCTCAGGAAAACTGTGGAGAGCGCAGCTCATGGACAGACTGCCATCATGAAGCAAGACAGTGAGACGGCAGGGGTCTGGAATCACACACACTCACTCTCACACGCACACACACATTTGTATTCCTATCTTAGTAAGGGCCGTCCATTAATTTCTATGAGAAAAATCCCAATCCCATTCACGACACCCTTAACCCCTATCCAGCCCTTTCGGACTTTTGGCAGTTTTACTTTTTCGATAGCATTCGCAGACTTTTCTAAAACAATGTATTTTTAAAATGATGTATTTTTATAAAACAATGTAAGTAGTGAGGACCAAAAAAAAAAAACCTTACTAGTCACGTTTTTTTTTGAGGATTCTCTATACTTCTGAGGTCCTTGTGTTGGTCCTCCCAAATATAGCAACATGTACAGACACACCCACACACACAGATGGACGGAGGGCGGCCTCCGCCACAGACACAGTAACACCTGAGCCATCCTGTAAACAGGCTGGCAATGCTATGCCCGGCCCTGAGCTATAAATACTAGGGGGGGGGCTAACAGCCAAGCAGGCAGCACGGCCAAGGGCCGCCATACAGTGACACACAGGCAGGGAGTGTTTGCATGTTGGAAGCTGTGAGCACATTTCTTAGACACCTCCCCCCACCATGGCTCCGGGTTCTACTTTAATTGGTCCATTCTGTTTCACCCTTTCAGTCCATCTCTTCTCCATCTTCGAGCATCGTGATAAGAAAAGTAGGGTAGCCCTGGGGGCCTGTCCCCTCACGCCAGAGCCCCTCCCATCCTAACTCAGAGGTCCTGAGAAGGTGGACATGGGCCTGTGGCCACGAGGGGGCTCACAAGCTTTCTGCTGTTATGTGAGTCACCAGCATCAGCACAGAGTTACAGCAACCACAGACAGCAGGGTAGATGGGTGCTACACTGGCAGGCACTGGCTGACCCCTAAAATCCCTTAAATCCTGTCAGAAAAGGCTAAAACGCAGAGTGACTGACACACCGAAACTGACACAAAGCAGCTGACACAGCATCCATCATACTGTGACTTACACAGAAACCGGCGTAGCGACTGACACACAGCACCTGACAGTGACCAATACACAGCGACTCACACCGTGACTCATGTAAAGCAACAGACTCACAGCCACAGACACACAGCAAACAACACACACACACGACTGACACAGTGAATGACACACGGTGACTGACATGCAGCAACTGACACAATCACCGATGCAGCAACTGACAGTGACTGACCAGTAACTGATACAGCGACTGACGCAGTGACCAACACAGTGAAGATCTGGAAACACACCATCCATGAACCAGGGAAGCAGTACAGTCATACACACAGACATGCTCACAGACATGCACACATTCGCGCTCTCAGATGCACTCACAGTTGCTCACTCAGACATGCTCACAGTCATCCACTCAGACATGCTCACTGTCGCACATTCAGACACGCTCACTGTCGCACATTCAGACACGCTCACAGTCACCCACTCAGACATGCTCACAGTCACGCACTAAGAAGTGCTCACCGTCGCGCACTCAGACGAGCTCACAGTCGCGCACTCAGACGTGCTCACTGTCGCACATTCAGACACGCTCACCGTCGCGTGCCCAGTCGCGCTCATATTCACAGAGCGGCTATGAGCCCAGCAATGTCCAGGTTTCTCTGAGAAACCAAGTGGAAAATATAAAGAGCAGGGAGCCAGCAGGAGGACCTTGTGGCCAGGCAGCTGGCGGGCACAACGGCGCCTCTGTCTGGGTGCCGGGGAGGCCGCACCGCTGAGGCTCTTTGTCCCCCTTGGGGACACTGCTCCTCCTCTGTCCCCTCACGTGCCCCTTCTGGACCCCCATCCCCACCCAAAAACCTGACTGTGGACGTTCGACTTTCATCCAGCCGCACAGTCACCCCTCGCGTCCCCCCCACGGCGTTTGGGGCAGAGTCGGCGCTGTCGCCCAACTCGCATTCCAGGACCCTTTCCTGCCCCCCACCCCCCCATAGCCGAGCTGGTCTGCGTGTTTTGGTTTCCTCCGCCGGACGACAGCCCCTCTCGTGCGTCGCCCCCAGGCCCACAGCTGTGCCCCCATCCCCCTCATGCCCCCCCCCCCACTC
>JAODKL010000041.1:2380510-2422096 GCA_026780765.1 Petrocephalus schoutedeni
TTTTAGACTGCCCCCCCCCCCCCCCCCCACCCCCATGCGGACAGTTAGCAGCAAACAAAAATGGCAAACAAACCTTTGGAGATAATGTCGTAAAAGGGTGTCATAGGGGCAGGTGGGTAGGGCACTGTTTCCTTTAGACTTGAGTGAACCCCCCCGCCCCCCCCCCAAAAAGAACATCAGGGGTCTGTCGCTCCTCAGTCAGGAAATACGGGCTACGCGACGTCCCGGAACACGCTATGCGGTGTGGGCGCGTCAGATGTGTGATGAAGCACCATGAGCTACGGAAAATGCCGGGGTGGGGGCGACGGGCCCAGCGCCGGAGGAACAAAGGCCCCCTTGAGATGGGGCCTCACGCCCCACATCCGCCCTTTCCATATTTAGAAGATAAACAGCATGGGGCTCACCAGGGCCCTGCAGAACGGGCTCGCCGTGCACGGGACAGGGCCGCCGGCAGCAGAGGGGCCACGTCGATGACAGCACGCTAAAATCCGCGTTATAAATAACGGATCCGGATTCTGCTGCCGTCACGTCGTACCCCCACAAACAGCCATTTGCGCCTCTTCCAGAGAAGCGTCACTTTCTTCCCCAAACAAAGGCAGCACAAGCAGCCATTTTGCAGATGTCTGCTTTCCTTTGGGTGAAACTCTGCCCTGAAGGATGCTCGCTGTCTTATGTCATCATTGTCATTTTATGGTTAGGGCTGGACAGCAATCTCCTGGGCCAAACCAGCGGGCTCCGGCTGTCCTGCTGGTCTTCACAGCACCCTGAAGCGTGTCATTTCGGCCCCAAAGAAGGTGGACACGGGGGGGGAGTTAAATAGTTAGCTTGACACACCTAAACCCAGAGGTCACAGTGGTTTGGAGCGCCAGAGAGAGAGACAAGTGAACTGGAGGTGTTTATTTAAGGGAGACGTCTCCTAACAGAAAGCAGGGCCGTCGTGGTACGGCCTGAGCCACTGGGGGCCCAGCCAGGAGTCCGGCAGAACATCCATCAGCGGCCGGCGAGGAGGAGGAAGAGCCAGTCCACGTCTAGTCAAAATCACAGCACCGTCGACTCTTCCTGCACCTCTACGCCGTTCCCAGACCTCTCCGTGACCAAAGGCTTCCAGCGAGTCTTCAGGAAGGCCATGTGTTTTCCATGACTTTGTGAAAAGTAGTACTGCACACTGCACAGATGTTGGGATCAGAAGAATAAAAAGCATGTGCGGGGGTGGGTGGGGGGCGGTGGCGTGTGGGATGGCCTGTCAGGATGTGTGGGAACCGAAAACCATATTAGGGTCAACCCCTTACCCTCACTCGAAAACACTCTCCACTATGATGCTGGGCCTGTTTGCAGACTAGACCATTCTTTCCCAATCCTGTGCAGAAATTATGCAAAGGAAAAGGGGCAGGTAGTGGAGTGTGTGTTATGCTACATGCTAACTGAAACACCAGGCACTGCGACCAAGGGCTCTGATCCGGCCTAGGGGTGATTGCGGGGTGCAGCCAAGATGACCTGGCCACCACTGTGCCATTCGCCAGGGCCTCACTCCTCAGCATTTGTTTATGCGTTCGGTGTGAAGGACATTAAGGGAATTTAACTCTCAGTCTGCTAGTCTTTTTTTTTTTTGCTAACACATGCAAGTTGGAAAGGCAGAGAGCCTCAGAAAACAGCACGATCGTGTCACTGAACACAGGGGCCCTCAACCCTCTGGAGTCAGACAGTAAGTCTTTGGGATCTACAGACTGGGCCATTCCCTCCATCTGAGCTGGTCCCCCTGGAATGAGCCAGTCTTCCACCCCGCTTGTTGTCAGGATATTTATCTGTTTTTCCTTAATTTTGATGTTTTTTCACAACTAGACGGGAATGGGGTCACCAATCCAAGCTCTACTCCACCCACAATGTGGTCATTCGCAGCACAAGTCGCAGAGGCCAGAATGCTTCCAGAAAGTCGGGAGATGCCCGTAACTGGAGAGTGACGACGAATCCCTGGCACAATGCAGTGTTTCTTTTTAACAAGAGTGAAACCTTCTTAATACATTTGGTCAAATGCAGGAGGAGCCACACTGAAGCTCACACTGCCGTCATTGTGATTCTGTGTACCTCAGCATGTTGGGGAGCTGTAGCATGTCACAGGACACTGAACTGTCCACGTAATCACCAGCACTCCCTGCTAGTCTTCCCAAAACAACTGACCTGCTACACCCACACGTCTGGGGCGACTCCAGGGAGGCCTCCGACTACAACCCCCCCATCCAGAGCCTGAGGGTTGGAGCCAGCCAGCAGGCATCCTAGGACTGGTTAGGCTATGCAAGAGCTTGTCAGCCCAAACCTAGATGAAAGTGGAGTAGGGTTAGTAAAGGTTGTGCTCTCCTTTCGCTCTGGTGTCCACAGCTGTCAGGCTACATCTCTACAAGCAGATCTGACTCCACCCTCCTCAAAATGCGTTATTCATCTGTGATCTGTTAGATGGGCCATAGATCACCACTGGCCCAAAGAGCATGTGGGTTCCTGTTTGACCACAGCTCCCAGTTGGTTTATTGAAGGAATTTTAATCTTTTTTTCAAACCCGTATCTTCCCGAGAGCCAGAGCCGTGAAGCAGTGAGGCAAAACTGACAACAATATATCATCCACAGAAATTTCACACTGTAAGACGATGGCTTCTTCGGACAAACCCTTTGCTTGGAGTTCCTAACTCCTCCCAAATTTGCAAGTACTGCACCCACAAGTCCAGTTTTCTGAGCTCAGCCGAGCCTGCTGGCAATTCCTTTACGACACTTCGTACACCCAGGAGCCCGAAGCCTGCAGCTGCTCCGAGGTGGGAAGAGTTTGAGAGAACTGGTCTGAATGAGTCAGTGTGCATTTCGCAGGTAGCCACCGCTGCCAACTCCAATTGGTTTGTCGAAAATCCAAACGTATAAGCCCAGGCCGACCAGAGATGTGGGCATTACCTCTTCTGATCGGGTCCCCAGATCTGACAGAGGAAGAGCAGGCGAGCACTGAATCAGACAAGAATAAGGAGTGGGATGGTGGGAAGGCAAAGGCACTGTAGGAGAATAACCCGAGGATCCCCTGTCCAGGGTAAACAGGAAACCCCACCGATACCTCGGCCAACGTGGTTTGGAAAATCCCTGGGCAGCTTGCTGCCTCACTGAATAAAAATGCTGCATCCCAGCTGGAAGGGACGCAGTCGTGTTTTAGACGAAGGTCTGCTGAGTCTGCGGTACCCTGCGAGTCACGGCTAATGGTACCTCTCGCATCTAACCCCACATAGTCAAACACACCACAGAAAGGTCACTGCTTGCACGCCGGGGACCCGATTAGTCTCTGCGGGATGCAGAGACACCAGCCGGGCACTTGGTAACCCACAGGTTTCAGAGGCGACTCCAACACCCGCACATTTCATCAAGTGATGCATAAGTAAACAAACTGACTCGGAATCGAATTCCTGCCTCTAGCCTAGGTGTTTGCACCACGCAGATGTGAAGCCATGCCTTCCCCCAGTGACTCTGCGGGGTCTGTTTGTGCTTTATCTTGAATGCATAAAACCAAGAGAGCTTGTTTTGCCTCACAGGTCAGCTCTGGTCACCCTCAACGGACTGCATCTGGTCTGGCACTCTGGTTTGCCACCAGATGAGCACGCCTGGGTTCATTTTTGTTCAACCAGCCAACTAAACCAAAGCCCGTTCTGCTCGTTCCCGCTGTAAGGATTCACATTCCCGAAAAAATACAAATCCTGGCAGCTCAGTTGACTTCTAATCCTTCGTATCAGCGGCCCGTACATTCTCACGGGAATAGCACAGTTAATCAGAAGCAGGAATTAAATCGAAAGGGAAGCTAAGTTGTAGTACTGCTTTCATATGCTTATGATGGGCACGAGTGAGATGGTTTCTGAATATGACTCACTCAAATCCAAAACGGTAAGAGAAACATATCAAACTGGCTTAAGAGCGCTTTGAACAGATATACTGTAGGTGAAATGTACTGAATGTTGGGGTCTGAAAAGTATTTTTCCATCTGACTAATAGCAGAACATCAACATGCCCAAGTCTCTCAACAAACACTGTCCAAATCCCCGCTTGCACGTCCCGGAACACGGAATTCCTCAAGCAGAAGTACTAAATGACCCGTGCGATTAATTCTTGTACACACTCATATAATAGCCATTAATATAATTCCCAAATGCAGGTCAGGAAAACAGATGTCGCCTATTTTTACCGCAGAGCCAGGGGAAGAGCTCGACAACCTTCAGAGGCCCTTGTGGATCGCAAGGCCACTTCCACGCCCTCCCTTCACCAGGACAGTTTAATCAAAAGTGTAATGGCCTGCACACCTACCTCGCCCTCCTGCCTCTATGTTATCCTCTGGCGACCTCTTGTGGCTGGAGCATGGAAAACCACGTTGCGCAGATGTAAAAATTAACAGCAACTTCACTTTTATTAATAAACTGCATAAGAGTTATATTAGGAAAGGTCAGTAGAAAATGAGACATCTGGTTTCACAGTAACTGTTTATAACAAGGCAATCCGCTGGACTGGAGCAGTGCTGCCAGACATCGCACTGGTAAAGCCTTTATGACTCTAAAGACTTTTTCCACCAATCTGAGGCAGCTCTCTCAATAAACCGACTCTTAATCTAATTCACAGCTGGTCTTTCACTCCCGCCGGAACACAGCCACTCTTAAATCATCATCAAACGTACTCTTTAAATGAGTTCCAAGTGTCATAAGCTGGTACACGTTCACACCCAATCAAATTGGCACTTAGCCCCAGAAGCTGACAATTCAGTTAAACTCACAATCAGCAGTTCTTCCACGGGCGAGACTCAACGGCGACTTCATGTCGTCAAATAGGGGTGTTCGCATAGGGTCACGTGACCTAGCCAATGAGTCAGGTGGCACGAGACCGCCCCACATGGTCAGTTGCATGCCCACTGAGTGCTTTATCTGAGGGCTGAGGAGTGCCCACCCTGACAGCTACACCGCATGCTGACAAGTCAGGGATCAGCAGCCCCCGCTGACGCTTTGCTGGATCTCGGGGTTCTTGCTGCCTTGGCTGGCTTCTCAGCTTTCTCGGCAGGCTCCGAATCGACTCCGGGGGCCTCGGCGGGCTCCGGGGACTCGGGCTTGTCCCCCTTCAGCTTCCGCAGTTTGTTACGGCCCCGGGGCGGCGCCGAGAAGGTCAGGGAGGCCTTGTCGAACTCCAGCGGGAAGATGCCTACGTCGCCATCGAATCGGTTCTTCGCCACCTGCAGGGACCTCCGGCCAGGGCTGGACACCAGCTTCTTCTCCTGCAGGATCAGAACGTTGTCCGCCTCCTGGCTTGCCTGCAGGGATGGCGGGGAGGGGGGGCACTGATCACCTGCAGCGCAGTCACAGTACAAACCAAGGGACCCGGGGGACATGCAGGCCACGCGGCGTCAGGCTTCACCGCCACGTCAGCATAAAGGAGCCGCACCGATCTCACCACCCTGCTGAGTATCCAGTTTTTTTTATCGTCATCAAGTCCTTCTCTCCACTGAGTTAATCGAGGGCTTTACTCTGGATAATGAGGATGTCAGCTAATGAAGGAAGCTCCAAAGACACACACCAGTACAAACAGGCCATGGGCGGGGGGGAGGGGCATTTTGGATTATCTGATACATTAGATATGCAGAGATGCCCCGGTACGATATTCCCGATCAGGATCTGCACCGATCCATACCTAATTAGACGGATCACGCATCGGCCATATCACGTGACCGATCCACGTCCAATACTTACTTATTTACTTTTCAGCAGTCGGTAAAAACACGGCTCCAGTTCCTTGTTAAATCAGTTGGTACAATCGATCGCACGACATCCATTTCCTATTTTAGACGTGCTTTTGCGGCATTCAAGTGGCCACTCAGACTATTCGCCACTCAGCGGGCGCGAGTGTGCAGCGACTTCTGCCCGTGGTTACGTCATGCGCGGACCCTCTGTGGTAGGAGGCGCGTAAGAACATCAGATAAGAGGGAGACGACCTGGAAGCATTTTATGCTCGAAACAACGACCTAATAGACAATCCAATAGGAATGCTCCTTACTTAAATTACGTCCTTACTTAAATCCTAAGATCCTCCTGATTGGACAATCAGGAGCTGAGGCTGACCTTGGCTGAGCCAAAGATGGAGGCTGTCTGGAGCTCCTTGTCGTCTTCTTCCTTCCTGGGGTGGATGATCAGGGTCACATGACAGCTGCTGCTGGTGGCAAATGTCCGGAAGGCACCGATGATCTGGTCCTGAACGGCAAACCTGAAGAGAAGCAGAATGCCATAACAGCATCACCTGTTAAAGACCAATTATGGACAAGGGTAGAACAAGGAATTATGGGCAAACATAACTAGATAACTAGAACCACTGATAAAGAGCTTGTTTTTAATGATAAGGTCTCCAATATGCAGGCAAAATACTGCAGTAATACTGCAGCATAAACCACTTTGAACAGTCCCTGTAACCTTGAATAAATTCTCCCACCGTAAACACATTGATCATGCCCAGAAGGCAATGTTATCAGTGGCCTAAGCCCCAAGCAGATGATGTGAATCCCTTACTTGTCCACTGAGATGTTCTCCTGACCCATCATGAACTGCAGGTTGTCGATGACGACGTGGCTGATGTCATACAGGTACACGGCATGGTTCATGGTGTCCAGCACCGTTCTGACACAGCAGGAGAGGGACAGTCACTGATGCGGGGGGGGGCACACCCACTTCCATAAGATCTAACTGAGAACTGGGGCCTTGAATATCACAGTAAGACTACTAAGGACTGTCAATCACTACTTAACCCCACTTTCCATTGGTTACTTTGTTGAATGCCAACTAGGCATTGGTTACTGTGCAGTGACTGACAGAGCAGTTTTCTCCAAAGCCCATTTTCGTCCTATAGTCACTATGCAACATGTAACAAAGGGAGAAGCCCAGAGTCCATATGTCGTAGTCGCAGCCATAATACAGGAATTACGGTTATCGGAGCTGAAGGCAAGGCCTCAGGATATCTGAAAATTAAATCATTTGCATGAAGAGGGAACTATCAGTGCCCTCTGGGATTAAATGATCCGCTCAAAGGCACCGAGTAGTGGCCAGGCCACAAATCCCTGCTGGGTCACTGTTCAACATCTCAGTACTGATATAATTCCCCTGAGTCTAGAGAGGTGGGGGGGGGGGGGCAGGGATGCAGGAGCTTACTTAATGTTCTGCTGCCCATGGAACGTCATGAAGTAGAGGGGAAGGTCCTCGAACTTGTCGGCCCAGGCGTCATACTCCTGCAGGCTGTCCTCCAGCCTCCGCCTCGCAAACTGCTTCAGCATGATCTTGGCCAGGCGCACGTTGTTGATCTCGAAGCTGCCCCACAGCGTGCTGACGCCCTGCATGCACAGGTCCAGCGTGCACTCGCTGATGAACGTGGTCTTGCCGCTGCCCGTGGGGCCTTGTGGAGAGACGTGGCCGGGAGGGGCACGTTATCCTAAATGGCGCTATGTTCCAGAGCGCGTGTAATTACTGAATATAAAACATTTTATTCTCAAATCTAGATCAGCATATTATTTCCCAACAATTTTTCTCAGAATTAATAATATATATCTATAAGTTAATCATGAGAAATGAAGTTGTACTGTATCACAACACACCCATGTAAAGTGCTGCTGTGGCGCTATGTAAAAATAAACTGATGATTGATTGATTGATTGATTGATTGATTGAAAAATACATTGCTTTCAAAAAATAGAAAGTAAAATCTAACAGATCTATTGAACTCCGGTCCTGGAGAGCTACTACCCAGGAGGTTTTCTGTCCTATCTGGCTTCTGATGAGCCACAGCTGCTCTCACATAAATCCCAGGAACAGCTGTGGCTCATCAGAAGCCAGGTAGGACAGAAAACCTCCTGGGCAGTAGGTCTCCAGGACCGGAGCTGGAGACCCCTGCCCTAGCTGATACGGTTAAGCTCAGATTTGGTCTCCACAAAAAAACTGCCCAGGCCTGTTCAAGAGTCTTGAACTATCAGAAAGTCTAGACCCTGGAACAGCTGCGCGTTGGGAACCGCATGAGAAATCAGTCAGGTACCGTACCGGTGAAGACGGTGAGCTCGCCCCTGCGGTGACCCTTCAGGATCTTGTTCAGCTCGGGGAAGCGGGACCACCTGACGCCGGAGACCTGCTCGAAGTTGGCCAGCTCCCCATAGACGTCGTCGCGGAGCTGCCGGAAGGAGACAATGGACTTGTGCAGGGCGGGGATGGTGGCACGCAGGATGCGGCCCAGGTTACGGCCGGCGGCCAGCGCGTCGCCGGGGCAGGGCTGCTGCTCGCCAGGCCGCACCAGCCAGCAGCGCCGCAGCCCCAGCTTGCGGGAGAAGAGCTTGGAGGCCTCCCAGGCGCGCATGTCGCCGCCCAGCCACAGGGTGACGCGCTTAAACTGCTCCAGGTAGGGCAGCAGCACCGGCGGAAGGCTGGAGACGCCGCGGGGCAGAGCCAGGCTGGGCAGCCCCGTGGACTGCGTGACAGCCAGGGCATCCACCTCGCTGCCCGCTAGCACCACCTCCGTGTCCTTGCGGCCGACCAGCGGCAGGCCAAACAGGTTGAGGTAGGCGGCCGGCCGTGGGATGCTGACGCTGTGGTAGGCCACGCCCCCGCCGGCCTGGCTGCAGGCCGTCAGCAGCTTCACTCCCCGCAGCGTGGCGTCCCGAGGGCTGAACCAGGGGAAGACCAGGCTCTGCGTGGGCCTCAGGAAGCGTACACCGAAACGCTTCAGCGTGGCATTGGAGATGCGGCCGATCCCAAACATGGTCCTCGCCAGCGCTGCCTCCTCCTCGGGGAGCTCGGACAGCGGCAGGGCGGAGGAGTAGAGGCGGCGTGCCTCACTGAGCTGCGCCTCCCTCTCCTCCTGCTCCTCCAGGCTCTCTGGAAACGCCAGCAGCACGTCGGGACTGAGCGAGCTGCAGCCCTCCTTCTGCATCACCTCCACGCAGTCCTGCAGGTCCTCCCAGCTGCCTTCCACCAGCGTCTCCATGCACAGGAAGCGGCCCGTCGTCTTGTCGATGAAGAGCGTGAAGGCGTCCCGCTCGCCAGCCGCCCCATCTGCCCGGAAGAGGCTGGGGGAGTGCAGGCAGCTGTATCCGTCCCGGAACGGGATCTCCCGCGAGCGCAAGTACTTCTTGATGTCTGTCACCGTGACTGGCGTCTCAGGGAGGTCCAGCGAGGACTTGGCGTTCTTCTTGAAAGTCCTGCAAAGCTGTAAAGGGAAGCGGGCCCGGGGTGAACCGGCATAGGTGGCCCATAGAGGGGCGAGCTGTGCGGGGCCACATCTCACAGGCAGGGAGCTGTAACGTCGAGAAGGCCGCCCACAGCAGAGGCCGGTCTGCCTAAGGAGATGCACAGCACGCTTGGGAAGAGAGCTGAATCTTGGCATCTCTTCCAGTTACCAGTCATCAGGCTTCTCACATCTGTAGGAAAAGACACCGTCAGATCCAGTGCTAAGCTACAGGCACCCATGTTTAACATAGTGCTTAATGTACAGATGGAAATATTGTGGCTAAAGATTCACACTTCTTAAGGTTGTAAGTTCTAAACCTAAAAGCATAGTGCCATGACCTTAAGCACTGTGCATCTATTAAAACTTATCTACAGAAACCAGCAGGGGCACAAATTCTTATTACTGCAGGAGTTAATGCTTATGTTATTAAGCAAGTAAAATTACTTAAATGTACAAACTCAACGAGCGTGTCTAAATCGAGCCTCTTGCTGATTCGTTGTCGTGGAATAATAATCCACCCTGATTGGCTAGAAAAGGCGCGGAGAAGCGGAAGAGGCGGGACTTTCCGCTGATGCGCTCGAGTGGTTGTGATGGTTTAATAAAATTCCGCTAGTTATCGCCCAAATGTCCAACGCGGAATGTATAATCCCAGAATTCAGAATCTTGAATGATCATAGTCACAATGAAAGTACTGTATTTATGATAAACATATATTTAAATTTAAAAATTTAAAGGCTCAACCGCTTTTAATAAAACACTATACGCGTTCTTATCTGAATATATGTACTGTATTCGAAATGCAGCACAAAACAATGTGATACAACATTTATATCGCGGGTTATGTGCTGAAACAGCAGCGCCATGTAACAGCACGTTAGATTACACTCGTACGTCTTATCCATCCCGTCATTTCTCTGGCCAAATTAAAATGAAGAACGGGGTAACAAAAAAAAAACATACCCTTGCTATCCTAAAAACGTGTGCACGTTCAACCTTTCAACATCCGCGCATGAAACAACGGCAATCAACTTATCTTTACCTTGCTTGCAGTCCTCATGTGCTGCGTACGGGTCCGTTGCTGTCCTCACACCAAAATATGTCCGTGTGGAACTGAGTGACGGGGATACATTTTTGGAAAGAAATTATGCTAGATGTTTTGTTTGTGATGCTATAGTGCTATAGTGTTCGCGTTTAATAGTTGTAATATTTATGTACGCACAATTTAATATATTAAAATAAAATATAGAAAACAGTAACGGCCGGTGATAGTGCGTTCGTGTTTCCTGTCGGAAGGTATTGGGTGACGCACCGATCTGCGCGTCCGTGTCCCTCACGCCGTCCTCTAGCAGGCCGTGTTCCGCGATGGCTGCCGTCGCAGTGGCTCGTATATAACGTTATATTGCCGATCTGCCATGACAGCCAGGGGCACCCCGAGTCGCTTCCTTAGAAGCGTCCTACAAAACGGCGTGGGCCGTTACGTCTGTCAGCTTAAGAGGGTCTCGCTCATCTTTTCCAAGAACGGACAGGGATCCCTTGGAGCCAGGTTTGCAGTTAATTTATATAGCCGAACTGTGTAGCGCTGCTGGGAAACGGTCATCAGAAGTATGGCATAAGCGTGGTCTCGTATCCTTAATCAGCATCGGTCGTGCACCGATTAGAAATATAGCAAGTCCATCGTATCCGCTGTTTCAGGAAGACTCCCAGCTCTCTGATCCCTAATTTTACTATATAGCATCTAATAACCGCTGGTTAGCCAGGTTTAGCATATCGTTTGCATCAGCTTCCAGTGAAAATGTAAATGATTAGTTTAGTTTTTACTGGCAGATTATTTATCTTGAGCAAACAAACGAGAAGAAAAAACGATTGCAATGATCGAGGTCAAATCAGGTTGTTTTATTGTTTTCTACCAAGTTACTGGACTTTATTTTAACTGAGCTTCTGCTGATGTCTTTATTTCAGAGAGTTTATTGAAGATGGCGTGGTGGATTTCGCCAGGAAAAACCCCGGAGTCGTGGTCTATGTGTCCCCTCAGCCTGTCCAAGTACCCAGGATTGTGGCGGAGTACCGTGAGTGTAAAAAAAGACAGCGACACCCCTCTGGATTCTTCACGTTTTCTTTCAGTAGAGGGCGCTCGTCATACACCGTTGAACATTCTACTAATGAAAGCCCGCCTGGTTTATTTAAGACAATTTTTGTCTGCTTTCTAACATTCGGCGAATGCTGGTACCTACGTAGGATTTAAGTAAGCAGCAAATTAATTGTCACCACTTGATAGATCCCTAGCTTAGTGCTTTATTGATATTTGTCACGTTTGAGGCTTGCTAATGGTTTCTGGGTGAGGATTTGGTTTAGGACAAGGACAAGGTTTGTGCAGTTGGCTCTTCTGCCTGTACTCTCAGTTCGGAGTTAAGAATTTACCCCACACCAGAGTGAAATGTGACCACAATGCTCTGCTTTAAGGGGGGGAAAACCCCATGGCCACATCTCTGCCCCACATTAGTGGCCAGGGGTTGTGCTTTACCGACTCATCTCCTAGGACTGCTGTGGAGACTGCTGTCTGACACCTGGGGGTGATGGTGGAGGTGTACTGGAGTCATGCCTTTGGGAACAGGGGTATTGGAGGTGTATTGGAGTCATGCTGTTGGGAACAGGGGTATTGGAGGTGTATTGGAGTCATGCTGTTGGGAACAGCGGTATTGGAGATGTATTGGAGTCATGCCTTTGGGAACAGGGGTATTGCTTAAGTCAGTGCTTCTCAGGCCACAACACACAGCTGTTCCTGGAACTGATGTTAAGCCAGTAGGGTTAGAGAGAGAGCGAGAATAGTCCCTGTTTGAACGGCTGACTGCACATCCTAAATACGCTACGGCCTTTGTTGCGTGTATTGCTTTGTTTTGCGGCTGTAACCTGGCCTTTTCTCCCACTCCGTCCTTTTACCGAATGGTTTTGTCTTACAGTGGGACCACTTGTTTGCTTAGATAATTACAACTGTAGGTGTGGTGCTTCAGTCTTCCAAATGAACGCGTGTAGCTCCTCAGAAAGGCTGCGTGTCGATATCGGTTTACACACCGGGAAGACGGCTTTGTTTTCCTCGAAGGAATTCATTCTGGCGAAACCCCACACCTCCTGCTGAACTGGTGAGACGGCTCTGAAAACGCTGCCTCCCATTCCGAGGCAGGACGTGGGCGGGGGAGTAACACCCGCCGCCTTCACACGCTCTGCTACTCCCCTGGTTTTGCGTGAAGAAAAAGCTGTCATGGAGTGATCTGTGTTTTCTTGGAAGGGCCCGTACTGCTTAAGGCCTTAAAGGTCACCGAACCTCCACCTGAGAAGGTCTCTGAGCAGCCGTCCCCTAGCACTGGTCCATTCAGACGTTAAATACCGCGCGGCACCTGGACACGGCTCGCCGTGTGATGCCTAAGCACGCTTCTCACTCGTGCGTGGCGTCAAATCCTTCCCTAGCTAAATCTCTCCCTGTGTCCCCCGAGACATTTTCCGTTGACCCAATTCATTGCGGCCACGTTAAAAGAGGCTCGCTGCTGACGACGACCTCGATGTTTCTCACGTTAGATCAGAGGATCTGCTCTTGTTTCGTTTGAGGCCGGCCTTCCTGGCCCAGTTCCACCTGGGATGTGCCCCGCGAGCTTTTATTTAGTGCCTCTGTCACTCCTGAAGCACCCACAGAGGGTAACCAGCTGAGTGGTTACTTCAGTGGAGGCATTTGGGCAGCCCTGAGGCCCTTGGGGGGGTACGGACCTGTAAAAACATTACGCGTTTGTCCTCCTCCACAATAGCCGAGCGAATCCCCGGGAACGTTGTGAGAGACGTGCCCCAGAGGGAGCGAAATGCTGCAGCGGCCTCCTCTTCTTGTCCCGCAGTGAACGGCAGCGTGACGGAGGAGACCGTCAAGAAGAAGACGCCGCAGGAGATCGGGGAGCTGCTGAAGAAGCTGGCCGGCCAGTCGGGCCTGGACGTCATCCGCATCCGCAAGCCCTTCCACACGGACAGCCCCAGCATCCAAGGCCAGTGGCACCCCTTCATCAACCGGCCGCCCGTCCTGGGCATGGTCCAGCCTCAGGACAGGCAGCCCAAGTGAAATGGAGAGGGGTGCTCTGTCCCGGAGGGGGTCCAGTGACAGCGGCCCCAGGGTGTTGAAGGTCTGGAGAAGTTCTGTGAAATGACGGGGGGGTTGCTTTGGGGTTTGAGGTCATTCGGGGAATAGTGGGCCAATTCTGTGGGCCTGGAGAGCCAGAGACAAACTGGCAGGTTCCCAGGTTTGTGTTCCTTCCTTCCTTTTTTTTTTTACATCCCGTTGACGTGTCCCGCCTTTCCGTCATGCTGAAATAAAATGCTTCCCGACATCCTGAATGATCCGTGACTGTGTCTGAGGGTCGCGTTCTGGCCCTGACTCCGGGGGCCCAGCCCACTCATGCCGGGGCGGGAGTTGGTCTTTGCAGCACGTAACAGGTTCTTGTACCGGCTGCGTAGGTCGCTGCAGAAGCCTCCTCACAACATTTGCCATGCTAAGTAGAGTTGGAAAAGGGCCAATATGCATGAAACACCCACCCCCGGTTTTTATATAGGCTTTTACACTTAACTGGGATAGAGAGTCTCTCATTATGGTTAATTAGCCACCAGTTAGAGTGGTTTATTTGTTTTATGTTGTGCTGTGATGGGTTTAGTAATTGATTTTCTTGCACATGCTTGTAACTGTGGTGACGAGGCTCCAGCATTCGCCCCCGCCCCGCCCCCCCAAAGGCGAGTACATGTCCAAGCTGATCAACTGGCGCTGGAGGGGGCGAGCTGGAAATGCAGGTTACAGGCTGCTGTGGCGTGCGAGCCTTCGCACGTGCCTCCTCGCCTGAGTGCCCTTGGAATGTGGCCGACGTGTGCCCCCTGCCTCTATCGCTGCACCGATCGCGCTTCACGTCGACATGCTGGCCTGTTGTTTTTCTGCATCAGGCAGAGGGCCCTTCCGGCTCCTGCGGGGAGCCCTTAGTTCCTCAGGGCTCCCTTCACTGCCAACCTTGCTGCATTGTATTATGGGAGATTTCCCTGAAGCCTTGCCCACCTCGTCTACAAAAGGCTCATCTTGAAAGGAAAAACAGGAGTGAATGGTGCTAGTTGCTGAGCAACAGTGGCCAAGCTTTGGTCAATGCTACAGTGTGGCCTTCAGATGCTTCCTGGGTAACAGGATTTAGGATCTGTGAGTGTGTCACAGGACCTCGGATGTGGAAAGTCAACCTGACAAGCTTGGCCAGGGCTGGGGAAGCTGTAGGTCCTGTTCTTCGTCAAACGGGTTCAATCCAAGTGAAGATGGGAGATAGGAAGGGGACTGATCCCCACCTTTTGGGCATGGAGAGTGAGGGACCGGATGTAGGGGGAGGCAGTCTGTGCTGCACGTTGGCTCTGAAGCCACATTCCTTATGGAGTGCAGAGGGACTGAGCGCCTGAAATCACCTCCTGTCACTGGTGCTGAGAAACGGCTTTCGCTGGAGGGTTTGTAATAATTGGTAGGGCTGAGCACGGACAGCGGCGGCGTGGGCTATTGCATCATCACAGGCCTGACGGCAATACCCTGAAGCTGGCACCAGGGGGCACTGTGGGACCCAATTAATCAGCCAATAACAAAGCATTGATTCTCAGCTCCGGTCCTGGGGACCCACTCTTATTGGCTGATTGAGAGGTCATCCCAAAAACCCGCACTCACACCGGCTCTCCATGGATCAGGTTCCCCACCCCTGATGTAGACATCTAAAGCAGGGGAATCCAGTCCTGAAGCCCTCCTCAATTCTGGTGGATACCCAAGATGTGTGAAATCCTCGCACGAAGAGCTCACTGAACCTGCTTTACCCGACTCCAAACATGAAACGACCATCTATTGCTGGACCTGGGTGGTCTGTCCAGTCGGTGGGGGCATCATGATCGCATGGGAACCAGATGCCGTCTGATCATGTGAGAGGAACATGAAGCCTCTGGTGACCTCAAAGAGAGACCATCAAGCAAGCAGTTCCGGGTCCTCACGAGGAACGACATCCATCTGGTCCTGGCTGGCGGTGCAGTGGGTAGCGAGGAAAGATGGGACAGGAAGAGATGCATTCCACTGCGGAGGGGAATGAATGCCCCCCCCCCCCCCCCCGCCTTATTAAATGGGGCAGCTCACCAGATGCCGTCACAGGGTACATTACAACCAAGAACATGGTACAAGTCATTTTTCACTATTTTGTTTTGTTTTACTTAAAAACTTTTACACATTTGCGAACATGTTTCTTCTCACAGGAGACCCATAGAGGGATACCACAGCCCTACTGGGAAAGAGCCAGAATGTCTCAGGATATTTATAAAATAAGCAGACAATTAGTCCAAATGTGAAAGAAGTTACAAGAAAGAACAAAGGTGTGAATAAAGGCCCCGGCAGGCTCTAATACTGTCAGCACATGTAAGTCTAGCCCCCTCCACCACCCCGAAAAAATAAAAAATGACCCCCCCCCCCCATCTTCTGCTGCATCCCTTGCCCTCACACGTCCTTCATTGACCTTGTGCCACACCTGTGTTTGTTGACACTGTTCATAGTTGGGAGACAGGAGCAATGCTGTGATGTTGGAGAGGTGCTAGCTCAGCACAACAACGCTGGCAAAGCTTGCGGGGGGGGGGGCAGGCACTTATCGCAACATCACCTGCTTATTTGCCAGGGTTTATTTCGAAGGTTCGAGATCAGAACTGGTGTGCTCCCGACAGCTTCTGCACCAGGCTGAGACGGGCAGCGGTCGTGACGTTAGCAGAACCCCCACCCGCGTGTTGCGAGCGCGCCAGCAGGCGGTGGGGCCTTCCTGGCAGGATCTGACCTTTGGCAAACGGGCATCGCGGCTGGCAGGACAGACCCGGCAACTGGCCCCGCGCCGGGAGCGTTTACACGCTGCATGTCAGCCAGACCCGACAGAGTGATGTCCTCTGTGGATGGGCCAAACGCAGAGGGGACAGTGAGGTCATCTCCAGCTCATAGGGAAGGTCGAGTCACAAAAAAGCAGTACTCCCCCAGCAACATTCTGGGTTATTTTTTTTAGTATTAACTTTAGTATATATTTACTGGAGCAGTGGTCAAACTGCAGCGTCACCTGGTGTTCTGTTATGGGAACTGGATATCTGACGCCATGAGCATTGCAGGGAAATGTGTAGAAGAGCCCTAGCACACACACACACATTGGGGAGTTGGGGAGCGTTCATGGAAGGCCCACAAGCACAGCTTAGCATGATGCGTGTGGCTCCCAACTGACCTGCTCGCCTAAAATACACCCCCTGTGGACCATGCCACAACTGCCACTACACTGAGGCTTTATCAAGCATTCAATCGGGATGTTTAGCTAGCCCTCAACTCCTTCCCGCCGCCTCCCGTCACCCGCGGGAATCGGGGCGTTCCCTTTCACCCGCAGACACAATCAGCATGACACCTTTCGACAAACGTTCAGATGCCAAGTTCTGCCTGCGCCGCCTCTGTGCATGAGGCCGTTTCTTAAACAAACACGCCGCGGCACGTCCGCCGGTCACGCGCGGCCCACGTGTGCAAATAGAGCAAAATGGGTCACTCGTACCACGCCACCCTTAGTGAGAGACCCCAAGGCATGATGGGAAGCTCCGACAAAGTACCCAGTGGAATAAGGGCCTTCTCGAGTCAGCCAATCAGGGGAGGGGAGGGGAGAGGGGACTGATACTGCTGTGAAAATGGTGTGGAGTAGAAACAGCCAAGCGGAAGGGTATTCTGTCAAAACAGGGACACAGCAATATTCAGGAGGGTGGGGGTCCAGGAGATGGCCTGTTTACATTGGGATTAGTCAGGAACCTACACAGTGGTCAACAAAGCATGGATGGAACCAAGTGGAAAAAATGCTTAGCCAGACTGCTTAGATCCCCTTCCCAGAATGCAGCTGGTTGATTCATAGCTTGTTTGTCCAGCCAAGCTTTTTCCCAGGGGTTTCATGCAACACGGCACTTCATGTCCTTCGAAGACCCGAATCTCACCAGGAAACCTCACACTACTGTTCTGCATCGAGCCACCATTGCATGCAAAGTGTGGGACCCGTCGGTGGAACCGGAGACAATGAGGACCGGGGAGAAGGGTGTTCCGTAACGTAGAAGAGCCCAAGCCAGTCCTTACAGCGAACCAATAGTGCAAATATTGTGGTGAAGTTCTACACGGTTCTTATGATGCTGACCGTTTGCGTTCTCCAAAAATGCGGCAGTTCTGATTACTGCAGGGGAAAGGTGATGCGGGAATCTGGTCGTCCAAGGACACTCATACAGGTGTGGCCTTTTCCACATGGGTAAACCTGGACATTCCTGAGGGGGGAGGGTGGAACTGGTGGTCATGTGACTCTGGGGGAAATGGGTGCATTTCCTCCTGGGGGTTCCTGTGGGCTTCCCGACTGGCCGCTCTCAGTCCAGCCTGGAATCTGCCTCGGGTCTGACCGCAGAAACGCGAGAGACGCGTCCCTCATAGCGGAAGGCGGCTCCAGACCTGCGCTGACTTTGCTCACGCTTCACATCAACTTCTCCGTATCTGAGAAAAAAAAATGAAAAAAGCTCTTAATCGTGTCTCTTATTCCCATTGGCTAATGTCCATTCCGCAGGGTTTCACTGCGGCAGCCGGGAACAAACACCCCGAAGAGAGGAACGTGCATCCAGCAGTAATGCGGAGTGCAGAATGCGCACCCGACCCTGCCGTTAAAAAGCACCACGCAGGCTCCCACCCCGACAGTGAAGCACGTACACCCGGCTGCCTTTACGTGTCTGTTTTTCAAAGACCGGCCGTGCGGCTGGGGGGGACGTCTGCGGGACTGATGCAGCTCCAAGGTCACGGCTAAACCTCGGGGGGCTCCCTTCTGGGGGGAGAAGTCTATCACAGCACGTCTGGCCCCCCCGCCACTTTTTTCGGGGACAAGGTCGCACACACCAAGGAAGGCAGTCCTAATTAATTAGAGGGGAACTGCTGCTGAGTGTAATCCCGGGGGCGAGGGGGCGGGCCGTGGGTAGAGACAGGCTGAAAACTGCCCTGGAAGAGGGGGGAGGAGAGGGGAGGACCCACTGTACGAGAGTACAACCCCCCCCCGCGAGTATGGACAGCGCCACCCTGCAGGTGGCCCCAAAGATTGCACAGTGTGATGACATCTCTATTCCACTCAGATATCATCATCATCATCTTACACGGACAGCTAGACAGCTACGCAGAGCAACTTATGATTTTTAAAAATGACAAATCCCTGGTTAATATAAGCCTCTTATGTAAAGATGGTGGTCCAAAATAGCTGGACGGAAAGCATTACTAACACACACACAGTCTGAAAGCCTCTTACCGCTGGTCCTCATCGCCATGGCAACCGATCCAGCCCATTCCTGTCCGGTGCATGCAGTCTGGATGACAGGCCTCACAGCCTGGTGACAACCCCCCCCCCCCCCCCAACTCCATCTCTCGTCCTTGATACTCCTTGCCCAGGACCGGGCCAGTGAAGCTCCAGATCTCCCATACAGAGATGCCGAGCCAGACCAGGGGGTGGACCAGCACCCCACCTCCCTTCTCCATCATGGGCATCATCTGGCCCCATCCTCCCAGCTTCTCCGATTTTTGTGTCCCACAGCCATGTGCCAATCAAGTCCTGGCAATCCAAAGCTCCCCCCCCCACCAAAAAAAAAGTCCAACAGTCCTGTCCATATAGTGAGGGTGGTCTTATCACGTGGCTCTGATAAAGCCCTCACAGAAGGCTAATACTGACACCCAGAGGCTTCCACTTGCTCTTTGATAGGCCCGTCCCGTCGCCCTTGCTCTCCCTCATGCCATTATTTACATAAAAGTTCCATGAGAGCAGGGTAGAGAAGGATGACAGGTACCCGTTTGGCTCCGTCAAAAGGGTCGGGATCTGCCGCAAAGGATCCGGGGACTTTGGGGGTCTGTGAGTCGGATGCCTCGTGGCAGCGCGGGGGCAATGCTCCCCTGGGGTGTGCTGAGGTAGATTTGTGTTTGCAGAATAAATGTCTGAGCATTTTATGTTTATTACAGCTTCACTGTGTGTGTGTGTGTGTGTGCGTCTGTGTGTGTCACACAGGTCTCCAAGATTGGTGGTGTGAAGCTGCAAAAAAGCTCTGGGTGGGTCCGTCCTGTACCACTCTATTCGCCAGGCGGCTGACGGCTTAGAAATGGGAGAAATTAGTCTACCCCACAACTAGGGGGCGCTACACGGAACTCTCATCTGGCTGGTTAGTCACCAGCTGGGTGTGCTTCCTCTTCTCCAGGATGCGATTCAGCTCCTCGGTGAAGGAGTGGTAGAGCGGCGATGTGCTCTCAGGATCGGCCTGCCGCAGGAGTACGTAGCTGTTCCCGTTCATCTTGCGCAGGACGCTGGGCAGCGTGGCTGCCAGCCCGTTGGCATATTCCGAGGCTGGCAGGGGTGGCGGCGCGGGTAGGGGCGGGGCTTCGGGGAGGGGCGGCTCCTTGCCGGGCGACAGCTGTCCCTCGCCGGGGACGATCTGCAGGAAGCCATCCCCGGCACCGCCCTCGCCCCCGCTGTCCTCGCCCTCTTCCCGCTTGCCGTTGCAGCGGCTGGAGATGGTCTTCAGCTCCAGGTGGGAGCTGCGCTTGCGCTCGGCACCGCCCTGCTGGTGCTGCGGCCGCTTGCCCCGGCGCGGGCCCGCCACGGCGCAGAAGGACACATAGAGTAGCACGGTGGCCAGTACCAGGCACAGGCCACCCAGGATGGCCACCAGCGAGATATAAAGCGTCTCCATGTTCCGTAAGGCCCGCGGCTGCGGTGCCGGTGGCGACGGCAACGGCTGCTCAGTGGATGGGTCTGGCAACGGCGACTTGGGCGTGGGCTCCCCCGGGCCGGGCCGGATCCACACGGTGTAGGTGGCCACCGGGATGCGCAGCCCATTTTCCACAGCCAGGCAGACGTAGCGGCCGCTCTGCTCG
Organism: Petrocephalus schoutedeni; assembly: GCA_026780765.1. Classification (NCBI taxonomy): domain Eukaryota; kingdom Metazoa; phylum Chordata; class Actinopteri; order Osteoglossiformes; family Mormyridae; genus Petrocephalus; species Petrocephalus schoutedeni. The sequence continues at coordinate 2,400,714 of JAODKL010000041.1, forward strand.
GGTCGGGCACCAATCAGCAGCAGCCCGTCAGTCCCGACCCGGTAGCCCGAGTCCAACCCATAGCCCTGCAGCTCCCGGCTGTCCAGTGTCCACTGTGGCGTCGCTAAGTTGGAGCGCAGCTCACATTGCAGGAGCACGTCATCACCGGACATGACGGAGCGCGTGCGGCGGATCGTGGAGTCTGTGGGGGGAGGGGGGTTGCAGGCACCGTTAGCGGGATTCGACCTTTAAAACACTGAAATAGGGTTGATGTGATGTGATGTAGAGTGCGATATTTGGTTCATTTTGGTGCAGGATTCAATGGTAGTGCCCTTGTAAGAAAGGCCTGGCGTCACACCCCCCACAGCTAGGGGGCACAGTGGAGCAGTTGGCTGGACTACCATATAAGCAGAGGCTCGGATACTAAATAGGTTAGAGTTCAGTGTGAGCTGCCCAAAGACTTAAGATTTAAGTGTTTACTACCACTCAAACCACTCATTTGCATGGGCCCCCTGAAGCCCCCCCCCCCCCCGTTGGCCCCACAGTGACCTCAAACTTAATAAACCCGGGCCTGTTAAATTGGGGGGTGGGCGGCGTCGCACTCACTGTCCTCTTTGGGGTTTCCACAGCCCTGGTTCCCAGTGGCAACATCCTGGACGAGGCTGGACCTGTGGGGAGGCGGAGCAGGGAGTGAGTCCGTGTCACACGACAATGCGGGAGAGCACGCTCCCTCCCTCTCACACTCGCACCCACGCCCCAATGGACATGTGCACACATGCATCCCACATACATCCCATGTCTGCCCCCCCCCCCCGTATATATATATACAGCAGCACAGGGACAGATAAGATGTAAAGATGTCTGCCCATCTGTCCAGGGGCAGGATTGTGATACCCCCCACCCCCATTTCGGCAGGCCCTCACCTGTCTGCACCAGACTGCACCCCCACGCAGGCAGCCCCGTTCCAAGCACACAGGGGGTCCCGAGCGAAGACACATTCGTAGCAGGTGGAGTATCGGCGGCACGTGGCCAGGGGCAGCTGGAGGACGGCAGAGGAGGACCCCACGTAGACGCTCCTCTTTAGGGAGTGCACAGGGGGACATGTTAGCACAAAGGCAGGGTAGCGCAGATGCTAATCTGCTGCATCGCTGTGTTTACATGACGGGAGACTGGCCCCGACGCGCCAGCTCGCGGCAGCCTCTGGGTTCTTCTGCTCATCATCATTTTCTAGTTCAGGCTTTTAATGACACATTGTCAGTGGCAGCATTTAGCTGCACTCAAAGTGTACATTTGCATGGGGCCCCTGAGGTTCGGGCCCCCTGCTGACCGCAAACAGTCACTACACTAAGTATTAAATAAACAAGCTCTTTATTTAGGAGATATGAAGCAGCATGCTCTGCTAACCAGCTAGCTAGTTATGATCTGCTGACTCATTTTTGAAACATCTGTGGGAGTGGGGGGGGGGCAAAGTGACCCCAGTGTATAACATCTGTCACAGACTTTATCCGTAGATGAACTGTTGTGGGTGGAGGGAGAGAGAGAGAGACATTGGAGACTTTCACATGAATACTGACGTGTATACTAACATGCACCCTAACCCTAAATGGTCCGGCTGGTGATCTGCTGGCCCGGATCCTCACCTGTGCCCGTGAGATCACGATCCTCTCGACCGGCTGCGGCTGCTCAAACAGCTGCAGCTCCTCGATGATGTGCACCTGACCTTCGACCTCTACAGCCCTGTGCAACCAGCCATCATCTGCGGGGGGGGGGGGGGGTGCAGGGGGGACAGCGCTCAGACAACATTCTAATAACATTCCGGGAAGTCATCAGCGGAACAGGTCCGACAGAGACCCATGGGAGAATAGTGAAGGTTAGCCATTTCTCACTTCCCTGAGAAGAATGTGGCCGCGTGACTCATCCCTGGAAGTCAGAGGTCGCCGGCAGACCCACCTGTCCCGATGAAAAGCAGGTCGTACTGGCGGCCATCCAGTGCGGCCACCCTGAGCACAGCGATCTGGGTGTAGCTGACCCTCCTCTTGAACAGCAGGGGGCGCTCTTCCATGGGACGGACGTGCCGGGACACCAGCGGGTGTTTGCGTACGAAGGCCAGCACCTCGTCCGGGAGGTCCCGGGACGAGTTGATGCCCTTCGCCCTGAACGCATCCGTGATGCACTGTTGGGGGGGGGGGATCCATATAAACAGCCAGACTGGAAGTGCTCGGGTCATGGTACAGTCAGGCTGCTTGCATGCTCTGAGTCACGTGTGAACGTGTAAGTGACAGCTGCCCTGCCTTCACCAACGATGGGCCTCATGAGCCCTACAGCCAATTTCTTCAACCCCTACTGACAGTAATACGTTCACCTGCCTTGTACAGAATGACAGTTTGGATTCCGGTCGGGTTCTGAGTTCTCCCTAGGAGGCGCTACAGAGTGATGTGGCAGACTCCCTAAGCTGCCGCGGAAATATGAGTCCCATGCTGACGTTTCCGGAAGGACCCGTCAGGATGAGCTGGCCGTCTCGTGCTTAATGAATGTCGCCTTAATCCTGGCTCAGTCTGACTGACTGTTAGAGGTTGAGGGGTTAGACGCTGACATTTTAAAGCAACATCTTTCATACAAAGTGTCTTTTAAACCCGCTGGTGGAATCGCTATGCGGTGTCACTGGAACTCCCAGCACGCAATGGGGCAAGAGCTCACCGAGCCAGGCCGTGGTTCCGGAACAATCCCCCTGTATTCCGTCCACTTTGAGTCCTGGTTCTCCATGTAGGGCCCGTCGAAGGCATTCTGCACTTCCCTGAAGGAGTAGCGGCACACCGCTGACGTTTTCACGTTTTTCCTATGGAAGAGTGTTTTTCCGCAGGTGAGGAGTGAGGTTAATGATTCTACAGCCGTCAACATGGGGGCCTCTGCTCTGCTCGGGGTATAAATCTCCACCCTGGGAAACTGTAAACAGCATAAATGACTCAGGCTGCTGGCAGTTTGGGTGCAGCCTACGGGCCAGGAGATTGCGAGTAGAGACTGACGGGGAAACGAGTCAGGCCGTCAGCAATGACAGAATTGATCCTGGATCAGTTTCCTTACCAAGATGACGGGTCGAGACTGCTCCAGGATCCGTTCGGCTGTTTCTGTTTGTAAGCTGGTACGCCCAGCCTGTGACACACACTGTCACCCTGCCCTGCCATGAAACCCCGAGCAGACCGAGAACAGGGTAGAGGATGCAAGAGAGACTACCAAAAAATGCCTTTGTCCTTCACATGGCGAGTAATGCCTCTGACCAATGTGATTGGTCTTCTGGAAATATGCTGAGAATTGCTCCATTCCTGATTGGCTGTAGCAGTCAAGTCAGGCTTTCTGAAAACCCGATGACCAATCACACGCAGGCATGCAGAAAGGGGACGGGATCTGCGGGCAGCCACAGTCCTCTGTAAATTATTAAATGCATCGCCCTAGATGGTTTTTAGGCTTTTGCAACTGTTCCTTGGACAGGAGCTCCGCTGTTGCATAACATTCCCGAGTGACGGAGAGATGGAGTCCACAAGGAGAGTAATATGGAAGGCAGCACCCCCTAGAGGCTGGAGGCCAACAGGCAGCCACCAGGAAATCCAGGCTGGTCAAACAGAGCCTTGTCAAAGTCTTATGCTTCCTCATATATAAATGCAAAATGAGGGATGAGATTTGTCTGCGTTCCAGTTCCGCTGTGTTAATCACATCTGGGTGGTACAGTGCACCATATAGATCACAGCTACTCAAATGGTGGATTCTTGTCCGAAACACAATATAATCCTGACAGCAGAACTGACCCAACCTGTCCCCCAACCCCAAAAGAAGCAGACATTCCTGCACCCCACATTCCTGGACCCAGAGGGTCAGCTGGCGGACCGCCCACATGGTGCAAAGGAGGGCGGGCTCTAAACACGGAGACTCGGCAGGCTCTGTAGAGCCTGGTGCCGGGGGAGGAGACCTGGAGGGTTCTCGATGTCCTCACCAGCCTCAGGAGATGAAACACGGTTTTATCCAGCCTCGATCCCCGGCCCAGTTCTCTGACATACATCCACCCAGCAATCAGCTCAAAATCTCCCAAAACCCTGAGCCTGGCCTCATTAGGGCACTGCCCTGACCCCGCCCCCTACTGCATGACACGCCCCCAGAGCCCCGCCCCACCCACAGTCGCAGGTTCACCCAGACCTCTGTATCGTTCACAGTTTATCATTATTTTATTTTTTTTAAAACGCTGTAAATGACTGTAAGATCCTTAACAAGCTCCTCTTATTCTTTGTAGGCATTTCCCTTTTTGTTATTATTATTTGAAGCTGTTCTGTTTAACCTACATTTGTTTGAATAATTTCAGTTTAATAAACACTGCAGCTCAGCAAACGTCCCAGTTCTTGGTCGACTGACTTAATTTGATAGAAATTAAATTAAAAAACCCATTAAAAATTATTACAGAGCTGAGGCCCAAATCCCGCCCCCAGGGCTATCTCCACCAATGGCTGTCCCCTGCTTCCCCTCATGACCCGCCCTCTCCCCAAACCCCAGCCCAGCCTCACCACTCCAGGCCGAAGACGCCATAGAAGACGCTGTCCTGGGGGGCCTGTCCCGGGGCCTGCATGACGAAGACGCTGCGCAGCACGTTGAGGTGGAACTCATAGTCGGGGATGGAGCACAGCAGCCGGGCCTTCAAGAAAGAGGTCCACTTCTTCTGTAGGGTACGCTGCCCCCCCCAGTCCCCCTGAAGGAAAGGACGGAGGGACAGCGGTCGGTCAGGGGGGTGGGCACCGTGTTCACAGTCTCCCAAGCTTTATGATGGGGGGCGGCAAAATCAGACTCCAGTGGCCAATCGCTGCTCTTTTAATGAAAGGAATGGACCAGAGACAAGGGTCAAAGGTCACGTGCAGAGTGAGCTGTGAAAACGACATTGTACGCTGCGCGGCTGAGTAGGTGTTTGAAACCCCGAAATGAACTTCACCGACATGCCCTATCCCCGCTGCCGTATCTGGGCCCACCATCAAATACGGGACGAGTTCAGACCAGCCTGTCCGGAGATTGGGCGAGCGCTCCGGGGCTCCCCTGGGAGAGCACACACAGACATGCAGACACGGCACCGAGGCGAGTGGAAGCATGCCCGCGCCGAGGCCGTGCACACAATTCCCACACGCACATGCACGCACGCTCACACACACACACACACACACACGCTGTCAGGCAGACCTCCACCTCAGCTGTGTTGTTACTGCACCACGTTTTAAACATTCTGCCTCATGCCGAGTCTTCGTTACCATATTAATTATCCCTGTAATTACTCTTCAGCCGGCGGAGGACTGGATCCAAAAGCTCAAGGCCAGTGGGGCAGGTGGGGCCGGGGGTGTCGCCAGGATTGAGGGTGGTGTGTTGGGATTGGCTGAGCTAGACCTGCTCCCGCCTCCTCGCACCTCCACTCTGAGCGCTCCCTGTCTCCGCCCCGCGAGTCATGTGACGGCCAGAAGTGGCGCGCACTCCGACCGTCTGCCGGGGGACCCACGCCACGCAGACGCATCTCAGTACCATCCCTCCACTTTGAGGCCTGCCTGATGTTCTCGCCGGCCTGGTTGCCAGTCGCTGCGGTATCGTCCGGGGATTTAAGCGCAGGCCCGACTGGGGGTCGGAAACTAACCTTTGGGAGGAGCCAAGTGAGGTGCACGTGAGGGGTATGTGCAAGAACGAGAGGGGACAGAACTGAAAAGAAGTGTCTGATCTGCCTAGCAACAATAACATCCCAAAGGCCTCACGCGAACCAGCAGCCTTTGGACAAAACCACTTTTCTGAAGAGCAGACCTCCACATTATTTAGGCCACGTGCATTGAGAGCGATGCGTTCTGTGAGTGCTAGTGTCCCAAATCAGCAGAGTCATGCTTTCTGAGAGCAAACGTTCACCTAGAAGGAACACTGTTTTCTGTCCTCAGTCTCATTAGAGCCATGCACTGCTGGCCTGACGTTTAGGGAAGTGTGCTTGTGATTAAAAGGTTGTTGGTTCGAATTCTGAGCCAGTAAGATAATGCTAGAGTACCCCGAGTAAGGCCATGCGATCTCAGAGTGAGTGTTCTGTCTCATCAGAACCATGCACTCTCAGAGTGAGTGTTCTGTCTCATCAGAACCATGCACTCTCAGACGAATGTGGATTTGGATGTTGCCATGGTAATGGTGAGTGGTGACGTGGTCCCCGGTAGCTGTCGATGTCTGTTTAGCGCAGGGGTGGGGAGCCTGATCCATGGAGGGCCAGTGTGGGTGTGGGCTTTTAGGATGACCTTTCAATCAGCCAAAAAGAGTGGGTCCCCAGGACCGGAGCTGAGAGCCAGTGCTTTATTATTGGCTGTTTGAGAGGTCATCCCAAAAACCCGCACCCACACCGGCTCTCCATGGACCAGGTTCCCCACCCCTGGTTTAGCGGTACAGCTGACGCACCTTACACACGCGTGCCACCCTGGCCACTCTGGTTTGGCCATAGTAGACCGTCTGCTCCTGACTCCTCTCCGTGAAGAAGAAGTAGATCTTGTCGTCGTCCCCGATGGAGCTGTTGACGCTCTCCCGCAGCATAGCGGATCCCACAAAATCGGCCTCTGGAACCACACACATCACCCCCTCAGCCCGAGGTTCCAGCCACATGCACATAGCACCCATCCAGCGCAGGGTATTTCACACTTTTACACTGCTGGATGTTCATCAGGGCAGTTCATCTGACATGGCCTCAAATTCAACTTCAGGAACCAAAAGTCAATGGAACAAAAACTGAAACTGACATTTTTGAAAAAAAGTGACACCCAAAGTGACTAAACAAGAGACCACCAGCAAAATTAGTGAAACTTAAAAAAACAGCAAAACCAGTGAATCTAATGAAACCAGTGATTCCAGTTAAACCAGTGAAACTAGCAAAACCAGTAAAACTAGAGAAAACAGTGACACGACCCCATGACTCGAGATTTTGACACAATTTTACCCCTCACAAAAATGATTTTTTTTTTTGGTAAAAACTTTACCCTACTGTATTGGATGAAACAGCATTGTGTCTGTTTACATGAAGAGCTATCATTGTCCTACAGCTCAAGCCATCCACAGATTTGGGCAGAACTTACTTTACATGCCACGAAAGATGCATTCACACGTGACACACAGAGTACACACGTGGCCGGGCTTGCCCCTCGGCCGCCCACACCTCGCCTATCGCACGTCATGCTCATACATGTGACCGCGATCTGGGCTGCCTCCCACAGAAGTTTATGTTGTGGGCAAATATTTGCGATGCGGTTTATAAATATTGACGCAGGACATGGGCCTGGTGCTGGGCCGGGCTGATATCCATCGAGCTGATGCAAAAGGCTCTGTTAGGCCACCCGCTGAGGCTCTGGGACAAACTACGTTCATGTCACCTCCTGCGCGTCCCAGAGAGGCTGTCCATACGTGCACATCGACGCCGATGATCTCTCAGTGATGCTCCACAGGGCAGAATTTCCCACTGAGCTGGATAACTTGTCATATTTAAGGTAGTCTAAGCTAAAAGTAAGGGAACGAGGACAAAAAGCCATTTAAACTGGGGTGAATTAAATCCAGCAAGTTATCCGGCTAAGCAAGAAATCCTGCTTCATGGAAAGCCCCCCTGCAAGCGTCGCTGGAGAGCCCAGCGCCAGTCAAGGCGACCCCCCTCACCGAGCAGCCAGCGGATGGGGCCTTCCTCGGTCTTCACCACGGGGTTGGGGAAGTTGCGGCGGATATCGGGTGAGCTGCGGAAGTCGTACTGCGTGGCTGTGTACATCTCTCCGTCTGGAAGGGCGTGAGGGGGCGTGGGTGTCAGGCAGCCTGCCCCAGCTCTTCATAAATACTGACATTAATGTGATGTTGACAGGTAGAGGTGAGCCACAGACACACACATGCACACACATGCCTATACACACACTCGCACACAGAAAAAGGAAGCACATCAGCTTCTAATTCTATCCCAGTCACCCACAGATCGCCCGCAGTGCCCCCTAGAGGAAGCAGCTTAACTTAACGAGCAACTACAACGCTCTACACACTCGCCGTGGCAACAGAGGCTCCGCCCTCTTACCCACGAAGAGGCCAGTGTATCCTTTGGCCGGGTCATAGGGACACTTCTCGCGACCTTCCTCATAGCGTGAAGCGATGGTGAAGCGTTCGGAGTCCTGCGGGGGGGGGGGCAGACAGAGGGGGAGGGGCTTGTGAGAGGGAGGCCCAGAGACCCCTACCCACCAGCTCCCGCTCAAGTATGTCTGAAAAAGGCCAGCCAGAGAGGGGGGGTTCTTACGATGTAGACACAGAGGGGCCGGAAGGCGTGGGTGCCGCAGGCGTACAGGTGGGTCTCGTTAAACCTCTGCAGGAACCGGATGTGGTTGAAGCACTCGGTCTGAGGGGGGCACAGAGCGGGAGACCTTCAGGCAGGGGAGGGGGGCGGCCCACACACTCCCAAAGACCTGTGCGGTCCGGCAGCTGAGAAGCTCTCAGGCAGGAGAGGATGGAGATGGAGCGGGAGGTAGGAGAGGGTCTCACACACATGCACACACACACACACACATAGACTCGCATACCTATCTAAATGGGGACCTCCATTCATTTCTATGGGAAAATCCCTAATCATAACATGACACCCTTAACCCTTTTCCCGTGATAATTTCCCGATGTGTAATTTCCCTACCGTTTAATGATGCTCTGGGGCCAGACTGACCCCAAACACGGGATAGGGGTTAACCCCTACCCAGCCCTAACCTTAACCATAAGTAACCAAACAAAATGCAAGACTACTGGCATTTTTACTTTGTTAACTGCATTCACAGATTATTATAAAATGTAGTTGAAGTAGTGAGGTCTGGCCTCGCTATTCATCATTTTTTCAGGATTTGCTATCCTTCTGAGGTATTTTGGTCCTCACAAGTACAGCAAAACCTGTACACACACAAACACACACATACCTGATCGTCCCGCCCTTTGTTCAAACATTGCTGCTTTTGCCCAGTCGAAGCCTCCCAGCGGATCTGAGACCAACAAACAACCAATCACTTTAGGGGCCTCGTTACAGAGGGGTGGGGCTGATCCTCCGGCTCCGCCTTCTCATTTTCCCAGTAAAACCTCCAGTGTAAAGGAGGCACAGGGTGCCTTGGAGCCTGACTTACAGACTGGTTGCTGCCAGGGGCGGAGATGTCACGGGCGTCCAGGGCGTAGAGGGCCTCACGAGCCCCCACATAGAGCATGGCCTCTCTTTCCTCCAGCAGCAGCGTGCTGTAGTTACGCACCGAGCTGGAAGCAAACCGGCGGCATCCCAACAGCCCTGCAATGGCCAAAGAGGTGACCATTAGAGACTCCGCCCACTGTCATAGGCACTTGAGAGTTTGCAGTGCGTGTGTGTATGGATGGATGGATGGATGAATGGATGGGATTATGGATGGATGAATAGACATGATCAATGGATGGATGGATGGATGAATGGATGGGTATATGGTTGGGTGTATGGATGGATGGATGGATTGATGAATGGATGAATGGATGGATGGACAAACAAAACAATATTAACACTGCGTGACACAGGACGGTGGTAGGAACAGGCACTTTGTCTGAGTACGGGAGTGAAGATGAGCTGCCAAACTGGGGGTTAGAGGTCAGAATCACAGAAATAAGCCCGGGGCAGGGTGGGGCAGGCCTCAGGGTGAGGAGGTGTGTTCTTACATGACCACTTAACACACAGAAGTGAAGTGGCCCCACATGCCACAGTCAGTGCCCCCACCTTTGTTACAAACCTAGCTGTAGCCTCACTGTAGTTGTGACCTCCTCTGCCCCCCATTTCCTCTCCCAGCCCTCTTCTCTCCACCCCAGAGCTAACTCGGTCCAGCCCGCCCCAGGCCTCGCCAACATCGTTCTTATATTCACCATCGTAATATCCCTGTCAGTTGTGTGTAGCAAACAGCGCATTTCACCCTCCATCAGGGCCACTGAGCTCTGCCCAGCACCCCGCCCCCCACGTCTCCGTCACAGGGCAGGTGCATTATGGGATGCCCCACTTTCCTTTTCGAGGTCTGGCTATGTGGGCTGCGGCTTTCTGGGCCATGCTGGTACATGCGAGCTCAGTGGGACTTCTGTGCTACATTACCACTGCCCACCAGGGGGGTGCGCCAGTCACAGCTGCCCTCTATCTGGGGCTGACCCCTCTGCTACCTCTCCCACTCTCTTCCTCCCCTCTTCCTCATCATCTTCTTCCTCTTCTTCGAGGCCTCCTCCACTGTCACCTTTCCCTTCTCCCTCTCCTGCCCCTCCCCCTCTCCATTCCCTCTAGACCTTGTTGCGGGCCAGTCTTTCCCCCTGACAGAGTGAGCAGCCTGCAGTACTTGGGCAGCGGCTCGCAAGCATACGGGGGGGGGCACCCCTGCTTTGTGCTCCCTACTGACTCACCTCCCTGTCTCCCTGACTCTTCTGTACACCTCGGCCCCCATCCAAAAGCCAGGCGGGCCTGATGCCCAAAAACTCTGCTGCCTTTGGATGAGAAACTCTACTTCTGTACTAACCAGGCTGCTGTACTAACCCAACTGCTGCACTAACCCTTCTGTTGTACTAACCTGACTGCTGCACTAACCCTACTGTTGTACTAACCTGACCGCTGTACTAACCAGACTGCTATAGTAATCCTACTGCTGTTGTGACCAGACTGCTGCACTAACCCTACTGGATACACTCCTACTATCCCCTTGAACAGGGTAATTACTGTAACTGTCTCAGCAGAGACAGGCTGCTGCTGTACCTGTAGCCAGGTTAATTACTCGTCTTGATAGAGATACCTTCCTACTGTACCCTTGACCCCTGTACTCTTTCAGGAGAGGGATCCAGGCCTGTAGCCAGACTGTCAGGGTTCCCCAAGACCCAAATGGACGGGGGCTGGTCCAGGTCTCTGCTCCAAAGACCTCAAGCTCCAGGAAACCCAAGCAGTCGCTCAGGTGAGCGTGAAATGGCACCAGGCCAGCCTGAAACATCAGACTCATACACACACACACAAACACATGGGCATACTCCTCTTGGCCAGCCAGAGAATCTCTGCTGACCTCTGGCAGACTGACAGCGGATCGCCACAAGGTCTAACATCCAGCAGCTTGCAGAGATGAAGCTCCACCCTCATCTCTACTAACGAGAACAAACACCTACCCTGCCTGTCACTGACATGCACAAGGTAAATTCTGCTGCTTAATGGCAACACTAATGCTTTGAAACGAGGGGCATCCATTCAAGGACGCAATGTTACCGGGCCTAGACGAGCCTGTCGCTTTTCGACTGGTGTGACACTGTGTATGCTGGCTTTTATTTAAGAGGCAGTGAAAAGTGTTCAGTGAATCTCAACTGATAAATGCCGGAGCAGAGAAGTCGCTTGTTTATTCTTACGATCGGCAGCGGGGCCAGGGACACAACAGCCCGCAGAACAATCTAGAAGGAGAGTAACACGACCACATACTGTGGGAGGGTGGAGCGTTGGAGTTTCTCTTCAGGAAGCGTACCCCCCACTAACCCACCAAAAAGACCCCATCCAGACCCCTGCCAGAGCCATGCGGAATAGCAGCATCAGTCTGAGCTGTGGTGGGAAGTCGGAACAAAAGTTCATTTCCTACTTTCCTACCAGCATTTCACCAGCTGATGCCCCCCCCCCAAATCTGTGTGGCTGCCCCCCCCCCCAACATACACACAAATATATTCTCCTTCCCCACAATCAGGAGATCAAAGTGGAACAGCCGTTCTGAGCATTCGGGTCTGAACTGGGCCCAGAGCACAGCACACGAGACAGGCAACGTTCCCGAGCGTGGATTTGGATAAGAAGCCTGAAATCTGTGACTCTGTTTCCGTCACATACGATCTGATTATCACTTCGCTGCTTAGGGGACATTTCCATCCAGATTATAATACCGTTTCATCCCATTCATCAGCAGAGTGATTATCGGTTAAGAGCCCCACTGAGGGCCGTGATGGTCCACTCCATTCAGCCATTCCTTGGCGGTTTCAAATCCAGGAGTGTATTCTTAACCACGTCGCCACCTGCTGGTCAGGGCTTGAGCTTCATTGACTGAACATACAGTGATTAAACTAAGGCACCCTTCATTCTGTGCCGGTCCACTCCCTGGGCTTTGTACCTCCCAAATAACCCCTATCATATTCTTCTCCCCTGGGCTGCGTTTGTTGTTCCATGACCTACTTTTCACCTCCATATCCTCTGGGACCCATTCTGACTCCGGACGTCAGCGGTTAGGATTTCCTTTCATGTGCCGTGGTATTGGTCAACATTGTCTCGTTGAGCGGCGAATCACCTTTCATATGACGCGACACTAGCTTTGCCATCTCCCGTCAAAGTGCTACTTGTTCCGTGACATCACGGGAGTGGTCCAATCAGCTGACAGGAACAGAAGAGGCCACTGTCTGTATCTCAGTGTCAGCTCTGGCCCCGAGAGCCGGGCGTGCGCTGATGACACCGTAATGGGGCTCTCCCTCACACAGTTCTACAAAAGCTGTAATTGTAGGATCGTGTCGAGGGCCATTCTAGCCAGAGTGCCTCTCCCGTGCTGCCACTCCCCATGGGCCCAGATAATGTCGTATGACAAGGGTGGGGGCATCATTTGCGTGGGGGGGTGTCCTTTCAGTTGTACGTTGCCATGCCGACTCTCCCCCACATCTTGAGCTCCATACTGTCCCAGCTATACCCTGCGCCTGAGTACTTATGTTTCTGAGCAGCCACATTTTATACAGCGAAAAACCAATAAATGCCTGAGCCCTCATTCAGACATCATATGATTGGCCAGTCAGTGTTCTTGGTGTCCAGCCAATCAGAACACCATGACCAGGGATCCTGTAGCAGTACAAATAATCTTCTATAATTTGGCCGTGTATTGTCTGCTTGATAAGGGTTACCCTTATTTTCAAAATTCCCATGGTAAGGGCGCCCAGAGAGGGGCGGATTCACCATGCAAACACACAGAGCAGTTAGTGCTCTTTTTTTAAATCCCCTAGAAATTTGATCTGGCTGCTGTATCATGGATAACAGGTTTAACGGGGTGGTGGGTAAGCCGCGGATCATAGGAAGCAGTCACAATACGTGCTCTGTTTCCCAGGCTTTACCACGAACACCGCGGCGCCGTCATGGGGCCACATGGCCCACCGGGCCTGTGGAATCCCGCGAACCGCCAGATGAGGTGGAAGGTGTAGTGAGCTTGTGATCCGGTTCCGCCTGCAGCCTGCGGCAGAAGGCAGTCACTGCGGCAACACAGGAAGCTAAAGAGCCCCGTCCACATTCTGCTACACTTTTAACCATCACAGGTTCAGGTGACCTAGGGTGAGCGTCCGCACTTGTGCGTCATTTGGTCTGATTGTTATTGCGTTCTGTACTTTAATATACTTTCTCCATAATTCATTCAGAGGGGTCATTAACCAATAAAATGTTTGTATTTAGTGAGTGACAGGGCAGGTGGCACTCTGGGAGCCAATCACATTTCAGCTGGGGCAGTCTCTATATGCCCCTGCAGAGAATGCAAGCTAAATATGCTCCACATGTTCTGCAGGTTAGTTGGACAGATGGGGCCCCACTAAGGGGGGCACAGAGCGGCTCATACATGGGAACTTAATGTTACTTGATCACTACCTTGGATGGCCAGGCTCCTCTCACCCCACCCTGCCCCCTCCTTGCAAAAAGGGAGCTTTCTATGGAGGAGGAGAAGTACGAAAATACAGTGCACTATACAGACACCATCTAGTTATGGCAACCTCACTGACACGCCACGCCCCCTCCCCCTCCAAAGCCCCCAGGGCTGTGCTCAGCTGGAGCGAAGCATCTGTGTCGTGCGTCATGATGGTTCCTGCATCTGCGGTGCGATCTCCTGCCACTGACCGGCATGACCCCCCCCTCCTGGCATGACCCCCCCTTCCTGGCACTCCGGCCACATGTAGCCTGAGAGTCATGGGCTCGGCCCGAAAATCCTGGCCCCAGAATCTCTCCGTATGGCCAGCGGCAAAAAGAGAAAGGATGCACCGTAACGGGATCGCAGGGCGAGGGGAGAGGCTGATCGAGCTCCGCGCCACATGGCGCCATGGAAACCGGGACGGCGGGTGAGTCTGTCCTGCGGGCAGCTCTGTGAGCCCCCTCAACATGCCAAGGCGCCACGTCGCAAATTCCCACCCTCGCCTCAGGCTCTCACTCTGTCCCGCACATGGACGACCCAGAGTCGCACCACGAGCCGGTCTTCCTATGCCAGCCATGGAGTCTTCCGCATCAGCCGCAGAAGCTCTGCCAGCTAATGACTGCAAAACAGCTTCCTAAGAAGAGCTCCTTCTCTGCAGATGCATAATCCTGCATGTTGGTACAAGGCCAGGGCATGCAAGCACCCTCCCCACCCCTGCTGGGCCCCTGTGCAGACCAGTCCTTATTATGGGATGCCCTTCAAAGACATCAATCACTCTCCTGATAATCACAACCTGACCTGCTAAGAGCTGGATGATCAAGCTGATCCAGAACCAGCCAATGAGAACATAATACAGCCCCACCTAGGCCAGCGCCCTGTGGCTCACTTTGGCTGGCGTGGGACCGGGATCTGATGGCTTTTGCAAACCAGGACCTGTTTTCTCTCTGAGGACATGGAATCCCTTCCTGTAACCCAAGGTAATGCTTCATGCAGCTACATTTCCGCTTCTAATTTTGACCCTTTATGAAACAAGGGTTGGAGGTTTGAATGCTGGCCCCCAGCTCTACGTGTGCACATGGCCCCCGAATGCATACCACCTCCCCCATGTTTGATGAGCTGGCATCCCCCCGCAGGGTGGCCCCCTCCCGCCCCCGTTAGCCCCCGGACTCACAGTGACCCATTACTGGGTCAGTGCTCATGGGCCTTCAGGCTTTTGAGGCAGAACTGTGTGGTTTTATTTGGGTATGGGGAGGTGGGGCGAATAAAGGACAGGTAACTCAGACTCAGCATAAAGGAAATTACTGGGTCAGAGGTCAGAGATCACAGGTCAGGGGTCAGGGGTCAGAGTCTGGGTGTGTGCCCATGCCCCTCCTGACACCTGACTCCCCAGCGCATATGGGCCACCCCCTGATGCTATTTACCCAGACCAGTCAGGTTCTCTTTGTGTCATGTTTGTCTTGTTGATCCCCCCCCGCCCCGCGAGTCTCAGCAGCCAGACCGGTTCCGATTTAGAGCGCAGTCGCCTACTGGAGACCTGGCTCTGCTTGCAGACGCAGACGCTGCTTCTCGAGCTCTGCGCTCTGCCCCCATCCCAAATGAGGGTCATTCTGCAGCTCGAATGGCCAGAGCACAGGCACTGGGGCGTGCTGCAGCGCCGGGGGCAAGTGTGCCCTAGCCAGCTCTCACCAGCCACCCTGGTAAAGGTGAGCCATCACTGGCCGGATCCTGCAGCTCACACTGCATTCCCATTGGTTGTCTGGCACTGGGGGCGGGGGTGCATGGCTTGTAGGGGCAGCGGCTGGGGGGCTCACTGCGGTCGCATGGTAACCGAGCACCTTCTGATTGATCAGACTCCAGGGCATGGAGCCCGGGAGAGTCGCACTTCGCAGCCGCGGTTGGTGGTTGGGGGTGGGAGGATGGGATAGCCATGGCGGGGGGCAGACATCACCCAGAGGAGGAAGGATGAGCGGAATGCGCCCCCAGCGGAGCAGGTCCATTAACCCGCATCAGGGCTCAAAACCCAGTTAGTTCAAGCCCAGCGGATTCCATCAAGGTGGAACCAGAGCACAAAGGGTGCCCCTCCCATCCCCCTGGATGGACGGGGGGGTCCTCAGGTTCCGTCATTTCGCACCTGAACCCTAATAACAGCCCTCTCGTGGATATGAGCCAACGCACAAGCCTGTACCTGCGCTGAGTAGACACACACCCACACAGATAGACTCAGACACACACACCCACACAGATAGACTCAGACACACACCTATACAGACACACACAAATGCACAGACACACACAGTCACATACACGCACACAAACAGACTCAGACACACACAGACATACAGCCACACACAGTCACACACACACAGAGACACACACCTACACATACAGACACACACACACACAGATAGACTCAGACACACAGACACCCACCCACACGCACACAGACAGACTCAGACACACACCTATACAGACACACACGCACGCACAGACATACAGCCACACACAGTCACACACACACAGAGACACACACCTACATGCACAGACACACACAGACATACAGCCACACACAGTCACACACACACAGAGACACACACCTACACACACACACACAGATAGACTCAGACACACAGACACCCACACACACGCACACAGACAGACTCAGACACACACCTATACAGACACACACACACGCACAGACATACACAGACATACAGCCACACACAGAGACACACACACACATGCACAGACATACAGCCACACACAGTCACACAGAGAGAGAGACACTCACCTGCACGCACAGACACACACACACACACAGTCACAGAGACACACAAACACAAACAGACACACACAGATACATACAAACACCTCCTCCTACTGGACCAGTCCCCCGGCCAGGTGAATCAAGGCAGTGAGTGAACCAGCTCTGCCAGATTCCAGCTGAACAGGGTTTTCTGGCCCCCACAAGGTGGGGAGACGTCAAGAGGTTTGAGAGACAACATGATTCCTTCCATTTCAGTCAGCAAGTCAATCAGACCGCATTCATAAAGCTGCTCCTTATGGCTCATTTTCTGGGGGATTCCAGCACCGGTTCAGACAGGGAGCTCAGGTCACATGACTAGGTCACATGGTCAGCTGAAAACATATGTCAGACCTGGTCACTGCATGGGCAGGTTCTCTGGGAAAGGATGTGGGCTGGGGAAAAATACCCCCCCCCAGGGCTACCCTTTCCCCCCTGTCCCCCCCTGAGTGCCCATGACTGATGCCCATGGGGATGGGGACCCATCCAAACCCATCTGACCCAATGTTAGGCTGCCCCCCCCGCAGGCTAGCTCCAGGCCACAGTAGAGACTTTCCCCAAAACACGAGGTGAATTAAATGCGGTCGCCGGGAGAGTCGGGGGGGGGGGGCAACAGTGAGAGCCACACGGGCGAGACAACAGGCCCTTGTGGAGCAGAGGACTGCAGCGGCTGCCAGAAAACGGGGGGGGTCCCTGACAGCTGCTACTGTCAGACCACGGCAAGACAAGGAGACAACCCCCCCAACATGAAGCGGAACTGGACAGGTCGGCCTGCAGGAAACTCACAAGCACAGTGTGGAGAGGCTGGGATGCTGTGCTGCTTATCAGTAGTTCGCTGGTTCAGATCCTAGGCCTCGCAGATTGGTGTCACCGCAAGGCCCCTAACCCTAAGCCCCCCCCCACACCCAGTGCTCCGAGAACTGCCTAAAACTACTTCCTCTTTCTCGTCACTTCACAGAGAAGCGTCTGCTAAATAAATCAAATAGATGTAAATATAAAAGATGAAAGGTCAGGAGATGAGGCAGGCTGCAGAGAGAACAGGGAGATGTCCAGCAGAGGATAGCCACACTGCAACCTCCGTGGGGTTCCTAGACAAGGACACGCAAGCTCACATACATGCAAAAACACCTTCACTGCACCTCCACCCACTACATGGGACACTCAATAAAAGCTGACACATGGCCATAAAGACTTTAGGAATGAGGTGGGCGGGGCTTCCCTGGGGCAGTGGGTGGGGCCTGTATTGTCGGGCAGTGAGGTGTGAGGTGTGTTGGCCCCGTGCCCATGCAGACAAAGGCATGACTCACTATCTCTCATATTGGGGGGGGGGGTCAGCTCCATCATACATGCAGGTCTGAGCAGGAACTGTGATGGCTACAAAAAGGAAGGCAGAACCAGCTCCCCCCCAGCCCACCTGCCGAGGCCCGGCTTGGCAGACAGACTGGGCCCTGAGTCTGCTCCGAGCCGGACGCAATCCAGGCCCCATTTCCACGGCAGCCATGCCAACCTGGCCGCGGGCTCAGCGAGAGCTGGCTAAACATTTACCAGACCTCCTAAAGGTTTACATTCCTCCCCCAGCCCCCCCAACTGGGAGCCGTTACCATGCCAACACCATGTGACGTCACAGAACACATCCGTGAGGAGGGGACAGGCCCGCCCCCTCCAACTCCACGACACAGCATGGACCCCACCCCCATTTTTATACACCAGCGGCCTGCCCACTCCGACAACGAGGACGAGGGCTAAAAGTGTGCGGCAGTGGGGGTGCAGGGGGGGTCGGGGACGGGGTGCCGTGTTTATACTCTGTGAAGTAGGACAGAGCTGTGCAGGGGTGACTTATGCAGCCTGACTGTCCGAAGAGGAGCTGGGTTGGGCCTCAGAACCTTCCAGAAAGGACGTCGGAAACCCTGTGAAACAGAACTACTCCAAACGAGGAAGGACATGGATGGGCCAGCGGGCGAGAGGGGTCGGTCAGTGCCATCCCTGGGGGGCAGGAAACTGAGCCGGACATAGATGGGGGGGAATGATCCTACCACTGAAGGGCACGGTGATCCTGGGGGTGATGTCCAGCTCCAGGTCGGATTTGAAGGGCAGCCCCCAGAGGTGGGGAGCACAGGAACACATCCAGAGGAGGGCAAGACACAGCCGCATCTTCGCACAAGCACACGCCTACTCCCTCTCGTCACGGGCCTCAGCTGGGGGTGGGGGGGGGGGGCGGTGTTAGTACATCTCCTCCATGGCGATTTGGTCTGAGAGGAGAGAGACAGCCACAGACAGAAGGCCGCAGTCAGACGCATTCCTCACGGCTCTTCGGAGTTGCAGATGCACGGTTTGCTCAACAGCAACACTCTCTCTGGAGAGCAAAGCCTGGTGGGAAACCAAGCCAAACCCATGATGCGACCAGCAAGGCACAACCCACCATTATAATTACAATCATAATCACAATTATAAACAGGCAATTTGCAGCTAATCAATTTAGTAATTTTGCTCTATTTTTATAACAAAATTAACAAGGTTATGATATTCAAACCATTAAATTACTTTGATGTTCTTCTGTATCAAGTTTACGCTCTGCCTTTGTGGGTCTGTAAAGACCCCCATACACACACACACTCAGAGTGACACACACAAGGTGACACACATGAACACAGAGCCACACTCTGAAAGCACAGGGTGGGGGCCAAGAGAGAAGTAGCAGAGCATGACCATCACTACGGAGTGGAAGGTTCGCTCGGAAATGATCCCTCATGGTGAACAGAGGGCACCCTTGTTCATGAGCAATGTCCACCGTCTACCTGTTGGGGGTGCTCTGGCCTGGACTTAAAGGTGATGGATTAAGATATGACCCAGCTGAAGCTGCCCATATTGAAGCCCATTGCCCATTTGTGTCAACCCACCCCCCCCCGCCCGCCCTGGCATTAGCGAGCCTGACACACACCATCCGGCATCACGCGAAGGGCCAGCGAAATGCAGATGGTCTAGCAGCGACAGCGACAACAAGCGTGGAGAGATTCCTCACAGCCCTCCCCCGTGCGTGCCCAGGCGGAAAACAACACACTAATTACCAGGAGTAACATAGCCCCAGGCCAAATACACCCCCCCCAGCAGCAAGACGGCCCCGGAGTCCCAAACGTACACCTACCTGCCTGGCAATAGAAAGGCAGGACTCTGACCATGCGAGACCTGCTAGGGCCCGGTGCTGGTGCTGGTGCCACGTCCCCGGCCACCAAGGGCTGATCAGGTCGTGTCCCGCTGACTTTCCTCACCCCGGCCCGTGTGAGCTCAGAGAGGCAGTGACACCCGGTGCCCAAGACTCTTTCGCTCTCTCCTTCTCTCTCTATCCCCCCTGCTCTCTCTATCTCTCCTTCCCTCTCTTCCACACAATAACATGTGAACAGAGTAAGTGTCTCTCCACAGCCTCTATCTCTCTGCCCGCGTCTCTCTGTAAACCATAATGATTCTTTCCGCGTTTCTCTCTCTCTCTCCCCCCCCCCACAGACAGTAAGCCTCTCTCTGTCCCCTCTTTCTTCCCTCTTTCTCTCACTCCAGTGTAAACAGTAAGGCTCTCTCTCTCTGTCTCTCTCTCGCTCCCTGCCTCCCCTCTCTCTCCCTCCTTCCCTGTTTCTCCCTCTCCCTCCCTCCCCTGCAGTAGAACTTGGTTGGTTCCCATCTCAGGGAGGAGATGCTCTCTGCCTGTCTTCAGCCTTGGCAGCACCGCACCGGAGGACCACGCAGCCCGCAAACCTCCAGCATGTCTTCGCATTTAATCCCGTTACCATGGCGACAGCTTGGGTATAGCGGCGGGACTGTAGTACATGCTGGGCCTGCAGCTCACACACACACACACAGGCACACACAGACACACACACACACACATGGGCACACATACACACACACGCACACACATGCAAACAGACACAGATACACACACAGACACATGGACACAGATACACACACAGTCACACACAGACACATGCTCATACACAGGTATACACACACAGAAACACACATGCACACAGATACACACACAGTCACACACAGACACATGCTCATACACAGGTATACACATGCACACAGACACAGATACACTGGCACACAGACAAACAGTCACATCCACACACACAGATATACGTACACAGACACCTTGGGACACACACAAACAGACATGGGTACGCAGACACACAAATATACTCAAATACACACAGACACACACACTCACATGCAGACACAAATACCAACACACACACAAGCCAGGCCAAAGTACAAGGCTCAACTTCACAAGCCAAATTCTAACCATGAATGAATAAGCTTGCTCATAATAGCATAGAGTAACACAGACAGTGCTCAGAGTTCCAGGATATGTTCACGTTGGCTATGTTTTGTCCAGCAAGGAAAAGTTATGGAGCAAAGTGACAGTTTCAGCGTACGGTGGCTCTGTGGGTGCCACTGCTGCCTCGTGCCTGCAGAGTTGGGGGTACTTCTCAGTGTTTGGCGCTAGCACGTTCCCTCACTGTGGGCACTCTCACTGGTAGTACTTATACACATGGCAGTCTCACACGCGGTACTCATGCACATGGTACTCTCACACGCGGTACTCATACACATGGCACTCTCACACGCGGTACTCATGCACATGGTAATCTCACACGCGGTACTCATACACATGGCAGTCTCACACGCGGCACTCATGCACATGGTACTCTCACACGTGGTATTCATACACATGGTACTCTCACACACAGTAATCATACACATGGTACTCTCACACGCGGTACTCATACACATGGCACTCTCACACGCGGTACTCATGCACATGGTACTCTCACACGCGGTACTCATGCACATGGCACTCTCACACGCGGTACTCATGCACATGGGGTAGTTCACATGATTGCTCTGAGCCAATCAGAGTGCAAGTATTTGCA
>JAODKL010000041.1:2449585-2461713 GCA_026780765.1 Petrocephalus schoutedeni
CAGCAAGCTGGGCTGGTATGGGGGGGGGGGGGTTGGGGGCAGGCAGCTAGCAGGCTGTGTCTTCTAACTGACCATGCCTGTCATGCCTCTCATCCACCCAGGCTGTGTGGAGGACCTTTGTAGAACTTTCCCATGACAGACTTCCGTGACAGTCCTGATGTATACTGCAGGCTCCAGTGACGTCGATCCCGGAGATAGAAACACGTGTGTGTATGTGTGCGTGCGTGCGTGTGTCTCAGATGTTTAACTAGGGTGTGTTAAATAAACTGCCCACTTCTGGTCGACTTGCTCAAACACTTAGAACTGGGAATGCATTTTTAAGAATCCTGGAAGCTGTCATCTCAGAGCTGCCCAGTCCATGCCAGGGTCAGTGATTTAGGATTAAGTTCGGCTTAACGATTAACGACATGGCTCAGATGTGATGGAGACTAATGGGGTGGGGGGGGTGAGGGGGTGGATTCTGAGAAAATGGCCTGGACTCCTCCCCCCGCCGGCTGCACTCTAGCTGTTATTGTCTCTCCTGTGCTTGCTTCGCTGAACTTGCCCAGTTGGAGTGCGTGTGTGCGTATCGCTTTCCATAGACAGGAAGTGATGTCATTATCAGTTGGTTTAATTGGATTTCCTCTGGCGTTAGTAGTGTGTCGGTGATGTGGTTACTAAGAGACAGAGTAACTGTTTGGTTCGTACCGCACAGCTGTTTCCTGAGGTATGAGGGGAGTCGGTCTCTGTGAAATCGCCACAGTTGCGCGAAACTGCTTCTTAGCCATG
Organism: Petrocephalus schoutedeni; assembly: GCA_026780765.1. NCBI lineage: Eukaryota > Metazoa > Chordata > Actinopteri > Osteoglossiformes > Mormyridae > Petrocephalus > Petrocephalus schoutedeni. Next base: position 2,450,354 of record JAODKL010000041.1, read on the forward strand.
GCTGTTCTGTGTCTCCTCTCTCGCAGTGGCCGGGCCGGCGCTGACCCAGCGTGTGCGCGATCTCCAGGATGTCTGCCGCATGGCCGAGGGGCTGAACAGGCCGGGCAGCTGCGGCTGCTGAGCATGGGCGAGCGGGCGGGGGGCCCCGGCTGGCCCAGTGTCCCCACGGCGGTGCTGTATGGTTCTCTGTCCCTCTTCGTCTCCATCCTGCACAACGTCTTCCTCCTGTACTATGTGGAAACCTTTGTGTCCATCTACAAGATTGACAAGGTCTCCTTCTGGGTGGGAGAGGTGAGGACCCCGACTCTCTGACCCCGACACTCTGACTCCCGCCTGTCACCAGTCCCATGGCAGTGCTTTAACACGAGATGCCACCCCCATTTCGCCCCCTTGCCAGACTGTGTTCCTGATCTGGAACAGCCTGAATGACCCCCTCTTCGGCTGGCTCAGCGACCGCTCCTTCCTCGGCTCCCAGGAGTAAGCTCTCGTCCACTGCCTCTCTTGCCTCTTCGTGCGGTAGGGGGTGGCAACCGCCTGAGATTCCAGCAAGAGATAGAGGCTGGAGGGGGCGGGGTTTGTGATATTCAGGGGGCAGGCTGGTACAGGATGGTGGTCTTCATGTGGCAGGGCAGGTTGTGGGAGTCCAGTGGCTGTGTGGGGGTGTCTGTCAAGCTTGACAAGTCTGTTCTTCGAGGTTCTGGTCCTGCGTGGTGGCTAAGCTGGGCTCACGACCTCTGCTCTCTGCTGCCCCCTACAGGTCGGGCACCCAAGTGTCCTCCCCCGAGGTGGTTCTGAAGCGGGTGCGGGCCCTGTCCCGGAGTGGGCCCCTGTTTGCGCTCTCCTTCCTGGCCTTCTGGGTGGCATGGGCCCCCCCAGCTCTGCAGTTCCTGGCCTGCCTCTGCCTGTATGACGGCTTCTTGACTGCGGTGGACCTGAGCCACAATGCGCTGCTGGCAGACCTGGCCGTCTCTGCGGCCGACCGCACGCGCCTCAACTTCCACGGCTCGCTCTTCAGCGCCCTGGGCTCGCTCTCCGTCTTCCTGTCTCATTGCTTCTGGGACAAGGTGGACCTGTTCTCCTTCCGGCTGTTCTGCGTGGTTCTGGCCGCTGTGTCCGGGGTGGGTTTCGCGGCCGTCTCCCACCTGCTCCGGCACCGCTTCCAGAGTGGGGCCCGGCCGTGGTGGAGCGAGGCAGAGGCCCTGAAGGAGTATGTAGGACTCGTCACACGACCGGTCGCATGGGGGAAGGCGTGTCTTTGTGGCTTTGAATGACAGGCCCGTGTGTGTGCGTGCTGTTCCGCTCAGGCTGTGTGTGGACCCCACCCCTCTGGCCCAGGACAAGTCCGTCACCCTGGTGGAGTACCTAAGGCAGCTGTCCCGACACAGGAACTTCCTGTGGTTTGTGTCCATGAACCTGGTTCAGGTGCGTGTGTTGTCATGACTACAGCTATCAGGGTGGTGTTGAGTCACATGTTCCAGCCTCAAGTGGTACTATAATTATACCAAACCTGTAGACCTTGGCCTATGTTTCCTATATATTTTTAATTGTTTTTGATTGGTATAAGAAAGCTGTACAGCTGTATAAATGCCTGTCACAGTGGGGTTGAGGCTGGTGTTTCGTTCTGCATCTCCTTTCCGTCACCTTCTGCCATTATCGCCCCCTTCAGGTGTTCCACTGCCATTTCAACAGTAACTTCTTCCCGCTTTTCCTGGAGCACCTTCTCTCAGACCGGATCTCGGCCTCCACTGGTTCCTTCTTGCTTGGTAAGACTCCTCTGGGGACGGATGGGGGGGCGTGCGGTTCTGTGGGTCCCCGGAGTGCCTGGGGGTTAGAGAGCTTGGCTTACATGAAGGAGGTCCAGGCATTTCGTATCCTGTGGAAGGTTGGGCTTCTCTCCAACTCGGCATTAAGGCAATAAAGCACCACCTTCTGGGATGAAAGAAATTCCAAGGGGGAGAATTTGGAGGGAGGGACTTTTTCTGCTATATTATCTCTTTGAATTGTTTGAAAGGTGCTATATAAATAAAGTTTGATTGGCTGGTTGATCGATCGATTGATTGATTAATTGGTGCCATGCTCCCCCCCACCCATAGGGATCTCGTACATCGCCCCCCACATCAACAACCTGTACTTCCTGACACTGTGCCAGCGCTATGGGGTCTACAGCATCATCCGCTGGCTCTTCGTCCTCAAGCTGGCCTTGAGCGTCACCATGCTGCTGGCCGGTACCAACCATGTCTACCTGCTGTGCCTCTTCATTGCCAGGTGAGGTGCCCCGCAGAACAATAATTCAGTGTATGAAGCAGAGCATAAGGCAGTTTCTCCATTTATGTGCAAAGAAGGTAGTTCTACGCAGGGAGAAACCGCCCAGGCCTCACTTGGCAAAGCTGCTCCCCCTGTACAGCTTGAGTGTAGGACGGTGGGGTGGGGTGGGGGGGATCAGACCCATGGGGACACTGTGATGTAAAACAGACTGAGCCGGGGGGGGGGGGGGGCACTTACGAGTATCTGGCACCACTGAGTGTGATGAGCTGCTGCTTCTGTCCCTAACCCTAAGAAGAGTGTAAACTGTCTGGGCAGTAACCGCGTGTTCACGGAGGGCACCTGCAAGCTGCTGAACCTGGTGGTGTCAGACCTGGTGGACGAGGACCTGGTTCTGCACCGGCGGCAGCAGGCCGCCTCGGCGCTGCTGTTCGGGATGGTGGCGCTGGTCACCAAACCGGGCCAAACCTTCGCTCCGCTCGTGGGGACCTGGCTGCTCTGCTTGTACACAGGTCAGTGGCGTGTGCAAAGGGGCAGAGACCCTGGTGGGGGGGTAGTTCTCTCTCAAACCATAAAAGCCCTGCAGATGGTAGTGATTACACTGAAACGACGGATCCTATTTCTGTTTAGTCCACCCCCCCCTCCAGCTGACAGTTCTGTTCCGAGGTCCGTGCCCACAGTACCTCGGCCGTCTCCTGTGGGGAGTCCTACCCCCCCCAGGCTGTCAGACAGGCCCGGCTGTGTTCCCATGCAGCTTGCCCGTGTTTCTTCCCCAAATTAAAAGCTGCAGTGATTAAGTTCTGCGACCGCAGTCTGTGCCGCATAACGCCAGCGCCCAGAATTTCTTTAGCAGAAATTCAGTTGTAACTAGTTATGTTTATTTCTGAGGTCAGAATTTGTCTTTTAACTGGTCGGAATGCATATTATTGATACCAGTAATTGAGTTTTAGTCAAAATGCCAATTGTTGATATCAGAAATTAAACTAGTCGAAAAATCCAGTTTCTGATATCAGGAATTTATTTGTAACTAGTTATGATTCCGTTTGAATTGTAACTGCTTACAGTTGAATTCCTGATATCAGTAATTGCCATTTTAACTCTGCTCTTCAAATTCCAACTGTCACTGAAATGAACGAGAGAAAGATTCTGAATCTCTAATTGATTTAGAAATAGCTTAAAGCTGAAACTGCTTGCCGTGCATCCTCTCTCTAATCCGCCACGGCGCCCTGCTTTCCTCCCAGGCTATGACATCTTCGAGCGTGACCCCATGCAGGATGCCGTGGCTGTGCGGGCCGGCCCAGGAGCAGAGGTCGCGGTCAGGGTCACCCTCCGCCAGGGCTGTTTCTACCTGCTGGTCCTGGTGCCCATCACCTGCGCCTTACTGCAGCTGCTAGCATGGTCCCGCTTCACACTGCACGGCCGGCGACTGCAGATTGTCAAGGCACTCCGTCAGGACCCGCACAGCAGCCGCCCAATCGACGTCAAGGCTGTGTGAGCGCCGCCCTTGTGGCCTGGAGGTGAATAAGTTGAGAAGCTGGGAGGGGTTTGTGCTTCCTAAGAAACTGGTGACTGAAGTGGGACAGTAGCCTTCTACAGAGAAGCAATTCTGCCACAATGCCTTCTCTGGCTCGCCTGATGGGTATCCTTCAGGGTGATGTTGCTAGGAAATGGGAACTTTTAACTTTTAAACCAACATACAAGACAGTATTTGAGACATTCCAGGCATTTTTGCCCAAGCACAACCAACGTAGCATCGGGTCTTTCTTTTTACTTTGCACTACTGGAAAAGATGCATGTCATCGAGCTGAAGTGCAGTCGTCATTTCGGGTAGTATCGCCAAAAAATTATTTCATGTTTCATGATTCAAAAACTTTTAATGGTGTGGAATTTTATACAGATTTAGGAAAGTATTTTCTTAATATTTTGAAGGTAATGACTGAACCGAGGAACGTAGGAAAGCCGACGCATTACTTACCTCTTATCTCTGTATGTGTGTGTGTGATCACGTGGATATCGGTAGAGTTCTCTTTAAACCGCGCTTTTAGGGGCGGTTGTTAAAATAACAGACCTGTGTGGTAATGACATTCCACACCTTCTTGTGGACGTCTCCAAGTCTGCGTCACTGCCGCTTGTTCTTGCCTTTAATCAATCAGGGTCGATCTGGGAGTTTTATAATGTCTGTGAGTTTTAAAAATGGAAAATTTGCAAATATATATTTTTACAGAAGAACCCTGTCCGGTGTTTCACAGTGACATAAAACATCCACGCAGAAATCCGAAGAGACTTAAAAAGTTTTAAGTGTTGCTCTTCCGTTTCTGGTTACCAGTTAAATGTCAAATGTGCCATTTGTGTATCCTGAAACGATTTTAATGCTAATAAAAAAACAATACAGTACCTCATTATGTGTGTGGTTTTGTTTTAACTTGGTATGCTGATTATATATAGTGACATGTAACATAGTAACAAATATATAGCGACAGTCTGCCTTGGATGCAAACGATTTTTGCGTACAAGCTCAGCTGTGATTGAGAATCACTGTTTCCTGGGATCCAACAGATTTGTTCTTTTTTTCTGCCTTTGTAGCGAATAAAACAAGAGTGGCAAATTTTTTTTTAAAAGTTCTTTTAAATGTACAAATGTTCATGTTTATATCAGTTTCATACAAAAAACATCCCTTTTTCAATTCCGGTTTCTCGTTCGAAAGTCCAAATATGTTATTGCATGCGGTAGTTTTCAGTATTCCCCCAGGGAGGTGCATACTTTCTAACATGAAAATACAGGTAATAAGGTTACGGTGAGAGATTCATCTGCTTTTGGGAAGCCGAGGAAATATGCCACTTAAGGGCAAAGCAAACCAAATAATCGGGGATACCGCCACAGGACGCATGCCAAGGACAAAGATTGCGATCATTCAATGAGAAGTGCAGACTTAAATTGTATCTGTGTTCAGCTCCCAGCTCTGTAATCAGCTCAAACTGCATGTACTTTCCACAAATACAAATTATGAAGTGCCATTCGCAAAAGGCATTGTATCACTGCCTTTCAAACAGACCGGGAGTAAAAGTCACACTTGGCGGTAGCCGCGGGAGGAATGCCGGAACGCTGATTCCTGAACTGATGGCCCCACCTTATGGAAGCTAGTTACTTTTCATTTGCTTACCTATGTCCTACATAAGGGATTGTTTTAATAATAAAATGAAGATTAATTTTCAGTTAAATTCTCATTGAAATGCCAATGATTTATGTGTGAATCTAAGATAAGGATAATCATTAGAAGGGAGCCATTTTCCTTTCATCACAGCCTGATGTGTTTTGCTTATGAATTTTATGAATTCATGTTTGTACAGGACGTTTGGGCAGGCTGTCTAGTGAATATAGCTATGAACCATGATACATTGTCCCATTTAAATACTGCATATTTTTAACTCTTGCTGGCATGGCACAAGTCAATTTCAATAAATGTCACTGCAGGAGAAGTTCAACTGCCTCAGCTTTACAGGAGCAAACTGCTTTTGTCATCAGGATTCACAATGCAGGTCCAACAAAGACCTCAGATGTAAGGTTTCCATGGTTACAAACAAAGGAAAACAAACAACAAGGCAGAGTGTGAGGGAAGTATCAGTTAAACTTGGTTTCCATGGGAACCTGAGGGGATGCCCTGCAAATAGGTATCACCGCCATCCTTTTTAGAATAGAAAAGGTATTTCTTTTTTAACTGATTTAAGTTTTCCTGTTTCATGTATCTCATTGACCCTGACCAGGACAATGCTGTTGCTTCAGGTTAACCTTATGAGACCTCTTTGACTTAAACATCCAAGTCTTAGATCTCTTTAAGCAAGTTGGACATTGACGTTTTTACCAGAGACTGCAAGAGATTTAAAATTCTATCTAAAAAAGCATCAACTCTTTTCAACTTGTGGACTGTCATCTATAGATTTACATTTAAAACCCCACTTTACTCTCCATATGATCTAAAACCAACCAATTTTGCTGTAATTATAATCAGAATTGTTTGATAATGGTACCTGGAAATTTATTTGATAGGTGGGCATACTCTAGTAACAATAAAGGTTTGCTAATGTACAAGACATCTCAATTTATGTAAAATCTCAATTTATATTAGAAATTAACTAAAACTTACAGTAGATTGATGCATTTTTAAACCTAATAAACAGTTATTCAGCATCTTTTGAAAGAAACCAGATATTTTACATGAGTTTCATTTTATTACATGAAATATGAATTAATATGCAAGTTTTAAACATAACATTATGTCATAGAAACGAATTAATTACAGAACCTTTCCGGAATTTTAAGGTTATTGTTTGTATTATAACAATGCTTGACCATATTTACATGTAATTTCATCGTTTTAACACGTGTAGATATTCTTAAACATAAAAAATACCCAAATTTTCACATATTCTATTCTATATACTATAAGCTGTTTTAATTAGGGGAAATTGTTGTATTTTATGCGAGTTATTTTCTGACATTTTACAGTACTTTTGGCGCCCCAGCTGCTGGAATATTGCCACTCTAAAACCGTAATAACACGGCCATTGGGAATAAGTGTGTAATAATCTAAACGCTTTTATACAGGTTACGGGATTTCTTAAACATAACGAAATAACGCCGATAGCATTTCTTCAGCTCGGGTAGCGTTGTTCTCTTTAACTCTTTAAAAGAAATCACAGTTTGGAGGTGGCCCAGCATTCAAACAGGTCCATTTGAAATGCTCTTACTTTTTTTACCTAATTAAATTTCACCACGGCACTACCTGGAGAAGCCATTTTTTGCAATGTTGTACACTGATCGAAAAGCAGTCAGAACCGTGTTGCTGCATTAAAAGGAAAGAATAATGAAAAATACGTCGGCTGTGCGCAGAACATCCCGAATCTGGCCATGGGCGACATACCTGCGGCCAGATCATATTACTTAGAAAAAAGGGAGGTAAGAAACAACTGTGTATATGTGGATACGTTATTTATATTTATATACATCCACGATGCTTACAAGAATACAGCTTTTGTGGGTGTACGTCCAAATTCACCTATATAGAATATAGAGTAGGCGAGTCGCGCCTGCGCATTTGATCTAAATGAAATCGCCGCTTGCCAGTTGCGGCTGCGTAAACGGCCGTAACCGAAGCTTCCCAATATCGTAGCAATATCGGCGGTATTTCCTGGCGTATAGTCTAGGCCGCGGACATGCTTGCCGTGCATCCCGTGCAAGTTGTAGTCGCCTTGGAGTCGTGTTCAGAGTGCCCACAAGTTAATGGAAACGCAAAGCTGTGGTAAGTCACGAAGCGCGTTTCTTTGTAACGCTGCGTTCGCCTGGGTGCCGTACGTCCTGCGGCAAAATGATATCGTTTGGCGGTCAGGATGCCCCTTGTCCATCAGCAAGCACTAGGCCCAACAACAAAGCCCAGATAATCATTTGCCCGAAACAGATCTTTTTTTGCCGAGAATCTAGGCCACAAATACATTTTGATATAATACTGTATTACCGCGTTAAATGTGTGATGTAAACGTATTAAACACGTTTAGGGTAATAGTGAACAGTTGTTATCTATTAATTTATGTAGGCTTGACGTGGATACTCGCGAATTATACCAGTTAATGGGCCCTTTCCATGTTCCCTGTGCGGCTCGTTTTTTTAAATCCACTCTAATGGTTCTTTGGGAATATTTGTTGCAGATATTTAATGTATTATATCTAAACTTATACGTAGTGTTCGTATCTGTCGTTTTAAGAGTCCTTTAACTGTCTGAGCTTTGATCAAAAATACTGCCTGTTTTTAAGATCAGTGTCATGATTATTTTTTTTGTAAGTGTACATCAGGCTGGATGTACAATAACATTGTGCTGATATAGCTAATCAGATAAGTGCTCCGGGTGATGATTAACGAACACCTATTTCTAACCGTTTTAATGCAAGCATAGGGCAAAAACATTAGGCCACAAAAATAAGCGAAATGCATGTGGCATACTCACCCGCCAGAATACTCGTAAATGACGCTTTGGCTTCATGTTAGATGTTACGAATTATTCATAGTAACACTTTGGTGGTCGTGTTGGATTAAATCGTTATGTTATCATTTATGCCTGATTGTACCTGCCTCGCTTGTACGTGGCTTTGGGCAAAAGCATCTGCTAAATACATGTAAATATAGCGCAGCGAGATTGTTTGTATCTAGTTTGATGCCCCAGTATGAGGGTACATTAGATGGTCTTGGACATGGATGGATGGGCACCCTCGCAGTACTTCGTGGGTCCGGCGCTGAATGCAAGTCCTGGCATACGCGAAAAACAGGAACAGGCAGCTAATCTCCTTCCCTGTTCCAATTTTATGTCAAACCCATTTATTTCCAGTTTGAGATTGCGTTTTATAAAGCAAGTGAGTTCCGCTTTACTGACTCAGCAAGTCCTTACTGACAGTGGCCAATTTGCATAAAGTTCCCATCATGCCTATCTTTCCTGAACATTTCGCTGCAACGTATGTCTCTTTATTTAAATGTCGCTTTATTTAAGGTTTCCTATCAGATTATTAAGCTGTAGTATAGTATTGTTTTTCCTGTGTTCCATGCTCGGTATCATACTACGATATTACGATAGTGGCTAACCCCAATCAGGATTGGCAGTCCAACAAATGCCGTCGAATCTGTTCCGCTGGTTGTTCAGTAAACTCTGGTTTCTCTTCATCTCGTATAAATCTTTCGCCTTTTACTAAAGATTTCCGTGGAGAGGAACATTTATGAGTATAAACTAATTTTTTGATGCCCTGATTTACGGCGGGGCTTCCTTTACTGGTACAAAATAAGTAGTTTGTTAATTATGTGCGGTTTCGAAGCAGGTGTTTTATATTTAGTGTAGTATGGTAATTATTTTATGGGGGAGGTTAGTGTTGTTCATTTCGTCTAATATTAAACAATTTAGTTGAATAAATGGTTTAATTTGAGAGGATGATCTAAATCTCTAGTGAATTTTGGGAAGTTTACTTATTCGAGCGTTCCTCAAGTCAAGAGAATGTTCACAAAAATGAGAGCGATTTTTACCAGTATAGTCATCCTAAGTAGTAAGCTCTTTCCGCATATAGCCAGTGTTTATGACGAACAATTTAAGTTACTTACAGGAGAAGGCACCCATCATATGACACGCTTTTACCCTCGGGTTTTTATAAAGAAAGTCGGCTTCACAAGTCTGTATTCACATATACTTGGCATATTGTTGGTTGGCAGAGTGCTTTATGGAACTAACTAATCCGCAAGACTTTGCCATGCATGAAGTGTTACAATAAATCTGATAATTAAAATATACAAAACGATTTCTTTGCATATCTAGCAGCTGCAGTACTTTAAATGTCGTTGCAGGCGCTGTAATTCATCTTTAGTACACTCTAGGTTTTGCTTTAGTTTGAGTAATAACTTTTTCATCGGGTTTTTCGCTGTCTAGTTATATCCCGGGGTGTCTGGGTATTAGTATACCAGTATGTGTGTATATCATGGTGGCTTGTTGCCACACCATTTTCGTTTGTAATAGTTGGCTAATATCCAAAATAAAGAGGTCTTTGAAGTGTATATACTTTTGGCAAGCCGACAGTTTTACGTTGTCAGTTTGTTGCGATGGGTTTTCTTTTTTTTTGTAAATGTTAAAAATGGTCTTGCCAGTTTTATTTTGTGAAATTCATGTTCACATCTCAATCTGAATCTGAGCGCGAGTTCGTTGCAATATGTGCATAGAAAAACGCCTCCCCTGGACGGTTTCTTCGTTTAGCGATAAATATTCTGATGAAACAGTTGGTGTCCGCAGGAGCTTCTGAAAATAGACTCTTCCCCTTCTGCACTGTGCCACATGCTGCCTTTTGCTTGCTGCCTAATGCATTATATATTAAATTTGATAGGTTACAGACAAATCATCAGTGCAGGGGGTCGTGTAATATAAATATAAATGCAATTTCTGCTGTGCTAAAAGGACGAGCTTAGTGGAGAAATCGTTAGCAAACAGATCACTAGAAGATAAAGGCACTTTGGGGAGAATGTCGGTAATTTTTGGCCTTCGTTGTAAAGGGGCCCTGATGTGTTTCTGGGTAATGTCTGTAGATGTTGGGGTTGGTTTGTCTGCGGGGGGGGGGGCAGGGAACTGCGCATGGGCAGTCGTGTCATGTACGGGAGAGCGAAATGTACCAAGGGACCCCCAGCAAGCGATAAAATCGAAATAAAAAAAATGTATATTTTAAGATGTTACAAAAAATCTCTTGGCGTAACATTTAATTGTGAAACTGCCGGTTTTTAAGTAAAAGAGAAGTGTAGTCTGTAACTCCTATCAGTAGGCGTGGTTTACACGAATGTTTCCCATGATGCATTTCTGTTTAAGACCGGCAGAAAAAAATAGGAATTTATTTTCAACAGAATGCTAATTGTTGTGGTTATGCCTGGATTTTGTATTTATAAAGTTATCTATCGCTCGGACTCGAAAATTGCTTCATGTGAGTTTTCTTTCCCTAATCGTGAAGTTCCGTGCAGCGCATGCAGCTCCGCGCGCTCCCTCTCCTCTTCAGTAAACTCTGGTTTCTCTTCATCTCGTATAAATCTTTCGCCTTTTACTAAAGATTTCCGTGGAGAGGAACATTTATGAGTATAAACTAATTTTTTTAATGCTCCGCCTTCGGGTGGGGCATCCTTTGATGGTTAATAAAAGAATTCGTGTTTCTTATTTTAGCCTTATATGAAATAAAGAGGAGGTTTTAGTAGTTGTTCTGATGTAAATTGCATTAGTGCGGCTATGGTTGTGTTCTAAGACCATAGGAGAGTAATGTGATACTGCTGATTGGGTCAGACATTACTGTCGGTTAGCTCGCAGCTGATCTTAGGGTGACTGTTCTCACGTTATCGAAATGAGAATTTGAATAGGTAGGCTTTTACTCTAGACCAGGGGTGTCAAACTCCAGTCCTGAAGGGCCGGAGCCCTGCACATTTTTGGATTTACCCTCGTTTAACACACCTGATTCAACTCCTTGCAGTTCCTTCTGCTAATTACCACACAGCTCTTCAGCTCAATCATTTGTGGTGGAACAGGGAAAGAACTAAACTACACAGGG
>JAODKL010000041.1:2464924-2483189 GCA_026780765.1 Petrocephalus schoutedeni
CATCTCGTATAAATCTTTCGCCTTTTACTAAAGATTTCCGTGGAGAGGAACATTTATGAGTATAAACTAATTTTTTGTTGCCCTGCCTTTTGGTGGGGCTTCTTTTATTGGTAAAAACAAAGAATTAGAACTTTTTGTGAGCAGTTTTTTTCCGGAATACTACTGCTGCTTAGTAGACTGTGCATGTAAAGTGTTTCTTGGGTCGCTTACAATTAAGAGTAATATCTGATGTAGGTGTGCTGGGAGCTTTGAGTAAAACAAAAATGAGACTGTTGAGGATCCAACGAAAACTAGCTATAAGAAACACTATCTTGAATTTTTATTTTTGATTCTTTTGGTTTTAGGGAAAAGATTAAATCTACACCGACGATTATTTAGCTCACAGGTGACCTAAGGGTTAGTCTCCGCTCTTCACGTGCTACCTATAGCTAAAGTTATCTCATATTTGTATGTTGTAGTGCAGACGTGCTGTACAATAAATCGGATCTCCCAGTGAAAGAACTTTATCTTATGTGCGCATTTTAGAATATTCATTATTCTATTACATAAATATTTATAATTTAATTGTATAATATGAAGTTTTGAAGTGGCGTGCATTTTAATGTGGGGGTGGAAAACCGAGTGCAGCATCCATTGTATTTTAGGTATTTGGAGTGAGAAATAATCACATGAACAGAGAAAAGATTTCCCCTGTTTCTTTTCGTTAAAGCTGAAACTGCTGGGTTTTCGCTCATGTGAATACACGAGCAGCGCGCGGTTTCCCTAGACGATAGGCGTGGTCATGTGTGTGACGTGTGGGAATTTCCCGATAGCGCCTGTTTTGCGTGCACCTCCCATTATGTATTTAACTAGAAACAATGTAGCAAACTATTGATTTTTCTTGGACTTAGTATTTTTAATCCATATGTAATGGACTTTGGTACTATCCCTATTAACATGTACATTTAACAGTATGGCGTGATTTGTAATGCCATAATTGTGAATGTCAAACCAGTGAATGCGGTCGTGTCCGCTCCCCATAGTCTTTAGTAAACTCTGGTTTCTCTTCATCTCGTATAAATCTTTCGCCTTTTACTAAAGATTTCCGTGGAGAGGAACATTTATGAGTATAAACTAATTTTTTGATGCCCTGCCTTACGGCGGGGCTTCCTTTGTCAATATAAAAAAAGAAATGAAATTAACAGCAGTTTATGGTATGTGTGCGCTTTTTCGCGTTTTGAAGTTTTTGTTGTTTTTAGGATTACTTTATAATTCGAAGGTATAATTCGAATTTTTGATTGTTTGTCTTTCTTTTTTATACTTAAAGGATATAGCGGGAGAAGGTCTAATTTGATAGGTTAATTTCTTTTTAGTATTGCAACTTTACCCAAGTGTACGTGATGTACAAAATTTTAAAGTATGTGGCCATAGTTGCAAATGAACAGTATGGGTCACTTTAAACGGGGGGGATCATTATGTAGACGTCCTCTGGTGTTTAAAAGAAATTGCGATGGTACATTCGGAAGTTTCATGTAATAACAATCACGATATTGACTGCATGTGCATGGGCTGGCATCCCTTTCAGGGTGGACCTCAGCCTTGTGTATTGTGCTGCCCCGGGGTGTGTTTCCCCAAAGCATAGTTACTCATTATATTAGCAACTTACATAGAACCATGCAACTGATTGAGTCCAACTACGTTAGTTGCTAACAGGAGCTTTTGAGAAACGCACCCCCGATCGGCTGCAGCTACTCCCATATATACCGAATAAGCTTTTGGAAGATGGACGTTTCGCTGGCTGCCTTCGTCATCGTCCTAGCGCGCATGCGCATTTCGCGTCTACAAGTCAATTAGCATATTTCCCATCATACACTTTTGGCCGTTTAAATTACGGACAAATTTGCGGGTCTTTCTTAGCCTTTTTGTTTTAAATGACAATTTTAAACGGGACTTGATAGTAACATATTTATGGTCTTTACCTGTATACGAAATTATGGTACAGTGGGATTACGTAACCATAATCGCGAGATTCAGTGCAGCGCATGCAGCTCCGTGCGCTCCTTCTCTTCTTCAGTAAACTCTGGTTTCTCTTCATCTCGTATAAATCTTTCGCCTTTTACTAAAGATTTCCGTGGAGAGGAACATTTATGAGTATAAACTAATTTTTTGATGCCCTGCCTTACGGCGGGGCTTCCTTTACTGGTGAAAATATTAGAATATTCGTTATTAAATTTTTAAGTTTGATAAATGTGTTTGTTATTGGTGTTTTGCAAGATGAGTATTTGTTTTGTTGTTCTGTTTTAGAGAAATACGTGGTTTTTTTTGCTGTTGAATTTTTTTTATAGCTTACATTATGTATGTTCGAGTTCTGTTGTCAAATGCATTTATAGCCCTTAAATTCAAGCGTTTATTTTCTGCTTGTTTCACTCGGAACTAACTCCTGTAGTTATTTCTATACATTTCTCCGTTCGTCGCTGTTTAAGGCGTTTGAAAACGGTAACGTGGGAAATTTTGATCGCTAGGGGGTGTCAGTGAACCAAAAAGACTCAATGTTATGTAGCTTTTTACAAATGGCACCTGCGTTTGAACAGCTCGCCAGTGCTGCTAAATGAACGCAAAATGAGTGGGTATTGTAATTTCATGCCATTGTCCCAATAATGCTACAGATTTACCCAGACTACCGGTTTTGATATGTATTTGGGCTTCCAAATAGTTTTTGGTTAGTGTGCGTTTAAAATGGTGTGATACCCTGGAGAAAAATTTAAACAGTTATGGATTGAGCCCTGCTTCGTGCTGCTGTGAAGTTTGCCACTGCCAGTGATTGATGCTGTTTGTTCCACATTGCCTCTTTTGCCCTGGGGAGACCAGAACCACTAGGTTACATCAGCATGTAGACGATCACAGGATTTGCAGGCACTATATCAAATTTGGGCTGAGTGAGTCATAAAGGGGCCGCCCAGAGCACATCCTGGCTGAAGATGTGGAACTTGCAGATGCTGATTAGACTTGGGAAGGTTACAGCTGTTGTGCACATTCACTGCTTCAATAAACTGTATTTATAGTTTCTGTTTGACAGAATCACTCAATCAAATGTGGGTAGTAATGGCCGAAATGAGCACCACGTAATTTTGTGGTGATTAGATAAGGATACATGTAGACAGTCTTTGTGAAATGAATATGGATAGTCTATGTGTTTTTCTTATTTTTATGTCAGAGGCTAGGGCTGGCAAGTCACAAAGGCCTCTGCATTTCGGGATCAATATACTTTGATGTATCCACCAATATATCCACTTGTATTATCCGCCTTAAAGTACCTGAAATATTATTGGGCAAACTCTAAAATGCAGAACAATAGATAGAATGAGGGATCCTGGTTTTAAAAAGATTAACATTCCGCTGTCAGGTGGGAATTGTGAAATTGATGAGGCCAGCCAGAGGGAGGTGGTAGGTAAGCTGTGTAAAAAGCTCCAAGTGATCTTTCTGAAGTGGCACGGAGTGAAGGCGTGCATCCATCAGCGATGTGCAGCTAATCCTGTACAGGGGGAGCAGGACATCACAGCCTCACGGCGGGCGCATATGGTGACGTTATTGGTCCAGGATGCATGCCTCATATCGCAATGGGAGGGTGGCGCGTCACTGGGCCTTAGCCGGCCGGCAGTCAAGGGCGGGAGGCTGCATCTGGCATAGACATCCACCAACCAGCAGGCTTTGCCAATCTCCTTCATGGTGCATGTGACCAACCATGCGCCCAATCCACTGTGACTTCATGCTGCTTCTAAGATTCTCCCCAAGCATTTTCTCTGCTTAAAAACACTTAAAACGTGGCTGGCAGGCACTGAACTGATTAGTTAGTTTGATCCTGTACAAACTTGACTGCTTTTCTGAAGAGCTGCTGGTGAATTGGCAGGTTTAATCTGGCTTGGAGGTGATAATGTCATTTTTGTGGGCATACTTGTAGTGTTGATTTTACCAGCATACTAAGTGTAGGCAGGTGACCGCCCCCGCCCCCGCCCCATACACTCCAGCACAGGTCACATCCCAGGGAGCCGCCATACCTCTGTTAGCCTGTGGGTGGCACTGCGATGCGGATAGTCTTGTTTTCCTTGCAGCCTTTCCAGAGGCCTCCAGAGATGGCTGTTTTGGATCCTAAAGAGAGAAGCGAGGTAACAGGGCTGGTAAGGCCAACAGCACGGGCACCTCCTCCAGCTGGCTCCGTTTCCCTTTGTCTTTGTTTTGTTAGTTTGGAAACGGGACAAGTCTTCCTGTAAGAGAACACCCAGGTGACCATGTGACCAGATCCCCCCCCCAGACACAAAGCTGATTGGATCAGCAAAGCCCCCTGTAGAGAGCCAGACATCAACCATGAGCTTGTCCTGTCCCATCAAAACCCTGGTAAGGCTGTGCGCTGATTGGCTAGGCAGAGCCATGTGGTCCTGCCATGCGATGAATTGAATTGAATGGCTTACAATTCAGTTCTTAAATTAGGCATTAATTAAGATTAACGTGGTTTGGGCTTGGAGGGACTAAGGGGGGAGAGATGGAGATAAGGTGGAGGGTGAATTCAGGAGGTGTCAGACATTTGAGTTGGAACAAACTTTTTTTTTCCCCCCTCTGTGTGTTTTACAGCCCTGTGATAGCTATTTTTAGGTGCCTTTACTGTCAAGTGTCAGCGGTTGCCATGGTGTCTGCCCCCCGCCCACCCCCGGCGTTCGCCCATAAACACCGAGTGCCGTGGGCGCGCTCCTGGACTGCTGAAGGACTTATGCAATAACTGCGGGCTGGGAACACGTGTAATAAGGGCTTTAAAGCATTTTATTGGCTGATGCTCCTGTGATGGAAGGGAGCACTGGATTTGCGCTGTGGAGAGACAGGGGCGTGTCCACCCTCACCCAGGCGCTCTGGCACTGAAGGCATGTACCTGTAGCTCCTACATCGACGGCGCTTCCCCCAGGGACTTCTGCCGATCTTACTGCGATTTGGGTTGGTCAGTATCTGGTCTTTTTATCTGCTTTTCCAGCCAATGTTGGGTTTAGTGCAGACATTTATGCCTCAAAGCCCTCCTGTGTCTCCTCTAAAACTGAAAAGGAAGGGATAGAGATGCCCAGCTGGCTGGAAGCATCACTCGTCATAGGCGAGCAGGGATGTTAAGTTGAACTGGGACCTGCTTCTCTGCCCTGAAGGCGTTATCCAGGAGATGAGTGCTTCTGGATTATTGTTTCTTTGGAATTTAACACCCCCCCCCAATACATACAAACACACACTTCCAGAGAACCTGAGCAATGACCTTTTTTGGGGTTTTCAGCGCACTGCGGTTGTCATCATGACTTAGCGTGGGTGCCGTATGAGTTTGTTTTATCTTAAAATATTTGGGTGTTTTAATTTTAATGAGTGTTATTTTTGGCATAACAGTGCGGGGTTTGGAAGGTGCTCTCTAGTGCCACCCTCTGGCTGCTCTGGGCTTTTTAGAAGCAGAATCCTGCCAGTGGTCTCACTAAGTGGAAGGGGCTGGTAACTGCTGACGGTTGCTCTGGTGTAATGTGCTGCTGTAAATGTGCTGTGTTTCAGCTGCTTTTTCCTACCCTTACAGCGGGCTTCAGAGAATATTATGGTTTAAGGGCTACTGAGTGGCCCCTCCCTTGGGCATATTAAATGCTTTCTGAAGACCATCTAAGCCCATGTAAATCCCACCCTCAAAAGCATTAAAGGTCATGTCCACTATAAACACTGGACTCCAGAATGCTGTTTTGGACCAAAATGGTTTGGCAGGATGCTAAATTGGGAGCCGTGGTGGGTGGGGGGGAGGTTGCTCTGATAAGGAGTAAACAACCAGTCCAGGGTCAGATTAAATTAATATGGCACATTCAGTTACTCTTGAAATCCAAGTTTAGATGCACATCTAGATGTACTGTGTTTTTAATTTTAAGTATTTAGCTGTGCCTCATGCAGCGAGTCGCAGTTCCTGCGGATTTCTGTCATGACTGATATAGCAGGACTGGCTGCTGGGATGGAGACCAACCTGGGCAGCAAAGATGAAGCCAGAAGCTTTTTGTGGTGCCCCCTCCCCCATCCCGTCTCCTGACTGTCCCCCTTTAGGGGGGGTTGCTGCTCAGCTTCGGCGATGACTGCATTCCACACTGACCCAAAGGGTGTGAACTTCCCTCGGGTCGAGGCCTGGACCTCGGGGTCTTTCGCAGCCTCTTGGTATATGTGGCGTGAGGCTGGTGGAGGCCAGTGCCGGAAATGGAGGACGTAGGTCCAGTCACTTTGCTTTTATTCAATATAAGCTTGTTTTCTTGAATGCACTGTAATCGGCATACTGTAGTCATGCACTCTAATCAGCATACTGTAATCATGCACTCTAATCAGCATACTGTAATCATGCACTGTAATCAGCATATGATTAGATTCAAGGATTCAGAAGCTTTGCCATTTGTACATCATCTATGAAATACCTGCTTGTGTGCCTCCCTTCAGACTTAATGTATGACACTGAAGAACACTGGGGGGCGCTGCATGGCTCGGTAAGCTAAGCTACTGTGCTTGTGAATGGAAAGTCGCCAGTTTGAGCCAGATGTCTGCAGAATAGTCACATCTTTGGGCCCTTGAGCAAGCTAGCTGTTAACCCTTAGCTCCATGGGTGGCATTGCAGATGGCTACCATGCTTGCTGTCTCCTACATATTATTAGTAAATAACAGTATAGGTAGATTCTTTATTGATCCCGATTGAATGTAGGATCATAGTGAGAACAATAAAATCAATGGCAGATGTTAATAATCGAGCTGTGATTGGGATTGTTGTGCCAGTTGTCAGTGCATATTTAACATTATTATTATTATTGCTGATGGGATTGTCACATGATGAGTGAATACAGGTGAAGTAACTTCAGTTACCTGGATGGGAGTGGGGTTGGACACTTTTGGTTCTGTTGTTTGGACCTGAATGTGAAAAATGTACTTTTTTTGAACTCTTCTCCCGGGTCCTGCAGCTGGAGGGCGGGGGGTCGGCGGTAACCCAGCGTCTCAGCACTTTCTCCAGCTGGAGTCCCGCTGCATCACTGCCCCCCCCCGATGACGATGTGCCCTATGATGACGTCCTACAAAAAAACCCTCTAGCCGTCAGATGCCTTTCATTGTACCGTCCTTCTTTTAACTCCCTTAGGCAACATTAAGTCTGTAAAATAGTTCATATTTTGACTCTTTTAAAAGAGTTTTTTAGTAAAGTTGTCTTTTTTTTTTATTCTAATCTTAAACATCTCATTTAGACCGCTTTAACTTTTACATTTTATAATTGTTTATTTAAGTTTTTACCATTTTGGTTATTCACTTTAGTACT
Source organism: Petrocephalus schoutedeni (assembly GCA_026780765.1). Classification (NCBI taxonomy): domain Eukaryota; kingdom Metazoa; phylum Chordata; class Actinopteri; order Osteoglossiformes; family Mormyridae; genus Petrocephalus; species Petrocephalus schoutedeni. The sequence goes on from JAODKL010000041.1 coordinate 2,472,237, forward strand.
CGCTCTCACCATGAATGCAGCCCTAGTTGCTATTGTGGTGCTAAGAGTCAGCATAAGTAAGTAATGTCGTCACCCAGGGAGGCTACGAGTCAGACAGGCCCCCAGGGTGCGAAACGGCCCCCTCCTGCCTTTGTAGGGAAAGCGTGGTGATGTCAATATACAGAAAGCACAGTCCCTGAAGACACACACACACCCACGCACACACGCACCCCGAGCTATGCTACAGGAGAAGCTCCATGTTGCTATTATGGTGGGCGTGGTCAACCCCATCAAGGTACAAGTTGGAGCAGCTCAGGGAAAAGGTTCTTTGATGAATCGGCTCCTATCCAGTTCTCTTGGTACCCTGTGACAGAGTTGGCCCAGGGCCAGGCTGTAAGTCGGGGGAGTGTCCCTTGGCGAACTGGAACCTGTCATTCCCAGGCTGGGTCAGCCCTCATTTAACTATGACCTTTGCTGTGTGTGCCCACGACCTTTAGGCATTGCTGCCTGCCCTTGTCACATGACTCCTTACTGGGATTCTCCAGACTCCTAAATTCACCTGGGTATCTTGGTGTTTACTAGTAATGCATCTGGCTCTTGTGGTATTTAGAGTGCATTTTAATTTGGCTCCTGACTGACCCCTCATTCCCCAGGTCATGTGACTTTGAACAAATCCAAGGCTGTGGTGGATAAAAACTCAGGACGCCCCCCACTGAACCTTCTGACCCTGCTGCAGCACATTTCACAGCCGGGTGTCATTCTGCGGCCCGTGAATAATGTTCCTTAACGACTACGCCACCTGGTGTCCAAGTGATGCACAAAAACAGTGCCTTATTTTTGACAACATACCCGTGAGATACTCGGATAATAAATGTACACTGCCACAATTAAAGGTTTGTCGGCTTCCTGCTGCTCCCTGAGGTGGCATGAAGGTCATTTCCGGCAGATGTCATTGAAGAAAGAGGCTTTTGTACTAGAAAGTTTTGTCCGTGGCTTGTCTTGTCAGGGTTGGGGAGGCTGCTCGCTAATTTCCCATGTGCTGCATTGCGCCCTGGCCTGCCTGCCTTGGCTATCTTCTCTTCCCAGAGCTGACTTTGAAGGGGAATTCCACATACTGTAATTAATTAATAAAAATCCCTTCAACTCAGTCCTTCCCGGGATGTAAATGAAGTGGAAACTGGCAGGTTTGCACAATTCCCCGGGAGCATATCTCCATAAATTTTACCCTCTGGACGAAGAAGTTTAAGCGAAGGATCTGTCACTGTCAGTGGGAGAAATTCTGCTTTAAAACGGAGTTCTGTTCACTGTGCAAGTAAAAGGTCCTTTAGGATGATATCTGGCAAAAGAAACCATGTGAACGCTGTTATTTTTGGGCCGTTGCTGCTTTCTGGGATCATCTAATCGATGGCTCACACCGGTGAGGACACACTAACTCCACACACAACGCCTGGGGTGGGGATCCAGCCCACAGACTCACAGGGGTTTGACCGCAGTGGTGATGATGGGCCTTTTAAAAAATGCTTATTAAAGTATTTGTCTGTCGTGTTTGTCATACTATAAGGTTTACTTTACTATAAGTTATTACTGTAATGTTTGTTTGAGGTTATTAATTTTTTTTCCCCCAAAACACCTGCACGTTGCTTTTTTACACTGACCCTGTTTTGGAATCGTGTGAGTGGATTATGACCTCTTTTGTCATTTTTATACTCATTTTATGTCGGGTTGAACCACGGTTTTGCTGGATTGGCCATTGGACGTTTGCCTGCAAACTGCTGCCTGTTTGTCCAGCAGCTGGAAGGTGTGTGTGTGTGTGTGGGGGGGGGGGGGGGTAGGTCTCACAGAAAGTGTCTCTGTACCCAGTACTCTGTCCGGCGCCACAGCCAAACCCGCGGGACCCTTGTGTAACCACTCCTCTGCTTCGTCCTTTTGTCTCAGAAAAGCGAGCCACAGCCCAATGACAGGGGACCCTTGTTCTGGACAGAGACTTCATGGGAGCTTTTGTGGAATTTTGGCCACCCCTCCACCCCCAGTTTCATCTTCTCTCCCACTTCTTCCCCCAGGGACTGAGATGGCTGCAGCCATCACCATGACAACAAGAGTTTACCCCTGGCCCCACAACCTGCTGACCTGTTATCTGCATTGCTAATGCTACGTGCACACTGCACGACTTTAAAGATCGCTGTACTGCTCACACTGCGCAAGGTGTCTTGTTATCGGGAGTGTTGAAGTCTTTACGGAAACACACTACATGACTGGTCAGTAACAGGGGGGTCACACGCTACAAGATTTTTCACCAGAAGGAACTTTGTCTCAAAATCATACGTGTTGACAACAGATATGCTTGACATTTACGAACGCGGAGCACATTAACACTCTTATATGTATATATAACATTCAGGAAATGGTATCACATACTTTGTGTTTTTTTGTGTTTTAAATAAAATGTGTACATAGTATAAATATACACTAAGAACAGTTTCTAAACAAAGTGAACTGTTTACACCTTCTTAAATTCCTCCTCCACGTGTCTCCTCACCCCGTGTCCTTCACCCTTGTTAGCTGTAGGTTGACGCATCACTCGTTGCCATTCCAAACACTTTGCACACTAAAGGATTTGGAGCTGCCCACAGGTCCAGATATTTAGCCTGCTGGCTATGGGCCGGGTATCTGCAACGCATCGGTGACTCTGTTGAGTTGCCTCATGGACAGTTCACACGTAGCAGTGACACCGATTTGTCTCCGATCTGGGGCTTTTTTCAGCGATCTCCAAAACCTGTCGTCAAGCCAATAAATCTGGGCTGAAATCTGTGAGAACTTGGCATAACTCTGACTGTCCAAAGAACTGGATCTCCAGGTGACCTTAGGATGGTCCCAGAAGGTCAAATCCAAGAAGGTGGCCTGCAAGAAGGTAGCCCTGAAACACAACCCCCAGGTCTCCCCCTCCTACCCCCAGCAAGGGCCCATTTCGCTGATGTATGTTACTTTGTTCCAGCGCTGTGTAATAATAATTCTCATGTACCAAGTGCTTTCTGGGATTTGGAGGCTTTAGCTGACTGCTGCTGGAACTGGAGACCTTCCTGATTCACGCCGGCATGTCTGAGAACAGCCGACTTCTGGCAGGATCTGCTCCTGACCTGGGCCTTGCAAGGCATCAAGCTTGGCCTTCAGCCTGGGGAGTGGGACACAGAGAATGTCCTGCGAAGCTGACAGGGGTCAGCGTGCGGCTCGCCAGGGCAGGCCGAAGTGCCTGCCATCAGAAGGACTCCAGCAGAGTGAGGCCACCATTGGGCCCCTGTGCGTGGCAGATCCCAACTTTCTCATTTTAAAAGTTAAATGCAAACGCTTTATATTTCTGTGCAGAAACAAGCTGGCTCTGCGGAAGTCAGGTAAGGGGCGTGGGGTCTTTTTCCTGTCTGATTGTTGTGTGACGTTAAACACTGGCCTTTTTACGCACGTCCTTACTTTTGAATGAAAATAAGTGTACTGTGAACTGCTGACGGTCCGAGAGTGGTCTGAAGCTCTGGATCCACCAGGGTCCCTCGGATGGCCGGCCTGTCCACATGGCTCCAGCAGAGGGACACATTTCACGGTGTAGCCGGCACCTGGATTAACCTGTTCCAGTTCACCTGAGCGCCACCCCAGACAGGTCTGGACCCCGCCCCCCATGGCTGCCGCCTTATCTTCCCATCTGACGCCTACAGCACAGGCCTTAGTGGCGGCTGAGCTTTCGGATTGTGTATCTTCTTTTCTTTCTTTTTAAACCCCCACTCCAGGTGTTCCTCTGGCCGTCTTTCCTCGGGTCGCCCCAGCCCCGTCAGCTGCGCAGTTAAGCCACCGACAGTTGCTGTGGGAATCTTGGATGCTGCCCCATTGGCTCATCGAGTCATCTGTCGGCAGTGTTTTCAGCTCAGTCCTCCTGATTGGTCAATTGACTCCCTTTTCTCCAGGAGCCTGGGGGGTGGAATCTGCAGCACTTCAGGTGTGGTGGGGACTAGGTGTGGGTTACCTTTAACATGGTATATTCAAGGTATATCAGCTATTATCGTGACGGAAATAAAACTGTTTGATTTCCTCAAACAGCAAGTCTCTGAAGATTCCTGGTGGGGCTAATATAAGCGTGATCACACCAGTGCCCATTCTGTGGCTACATCTCAGTGGCTGACCTGCAGTTCTGGCTGGTTCTGACGGGCCAATCAAATGCCGCCACCTGGACCCCCACCCACCCCTGCTTCCAGTCCCCATGGGTATAACACTGGATCGCCCCCGCTCTGAACAGCAGTAACAAGCCCACCGGGACCTTCCAGTAACCTTGTGTTATTGCTATCCAGCCACAAGACGACACAATCTGCACCCACAACCAAAATCCACTGCATGGTTACTGCAGCCCCCCACCCCAACACTGTCCTGACCCGTGAGCGGTGTGGTTTGAAGGAGGCCTTGCATGAAGCCTATCCCATGGGTTCATTCACTGTGCACATCTGCTAATATGGCCGAGCCCTGCAGTTCTGTCATGTGCTGTGGGCTGAAAGGTCTTCTCATAACATGTTGCTGTGCTGATTGTACCGCAGGCTGCATTTTAAACCCTGTACCCTTCAAAAGGCTGACTTTGGGTTCATACTTTTGGAAAGACACAATGACAAAACATTTAAAATGCTTGCTGGGGGAATTCATCTGTTTATCGAATTTTTTTTTTCTTTCTTTTTACCCATTGGATTATTTCTCCTGCTCTCATTCTGAAAGACAGACCGCGGAGGAATACAAAGCCACAACCAGGCATCCGCTCCTGCCAGCGATGCCCAAGGCGTACAGTGCGCTTTAGCCGGCGCCCAGCCCGGCCATCACGGCATGTCGGGGCGCCTGGGTTAATTTCCAGGATAACGCTTACCAAGCATGTATACCTCGGGAAAAAATACAGGAAATCCATGTCGCAATAACGTGCAGATCTCACGTTGCACTGACGGTGTTTAACCTAGAGGAATCTGTTAACCCTACAGCACTCGGCTGTGAACTGAATTGGGGGGCGGGGGAGTGATGATCCAGTATAAGATTAGACTTTATAACGTGGCGCTGCATAAACCGTGCAGCTGGGCGTTAGCACCCTGGCGAATGCACGCTTTACACCAGCTGTTTTCTCGCCGTGCCCCGTGATCGTGTGTCTGTACAGCCGTGTTGAAGCGATATCCGATGCCGGTGCGGCTGCTTAATCCTCATTACTGGGGACCCGGAGAGGGTTCGCCCGCGGCGTCACGGCCGGAACCCGGCCTTAAGCGCCCTGCCCCCGGCTGAGTTAATCCTTTAACCGGGGCGGTTTGGGTCCAGCTAAGCGTGGCCGGTTCGCACTCTAATAGTGCGCCTGCTCCTAATACTTTGTGCGTTTTATTCTCTTATAATAAACGTGGTCGTGCACTAAACATTTGAGTTTTTTATCAAGTGAGTGAGACGGACGTTTAGAGGGCAGTAGTACCTGCGTTTTGTTTCACACTCTTATCATTAACGTGACGCTGCAGTTCTTTCGTCCCCCCCCCCCTGGTAATTCAGGCGTCCCGACGCCCAGCGGAACTTGTTTTGTCCGCTTAAACTTTTTTCCCCCCCTCCGCAGCCTTTCGGGAAGGAGGAGGCTGGTAACCAGAAGCTGGTGACCTTCCATGCAGGAAGTGAGTCATTTCCATCCCGGGGCCAGCTATCTGGCGACCTCTGGGTAGGATGTTGGGGGGATAGTCCACGTTTTAATTTGCAATGATTATAAGAAGCGTAGATCTCACAAGGCGGCTGTTGGAATGGCACATAGGGGGTTAATTCGTCGGAGGGTGGGGGGGGGGGCAGTGTGAGCAAGTACAGGCTTGCGGCAGGAAGGTTTCCTGCCACAGTCTTCGAAATATGGATCTCGGGAAAACGATAAGAGTGATTGTGAAAAGGCGAGCTGGTGCATCCTGGAGAATGTCGTGATTGCGCCTTAAAGGGGCAACGTCGCTTAGGGCAGCGCTGCCTGGCGCTAGCCGGCACTTTGTGTTGCTATTTGTCGGGTCCCCTCCCCTCGTCGCCCTTTATATTTATCCGAACCGCTGGAAGCTTAATTTCATATATTTAAGTGCGTGAATATTCCCGGAAACCGGCGCGATGTCGCCCGCTCTGCCAGTATAAGAATTAGCCCTGGTGTAGGGGGGCGATCATGGGCGCTGGCGGTGACTGCGCTCTTTTGCGAACCGTGGGGAGGGAAGCGGAGCCGCGGTCTGCTGCGCCCTTTGACCCGAGCCCTCTCTGGCTGTAGGGGTGAGCCAGCCGGCCCTCCCCGCCTTATCTGCCTGGGAAAACTGGCGGTCGCTCGCACCCTAATTACAGTTCTGATGGGGCTGAGAGGATGTCCGTGGGAATGCGGGACTGCTCGGGATAGGGACCACGTGAAGCGCTTTGCGTGGTTTCATTTTACTTCGCTTTATTTCGGTTGGGTTAAAAAAAACGACGGAGTGCGTTTTGTGTATATTGGGGGGTTTGTATGAGTCTATTGCTTGTAAGGAGTGGACATGGTGTTCAAACCCTGGGCCGTGTACATTGGGGGTGTGGGTGGCTGTACTCTGTCGCCCCATTACAGCCAAGATGATGGCCCAAACACATAGCTTAATGTGTCCTTTCCTTAGCACGCCACCCCTCAACAAAAAAATAAATGGGGGTGGCTGGGGGGGTCAATGCGATGGCCGGGATGTGTTCCGTCAAGCTGCTGGTGGGGCACCATGAACTGTCAGTAACTCGGCACCAATCAAACCGGCCCAGACACGGTCCCAGTGCCCACCGCGCGGCGTCTGGTCGCATATGTATGTCTGCGTATAAATCATTCAGATTCTCGACTGCTGAGTCTGTGCTGCGGAAATATGAGAGCTTTTTATTCATCAAGCTGCTTAGTAAGACCCATTCCCACTTTTACGAAAGTAAATTTGCTTTCTTATTTATGAACTCTGCCCCATAAGCTTTACTCTCCCTTCCGACTCAGCCCATCTCTGATTTAAAGAATAAGGGGGCTGGCGCAGCACCTCCGGCCTCGCCGGGCTGCCGGCGTTGCCCTTTTAAATTTCCAGCCGCTCCTCCCCGCCCCCTCGTGCAAACTGCATTATTGAGTGTAGGTGTCATTTTCTTTAAGAATTTAGTGCACCCTCGCTTCCTACTCCTTCCTCAGATGTTTTAATAACCCCTTTGTAGAAACACCTTCTTTCTCTTTTACTGACGCCCGCTAGCCTGAAAAGGTTGGAGGCGACGTGCTGGACGGCATCTGAAAAGCCTCGTTAAGCTCAAACCCGCTGTTTCAATCAGCATTTTTTTCTGGCCCGAGCGTTTCTCTCCAGACAGAAATGATACACAGCTGCCGTGAATGCTTCTGGCAGCCCTCCTGGCATGTGTGGCAAGACCTTTGTGTGTGTGTGTGTGTGAGTGTGAGAGAGAGCGCACACCCACGCGTGTTTTTACATATTTTTGTTGTTGCAGTTCTCTAACGCCGATTTTTAAAATGAAGTTGTTTGATGTAGGCTATAAAATAAATATATGTCTGTATATTTAATTCTGAGCAGTGTTTTTTTTTAAATAAAGCAATATCATTTGTTTCAATACATTAAATAGCATTTATAATACATAGAGGGATGATTGTGATATGCATGACACCCTGTATGAGACTGGGCAGAACAGATCACCGTGTACAAATATTTATATGGAAAATATGCAAATTAGCGCAATGTGTCTTGCCATCGCAGTAATTTTAATACATTTTCGCCACACCATAAAAATAAAGTGTTGCGACTGCAGCGCATCGGAATTCTCAGTTTTACTATGAACAAAGGAAATCCTGAAAGCCATGCAAATTACTTCGCAAAAATCCCCCCCAAATGCTCCGAGCGCGTTGCCCTTTTAATTTGTGTCCCCGCCCCCTCGGCCGTCAGCTCCTTCTGGTTTAATGTATCAATTCGGTGACGAGTCACGTGACATCACGAGGGGGGGGCCGGGTGGGGGGGGTAAATGCGAGCTGTATTCAGACTGGCAGAGCAGTGCCTGCATTCCTCTCCTCATCAAAGCTCGCTTAAAAGAAAAGGAAAAAAAATCATAAATAATAACACATACGGACTGGACTACACCAAAAAGACCAGTGGATTTACAGCCGTTCAGTTCCGGGGGAAATATCCGCGCTGAAGGATTGCTGAAGCTGTTTTTTGCGAAACATTTTTTCTTTTTACTTTGTATAATCAGACAACGGAGGAAAGAAGGTAGAAAAATAAACATAAACGTCGTTTTTTTCCCTTTTAAAGAGGAAAACAAGATGGCTGATGACAGCAACCGATAACAAGGGCAAAACGGCGCCGTCCCCTTTAAGACCAAAAAGGGTATAAAATATTTTTATACAAGTTAATCTTCAGAATTGGATACATTACATTTGGTGGCAACTGTTTGTGGAATAAAGGCATATAAGTCTATATATGGACACGCATAGGCCTGCATTTCTACTTAGGATGAAATGGTAAATCACTTTCGTGTAGGGGATTATTTCACGTTGTTAAATGGAGATAGATAGCTAATTGTGGTGACTATCTAGACTGGCGAGGTAAGAGCGAATAGTCGGGATAGATTTGCGAAGGGGACCGTGAAAAGCAAACCTCGATAACTTACCCAATACCACATTATCCAGTCACTTTGTGTACGTATGTGGATAGATTACCTAATGAAGTAGCTTCACGAAAAATACGTCGTTTTTTATGATTGACTTCCTCGATGCAGGGGAATCGAAAGCGTATAAAAATTAATATATAATGCAGTATGTAACATTATGTACTTTCGATGAATATATAGTAAATGTTTATTTTCAATGAAAGGCTTTTTATTATATAAAAGTATATATTTAGCTAATTAAGAGGAGGAACGCAAAGCGGCAGAGGCCTTGTGTATAGATCGATTTTTTTATGTGATCGGATAGCTATTAATTGCGACTCAGCGTCACATATTCTGAAGCTGTACTGTATGTAATTATTTCTGGGGAAAAAATAGCCCGATTGATGCTGCTACGTGATACAGGATATTAATAAGGGCTAGGGGTACTTTGGAGAGGTCGTCCGTCTGCGATTAACCGAGAGCAGCCGAGAGAAGGAGGAGGCGGAGGATCTGCGTTTTGTTTTGCGCGATAGATGAAAGCTGTCACCGGCTTAATCAGATTTACTGCGGATACAGTCGCAGCGGCCTGCCTATTATGGTATATGGGACGACAATAAAAGACTGGCTATGCAGTCCTGCTACACGGTACCGGTCCGCTTCGCCCGGTCATTATAAATAAGCGTGACGGCGGATCGCGGATGCGCACTTACACGCCGGCCCGGGGAAATTTCCGAGTTTGCTGTGTAACGGGAATTCACAAAGTAACGCTCCTTCCCCCCCTCTCCCATCTGCGCCAGGCGTAAATCCAGTCTGGAAATTTCGGAATCGTTATTGTTTGTTGTGCGATCCGATCTCCCGATAAAGATCTGAAATTTATCGCTCCCGTTATCGGATCGGAGCGGCGTGTGTGTGTGCGTGTCGCTCCAAGCCGGCCTCGCAACATTGTAACCCGTTTGGATGTAACATCCTTTTGAATAAATTGTAACCGATTGTACTTTTCCTTGCCCGACCACTCTCTTTTCGTTTATTGTGCCTTGCCAGCACAAATGTAGCTCGGATTAATCGGGACGCCAGCACTTCAGTTGCATTTCGCCGCAGTTCTGGCTCTGCTCGGGGGATATGTTATTATCCCCGCCTGGTATTTGATCTGGGAGAAGCAGCGACGCCTCGTCACAGTACGTTGCTGAAAGTGTCTCCATAAAAGCACATAAATTAATATCAATGAGATAGTGCTGAAGCTTCTCCATTTTGATCCCTCCCCCCCGGAATTAGACTCCCTTCTAATCCCAGACCTAAAGCCTATAGATATTTCTTAATAAACGGACTACCGATAATTTTGCTGGGTACCGATTGTCTCGTTTTCAGCTTTTACAAGGTAGCTAAATCCGCTGGACTGAGTCTCTGCTTTGCAATACGGATCGTTTCATTGTCACGGAACTGGAATGGCTTGCGGTCCCCTGAGGAGTCCTTTTCCCCTTTCATAAATACAGTTTAATCGTCTTCTTCCTGATACAGAACTCTGAAAGTGGGGTAATTAATGCAAAAACCAGCCGGAAGTTTCACTAAAGAGCTGCGATGGCTGAAAACTGGAAAAACTGCTTCGAAGAGGAGCTGATTTGTCCGATCTGTTTGCACGTTTTCGCGGAGCCCATTCAGTTGCCCTGCAAGCACAACTTCTGCCGCGGATGCATCAGCGAGGCCTGGGCCAAGGACACGGGCATGGTGCGCTGTCCCGAGTGCAACCACGCGTACAACCAGAAGCCCAGCCTGGAGAAGAACCACAAACTGTCCAACATAGTGGAGAAGTTCAACGCGCTGAACGTGGAGAAAAGCCCGGCGGTGCTGCAGTGCATCCTGTGCCGGCGGGGGCCGCCGCTGCCGGCGCAGAAGGTCTGCCTGCGCTGCAACGCCCCCTGCTGCCAGTCCCACGTCCAGACGCACCTCCAGCAGCCTTCGTCCAACCCGGGACACCTGCTGGTGGAGGCCGACGACGTCAAGGCCTGGAGCTGCCCGCAGCACGACGAGTACCGGCTGTACCACTGCGAGGCGGAGCAGGTGGCCGTCTGCCAGTACTGCTGCATCTCCCGGTGCGCCGCCAGCCACGGGCACGCCGTCAGCGACGTGGAGGTCCGCCGCAACGAGATCAGGGTGAGTTAGCGGGGCTGCGGGCCGAGGAGCCGCCGTCTTCCGCTAAATGAGGAGCGGCATGTGAGACAGACGTGCGCGGGTGCGTCTGTGCGTGTGTGCGTGCATGTGCGTGTGCGTGCGCGTGCGCGTGGACCAAAATGTCCCTAAAGTGTGGTAAGACCCGAAACTTCCTTACTTTTGGGGAAATTTTTTTCAGGTCCCCAT
>JAODKL010000041.1:2499430-2519145 GCA_026780765.1 Petrocephalus schoutedeni
CCCCCCCCCCCCCCCGCACCCTTCCCCACACAAGCAGCCACACTAGACAGGAAGCGGCACTGGAGCACAAGCCATGTACACGGGGGCACGCAAAACTGGTCCTGTGTTTGACTGTGGGTATGGTCACAGCCTTAAGAATTACTGGTTTGAGGAGAACACGGTGGACGGGGGAGCATGGCGGGGAGGAGAGTACGATGGAGAGCAGAAAGGGGAGGCGAATGGGGGAGAGAGCATGGTGGAGAGGAGAACAGGGCAGGGAAGGGACTGCAGTAAAGAGTGTGGCGGGGAGGGGAGCAGAATGGAGATGGAGAATGATGAGGGGAGGAGCGAAGACCGTGGCAGAGAAGAGAACACGAGAGAAAATGGGGTAGAGGGGAGAACATGGCAGGGAGGGGAGCATGGTAAAGAGGAGAGGGTGGCAGGGAGAAGACTGGGAGGAGAGCACGATGGAGAGGAGAATGGCGGGGGGAGGGGAGCAGAGAGTAGAGGAGAGCGAGGTGGGGAGGGGAGCGGAGAGTAGAGGAGGTGGGGAGGGGAGCAGAGAGGAGAGCATGATGGTGAGTAGATCTTGATGGTGAGCAGTGCGTGACAGCAGCAGAGAGGTGAAGAGGAGAGCAAGGAAGGGAGGAGAGTGCGGCGGAGAGGAGAGCGAGGCGGGGAGGAGAGCGAGGCAGGGAGGAGAGTGCGGCGGGGAGGAGAGTGCGGCGGAGAGGAGAGCGAGGTAGGGAGGAGAGTGTGACAGAGAGGATATTGCGGCGGTGAGCAGAATGCGGTGGAGAGGAGAGCGAGGCGGGGAGGAAATCATGGCGGAGAAGAGAACGTGTCAGGACAGTGGGTATTAGGATCAAAGCACTTCACTCCCCGAGGCCTCTGTCTGAGTTCCAGGGGTGTGTTCATCACCAGTGCATGCTGGGGCCAGTGTGGGGGGGGGGGGTGGCCCTCACACCGCCTGTCCTTGGCCACATGGACTGGGTGTGTGCAGGGAGGGGTTCGCTGTGCGGGGGGAGGGACTTTTGTGTCTGGCTGGGTGCATAACCACACCCCCACCACAGCCTTTGCCCCCTCACTGCTGTGTGTTTTTATCGACAATCAGTGACAGAGTGGGGGAAGGGGGGTTGTGGGCTTTGCCTGTTTGATTGACTGGCTGAAAGCCAGTGAGAGAGGCTGACACTGAGGCCCCACCCAGGAAAGACGACCAGGGCCTGTGGTGTCAGATCTTTCTAGAACCTTCAGAGCTGCATTAATATCCTGCTGCCACACTGTATTGATGTGTTCCCTGGTACCAGCAGCTTCCAGTGGCCTCCCACGGGATGCTGCCCACAAACCGTCGATCGTGAAAGTACTCCGGCATTTTTAATCGCCATCTCAAACATCCGGGACCATATGTGCAGTATAATGTATTTTAGTCAGCCTGTGATGGATTATAAGAAGATGGGGATGCTAGAAATATTGAATATCTAAGTGACGGTAACATTTTACATAGAACTGACTGGAATGTGAAGCGTGAATCTCCACTATGCGAGCAGGAAGATCATCCCAAAGCCGGCCTCTGCGCTTTTTCTGAAGGACTGTGTCTGTATTCTGCTCCAAACTGGTCCGTAGCAGTAAGCTATTGATCAGACTTGACCTTGTCTTTTCCCTTCAAGATTGTCTCCCCTTAAATCATGTCTTTGATTGAGGTGCTGGGCTTCTTTTCTGTTCATGAATAATAGCTCTTCAAGCGCGGCTGTCGTCTCCATTGCTGCTCCCCGAATGCACTCCCTCGCAGGAATGTCCTTTGTTGATTAAGGTGACCGGGGTTCTGTACTTCTTGCTTGCTAGGCAAACACTCAGAGCGGCTTTACGGAGGTGCGGGGGCTGGCTTGGTTATCTAACTGTAACCCTAAGCTAAATCTAACTCTAACCCTAACCGCTGATGTCTTTAGGCAGCTGTATCAGTGCTGTTCAGTTGCGGCGACTTCCTGAGGGATCCCGCATGGAATGAGCTGCTTTCTGTGCAGACAATGACGGACAGGCGGCAAGGCCACGCCTCAGCCAGCCCCCACGCTTCCTCCCATTTACCAGCAGGTTACAATAGCCCTCCCCCCACGGGGGAGTGTTAGGTGTCGATGAGCTGGAGGCCCGGGAGCCTCCCGAAGCACAGGAAGTGACATCAGCATGACGGGCCTGTAGGCTGATGATTCTGAGCACAGTGCACAGGTCCATGGCCTCTGATCCACACGCTGAGCCAGGGTAAGGGACGCCACAGCTCACAGCTCAAATGGGCCACCGGGTGGAAATCTGTTTAAATAACCGGACCTTAAAGCAAACTTGCACCTCTAACAGCAATGAGAAACTGCTTATTAGGAACTGAGTTATTATGAACCGGTATCTACTGAGAAAATCAGTGACGCCGAATGGAAAAATACTATCATACCTGCAGGAACTGGACTACTGATAATCTGTTTTGAGATGGAAAGTAACCATTAACACAGCAGGCAAAAAAAAAAATTAATTGTAAATTAAGGTGATTTAATTAAGGGTAAAATCTCCACTGGACTGTACAGGTCACAGACTCCATATCGGAAAGCACTGTTTTAGGTATTTGGCCATATATCTGCCTAATGACTAAGCGTGTAAGTTGGACAGCATCTCCTTCACACAGTCACGCAATCAGGAGAACCTTACCCTCAACTCCTCTGTCTCAGAGACACTTCAGACTGCAGCACAGCCAGCCTCTCCGCTGAGACAGAGCCTCCGGGCTAAATGTACCAGTCTGATTACATATTTTTTTATACGTCCATACTTTGCACGCGAGGGCGAGTCTTCGTTTATTTCCACATCTGGAAGTTAAGGTGTAACTATGGGAACGTGTTGGTGCAACAGGCACATTCCTGGTTCCGGAGGGGGCAGGAGAGACGGGCACCATGAGCTCCTGGTCCCGTGCGGGGAGAACGGGAGCCACCTGTTCCTGGATCTGAGCCAGACCAGGGACAACTAAACTGACTCAGATTCAACCAAGTCCTTAGGTAAGGCTGAACCGATTCTACTCTCCTAAAGCTACTAAGTGCCTCCTCCAGCGCCTGTTCCAGACAGAATAAGGAGTGGCAGCCATCTTCCTGAAATGGGGGTCCTCTTCAGCTCCCTGAGCTGCCAGGGCCTTTGGCTGTTTTAGCAATTAGTGGCCCCTTCCAGCTGAGGTGAAAATAAAGAAAGCAGTACGCTGTTAAAATATGCCTTCGTCTCTGCAAGCAGGGAGAGGCTGCTGTTGCACCGAGGGCCGTCCAGCTGACATGACGCCGCTCCCGAAACGGCACTCAGGCACTGCGAGGGGACCGGACAGTCCAGTGTGACGCCTTCACCCGCCGGGAGGGACCTTCGGTACCGGCTGCACGGGCCGGCTGTAGGGCTAGCAGACTAGAACCTTATGTACCTTATGAAATGGGCAACGGTGGGCAATCACATTCCTCTCACAAGCGCCCACAAGCAGCCCGAATCCCCTCCGGGCCGGCTAGATAAGAGCATGGGGAGGCATTAACATTCACAAACACACAAGCCCCATCAAAGTGGTGCCTGGCGCGTGTGTGTGCGTGCCGCAAGGCCCCCGCCACTAATTACACCTGGAGGAGGGGTCGCTTCAGGGGCGTCGGATGAAAGGGGACAACAAGGAGAGACGAGATGGATCAAAGTTCTGCTGCCGCGAGGCGCCACCAATGCACGGGGTGTACTGCGCCGGTTGCCATGGTTACGGCAGGCTCGGCGGCGTCACGATGCCAGCGCGGCCCCGTTTCGGACTGGAATGTGGGGCCACTTCAACACCCTCCCCCCCCTCCTCCGCAGGGCCCGCCCCAGAGCCATGCCCCCCACTCTCACTGGCTAGCGGAGACTCCACCCCTTCAGTGTGGCATGTGGCGGTAACCTGTTGTCGGGCTCCTCACTACGGGCCCATTAATGCCCGGCACACCCCCCAATAAACTGAACATTTAAGGAGGTTGGGGTAAAACGCCTTCTAAGGGATGAATGAAGTGTGAACGCGTGAGACAAGTAGCAGGTGACGTCCCCGGTGCTCCATATCTCCTTTTAGACTTTTTCTTAGGCTCCTGTGTTCTTCTAACCCATTACGGGTGACTAAAACACATGGAATTACACGTATGCTCCTGGATATCTGGGGCAGTGATTGACAGTAACAAAGTATTCTCTCCAAGGATTGTCTGCGGCCAGCCTGATCAGACCGGTGCGTGGGATGATGGCAGTGGAGAAATCAGCTGAGATCTGCAACACTAAGAGCACGGCACAGACTCTGCCCCGGGAGACGGGCGTGGATGAGAACGAGAAAGTGGGCTGCCTTAATTATACACAAGAAATTTGGAGGTTCTGCAAAAAACAAAGCAAGCCAGCCATTAGGGGCTTTGTATATGAGCATATAGAACTTCAAGGCTGTCAGAGGGAGCTCTGTAAACCCAACACACTACACACATAAACACAAACACATAGACATACATACATAGATATATACACATAGACATACACACGCAGACATACATACATAGATATATACACATAGACATAGGCACGCAGACATACATACATAGATACAGTATATACACATAGACATACAGAAATAGACATACACACAGTCACAGCTGCAAAACACCCTTCCAGCTGCTGACCCCTCAACTGACCCTGGGACAGTGCAATCAGGAGGCCCGGTGGAGGAACAAGCCCCCCCCCCCGAGCGCCCAAACCCCAGTCTACAGACAAGAAAACAGCTGGTTAAGCTGGCTAAACCTGTTACTATGGCAGCTGCCTGTGCCACAGTGATTGGCTTCAGTGAGCCTGAGAAAGTAGGCGCCTCCTTTAGAGAGTAGAGAGCGAGCACAAAATGGCCACCTGACTTCTTCCTGGCTTCATCTGTGGTTAAAAAGCCGTGCAAGTAATTAAAACCGACCAGAATTTGGCAGGGCTGTGTGAAAAAGCCCTTTGGCCCTGCTGATCCCAGAATTCTATTCCAGAATGCTATCCCAGAATGCACCACTGTAGGACCTTTCTGAGCAGAGGAAATATGCCGTAAAGAATGCTAAATCTGCCCATTTTGCTAAGAAACAATGGAAACAAATTAACTGCTCAGTTACTTAATTTCGCAGTTACTGAAAGGAAGGTAGTTCATGCTGAGGTAAAGATTTTATTTGATGGGTTTCAAACCATCGCCACTGAATAAGCTGGGACAGTCATTACATCAAGCAGATGATGTTTGTTATTATGGTATTGGCCTGTAAACGGTCTGTAATCATTATCAACTATCTCAGGCTGTTCAGATACCGCAGTATTCACAGAAACACCTCTGTAATCACATTTAGCGGGCATCTCAGTCGAGACTTCACAGAATAACATCTCTACTGGCTTATAATGCAGATGGATATGAATCAAGAAAACTTTAGAATGTCTGTATTGATGACAGAACTCCAGGAACATACTGTTTACAACACGTCAGTTAGCGAAACCTCGACACAAGCACACAAACCCATGACAACTGGCGCATCTGTGACACGCGTGGAAAAATATGTCTGATGGCAAAAGCTGGGCGTGGCCTCTGCACACGTATGACTTCAGCGGCAGACTTCCCAAGAGAAGACGGGCATACAGCAGCTTCAGGCTTCATAAACTAGCAGAGAATTACCAAAGTATCTATCACTTCCACAGGACAGAGACACATGTGGCAGGATGGGGTCAGTTTTTACAAAGCTTGATAGCATAGAGACATTTCCAGGGGCTCAGTGAAGGAATATGACCACGGTAATTATTCTCTCGCTTGATCAGCGTGTGGGCGGATTTCCAGTCCCGTCTGGGTCCACTTTCATTAACATTAGCGAGCAGTTCACCGCCAGGGGGGGAAGGAGATGAGGACCAGAAGACCCTCATGATTTGAACCCCTCGGCCCAAGTGTGTCTCACCAGCTCACAGCAGCGGCCAGGATGGACAAATCCATCGGTGGTCCCCCTGGACCCTCTGATCCCGGGGGAGCTCCCTTGTGTTTCCCTCCTCGTGCCCACCGGCCTGGCACAGGGACGAGACACTCTACTTCCTCTTCGCGTTGACACTTTTACAGGCCCAGGTCATGCCATCCTGAAACACCACGACGACAAAACGAGCCACATCATAGAACCTTTAACACCGTCTTCTGGTGCAATTCAGCAGCTGGTGTTCAATCAAGGTTCAATTCGAAGGATTTGATCTAACAACATTCTGGTAACAGGCCCGGCCTCTTAAGGAGATCATATCATCAAGAATTGCCTATAGGGATCTGAGCGGCACTGGGTCCAGCATGTTATTTGAATGCAGCAGCTTACCTGGACCCCCTCACCAGTCAGCGCCGAGCAGGACTGGATCTGCCAGACACGGTCCCGGATGGTGTGCAGGTTAAGGCCCTCAGCGATCTCAGAGGCAGGCGCGGCCGTCAGCAGGTCCTGCTTGTTAGCGTAGATGAGCACGGGAACACCACTCAGCTTCTCCTCATCCAGTAGTTCAGACAGCTCCTGTACCAACACACAGACACACACACACACACACACGTGCCCCCGCAAACATACACACAGCTGGTTAACTACAATGAATCAGCAATACACATGTCAACCTCAGGCACAAACATAGACACGGAACAATACCTGGCCCGTCTCCTCGAACCTTTTGCGATCTGCACTGTCAATGACATAGATCTGAAAGACAGGACAGGATTGGCCTAGGAGGTATAAGTAAGTATGCCAGTAGGGGGCAAAGTACTTAAGGAACTCAGCTGACAATA
The DNA here is from genome assembly GCA_026780765.1 of Petrocephalus schoutedeni. Taxonomy (NCBI): domain Eukaryota; kingdom Metazoa; phylum Chordata; class Actinopteri; order Osteoglossiformes; family Mormyridae; genus Petrocephalus; species Petrocephalus schoutedeni. Next base: position 2,506,209 of record JAODKL010000041.1, read on the forward strand.
TGAAGACGGCCTTAACACCCCAAACCTGCTGTAAGCTGAAGCGTGTTGTGATTAGGGTGGATCCAGCACCTCGCCAGCCAGGCTGGAGGCAGAGTCCCGGGCCGCGGCTCACCAGCACCTCGCCAGCCAGGCTGGAGGCAGAGTCCCGGCCCGCGACTCACCAGCACGTCGGTCTTCTCAAAGTAGTTCTGCCAGTAGGGCCTGATCTTCCGCTGGCCACCGATGTCCCACACGTTGAGCCGGAACCCGTGAGACTGCACACTCTTGACATTGAAGCCCTGAAAGAGCCCAGGACAGGGAGTCAGGTCCCCCTGACGGGCCATTACAGAAAGAGGGGCCCATTCCCAATGTCTGGTACTGCCTTTAACACACGCTACCCGCTAGCATAAGCCGCCGGTGGTTGGGGGATGGACAAGGCTGATTCACCATCTTTGTGAAACTTCAAGAAACTCTCCACGAGAGAGTGCTGAGTCATCCTCCCGGTTATACATCAGCGGCAGGATATTTTTGACGAGGCACCACATTAATTGTTCGACAGGCGATCCATCATGGCTGCAGCTCTCCCCAAGTGCAGGCGAGGTCCCCCAAGGGCAGGCGAGGCCCCCCAGACGCAGCGCGGCCCCCTTGGCGAGCTGGAACGCCCGCGTCGGCCTGGTCTCCTACGGATCCCACTGCATGCACCCTAAACATGCCTATACAACATTACAGGTGACATCAGCTCTGCTGTGATTTGTCTTAGGTTTGGCCACCGTCAGGTCTGACTGGGAAACTTCCAGCAGAGGCTGTGTATTGGTGCTCCTTAATCTCAGCATGAATGCAAAGCATGCTCCCCCAGCACTGCTCACGCTCACGCAGCGACACAAACAAGCCACAGTGCTGACTCATCACCGCCGGTACCTTGGTCATACGTAACAGACGCCTCACTCATGTGCGCCAGCTCACCTCGGGGGACGTTCTTCTTATTGATGGTAAACCGCCAGATTAGCGCCAAGCCTGCTCGCCGCTTCTAAATTAAACCGCTGCCTGCAGACTCGGGGAGCGAGGGCCGCCTCTCTGTAGGCGTTGCGAGACTCCCACGGCGCGCGGTTTCGCCCCGATATCATCGATCGCACCTACCCTCATGGGCCGGCCAAAAAAAGATCTAGCGAACAAGCTACCTAAGTGTGTCCTCGACCTGTTTCTTCGGCTATGCGCGATTAGAGGGATTGGAGAGGTAGACTTCTTGCCGTTTTCAGGTTAGGCAGCAGTGGGCCGAGGGGCCCTGTCCCACGGGAGCTTCTGGCTGGTTTATAGGCCTGTTACGGGGGCAGGCTTTCTACCACCTCCGTCGGCTGTGAGCTTGAGCGGATCTCAGGCACCGGGGCTGTGGACGTCATTAGACGCCAACTCCTCAGACCCCTTTAAGCCACACGGCTGTAACTGCATGTGTGTCTGCAAGTGTGTAACTGCACGCCGTCCCCAGCGGGGTGTGTGCATGCGTCTACCTGTGTGGGCGTTATGTGGCTGACGTCCTCAGATGCTAGCTGCTTCAGCAAGGTGGTCTTGCCCCCGTTGTCCAGGCCCAGCAGTAATATCCGCACCTCCTGATCCGGGGTGCTCTTCAGTTTACGCAGGATTGAGAGCAGGCCCTAGGAAAGAGGAGAGCCAGTCAGGGGCCGCTCACCGCACCACGGCTCTGTTACCGTTGTTTTTATTCTTGGTTCTCAGCAAGCAGGGCCCATTCTGGAGTGTGACCACGCTCCGCTGTCGAGTGCTGAGTCCCCACGCTCCTGTCTCCCTGCTGTTGGAAGAGCTGCCTACAATTACTGGTCTCCAACCTTTAGCACTGCAACTGTTACTTAAATTAAGCTCTTTCTCAAAATTACAAAGGTGCCCCTCCCTCAAAAAAGAACAGCAACCTGGCAGGGTTACGGGATTTAATGCTGAGCTGAACTCCTCTGAATCACGAACAGCTCCCTCCTCTGGGAATCATCCATCCATCCATACAAACAACTAGGGCCTTTCATTAGAGAATATACTAGTCTCCTCATATGTCCTTCATAAGTTAATTATATTTGACACCCACTAGTGCAGGATTGTTCCACGTTTGTTACGCAACTCACTCTAATATAATTCTTGGCATCTTTACATAAAGGGCGCTGCTAATTATAGAAATGAGTTTTTGGTCCCTAAACTCGCACTTCTCATTAAGTCTGCCAGCGTCCACACGCTTTGTGGTTGCCAACAAACACTTTTATATTAATTTTACCAAAAGTTTCAGGGTACGGCTACTTCTTTGGAGGAGATGAGACGGCTGCATTAGGCACTGACATCATTTATGGAGTCTTTCCATAAATCTGGTCCTCAAACATTGGATTTTTTTGGGTTTTAAAATACATTTGAACCTTCCTTGCACCTGTAAAGTCAGTTGAGGTTAATCTTGTTTAAACATTTAAACCCACTGTTGGGTTTCCTGTCATGACCACCCACTTACCTAGTACTGTAACCTGTAATCTGCTGCAGGTTATATGCGTCCATAGACTAGTACTGTAACCTGTCATCTGCATCCATTGCCTAATACTGTAACCTGTAATCTGCATCCATAGCCTAGTGCTGTAACCTGTAATCTGCTGAAGTTCATATGCATCCGTAGCCTAGTACTGTAACCTGTCAGCTGCATCCATAGCCTAGTACTGTAACCTGTAATCTGCTTAAATGTATATGCATCCATAGACTAGTACTGTAACCTGTAATCTGCTTAAATGTATATGCATCCATAGACTAGTACTGTAACCTGTAATCTGCATCCATAGCCTAGAACTGTAACCTGTAATCTTCTTAAATGTATATGCATCCATAGACTAGTACTGTAACCTGTAATCTGCTTAAGTTTATATGCATCCATAGACTAGTACTGTAACCTGTAATCTGCATCCATAGCCTAGTACTGCAACCTGTAATCTGCTTAAATTTATATGCATCCAAAGACTAGTACTGTAACCTGTCATCTGCATCCATAGCCTAGTACTGTAGCCTGTAATCTGCTTAAGTTTATATGCATCCATAGCCTGTAATCTGCTTAAGTTTATATGCATCCATAGACTAGTACTGTAACCTGTAATCTTCTTAAGTCTATATGCATCCATAGACTAGTACTGTAACCTGTCAGCTGCATCCATAGACTAGTACTGTGTCCAATTTGAACGAATGTCACTCCGGTCCGGTAGATGCTTCGAGATACAGTAGACAATGGTACAAATTGCCAGTCAGATTTATCTTTTCCTACCATTCAAATGAAATATAGTAAATAAATCAAGTAACTCAAACGTGTGATCCTGCTTCTGCAAAGGTTTCCCTTTCTCTTAACCTTCCTATCCATTTCCGGCGCGCTTTTTTAATAACCGACGGCCGGCGCAGATGAAACGTGCTCGGCGAGCAAGCGGCCGCATCCAGCGCCCTTGTGACACCGGCGGGTTTTATCGCCGAATGCAGGTAATTCATTAGCTCACCATCTTCTGCCTGTAGCTCACGAAAGACGCCGCCGCCGGTAACCAAGGGCCCGTGACGTGACACGCAGCGGCGCACAGGGGCTGCTGACGTCGGCACAAGAGCACGCGCTTCGATGACGTAACTCGAAAACAAAACTCGCCGCTCTTCCTGTGCCACACTGGCGAAGTATTTAAACATATATCTGAAACATCCCAGTATATCACGTATTTTAATGCATTTGCAGAACGTATAGTTTTAACTTGGTACGCGTCTGTCTGGCGTTGTCGTGGCTAAGCTTTCTTGAGTGTATGGTTTTGGAGAAACATTCACACGTGTAGTATTTCCGAGTGCTGTTCCGGCTCGCAAGCAAGCCGCCGGTGATCGCTGGCTGTAGGCAGCCCCAGGCTGTGCCGCGGGGGAGGGAAAGCCGGTCCCCGCTTCCATTGGAGCAGGAAGGGCCACGTGTTATCTCCCTGCGCCCTCCCAGCGCCCCGATCGCGTCCCTGCCGCCACGCTTCTACCTGCAGAGACCCCTGTCACTCGGGCCGCCTCTTACCCTCCGTGTCTGTCTCGGTAAGTAGCCGCCTTTATTTCGCTGTGTACTTTGCGGCTGCAGCTTTTCGCCTGTGCACCTCAGCATCGCGGCTCACATTAGTAACCAGACTCCTTTTTTATTGCACAGGTCATATGTAAATGTCTTAGGGTAAGTCTCCCCCCGTTTACCCAGCAGCTGCTCTCACGCCTCTCCCACACTGGTGTCTGGGGTTCGTCTTACGATGCTTATGTGTGTTCTCCTGACCTCTTCCACCGGGCAGCCCTGCGTGAATACAAACGGGTGCAGCTTCCATGTTTGATCCCGAGAGGCAGGTTAAGCGTTATGAAAGCCACCAGACTTGTTTATTATCAGAAATCTGTGTCAGAATACTCTTCCCATGTACCTTGGAGTGATTTTTTAAAATGCACTTTCTGAAAGTGGCACGATTTTGCAGACTTTTCATCCACTTTAAATTAGATTCACACCCCAGCCCTCTTTGACTCTGCACATTGCCATGGTGTTACCTACATGTTTAGGGCTGCAATATAAAACTGTAAAATTAAAGCATTCACATGTTTTGCTGCAGTGTTTATGAACACTGGGGTTAGCGTGGGTTAAAACTAAATTTCATCAACTTACAAACAAAGTGTCTAAAGGCACCGGAGAGAGGTGACGTGTTGCGTGCTTCCCATCTGGGAAGCGACTGAAGTCCATTCGGACGCGCACCTCCCGGTTCAGGAACAGTTTTTACCCATCCGCAATCAAACAATCAGTAACCTTGTGTCACCTCCACTGCTACTGGCACATATACTTCTGCCGCTTAACTATTTAACTATTTATATTCACTCATCATTACATTTACTTGTTGTCTTGCTCCATGTCATCTGTGTTTACTGTCTGCAGGGGCACGTGCAAGTAAGCATTTCATCGTACATGGTACTCGTACTTGTACACATGACAATAAAGAATTGAATTGAATTAAACCTAATTAGGCTAAAGGTACTTTATGTGGAACACCAAGAAGAACACACAAATGTCCATCCCCTGCTGCACTTTTCACTTTGCTTTAACTTGGGGGGACCAAGTTAAAGTTTAATCACTTTTGCTATCTAAGCCAGAACTTGAACCTGCTGACTTGGTATCTAGTCTTGTGGCTGTTTGCAAATGCAAACTTTCTATCTCTGTGTGACTTTACTATGTGGCTACAACAGTCTCCCCCCCACACACACACCTGGCCACATTCTCGTGTAAATTTGCTTTGGTTAAATTTGTGTGCTGGGTAAAGAAAAAGTCATTCAAATAAACTTGCCAAGGCCGTTAGATCCTTAAGGTCAGTGTAAGACAGGAGGGCGGCTCTTTCGGCTGGACCTGCTTGTTTCGATATTTAGTAACTAAATAAAAATGTCTCCTGTCCCTTAAACCAAGAGCATCTGGATTTAGTTGTATTTTATATTTTTCTGTTTGATTTTCAGGTGCTTACAGATTTCAGACCCCCTAAAAGGGAGGCGGTCAGGAGACCAACGGACGGGGCGACATGGCGCTTAGTAGATTTGACGTCGACGCCCCCCGCTGGGACCAGAGCACCTTCATGGGCCGTCTCTGGCACTTCTTCAACATCACGGACTGCCGCACGGCGCTGGTGTCTGATGCCCGGCTGGACGAGGCCAAGGTGCTGGTGGACAGCTGCAGGTGAGGGAGAGGAGCCCACCTTGAGCTAGGCTCCCATGTATCTGCACATCGTGTCTGTCTGTGTGTATATTTACAGAAGGTCCTTCTCCTTTTGATATAAGAAATGGTCAATGTGTATTTGTGCCAATAAATTTTAACCTTGGGGAACCCACGGGGTCATATATGACCCTAACTTTTATTTCTGCCTTACAGTCAACCCACTGATCAAAATAAAGATTTTATTGTTGTTTTTGGGTCATAAATGGTACACTGGCCTGCAAAGCAAAATAAAATCCTTTACTTTGATGAGTGGGTTGAATGTAAGGCAGAAATAAAAGGTGGGGTCAAATATGACCCCGCGGGTTCCCCAGGCTTAAATGGGGCTTCCGGCCTGCTGTGATGGTTGTACTTGCGTGATGGTTATGGGGTTCACACCTGATGTACGCCTGTGACCCTCAGAGCTGGCACTGTGCCCCCTGGGACGACGACGGAGCAGCTGTACTATGCTAAGAAGCTGTATGACTCCGCCTTCCACCCCGATACGGGCGACCGCATGAACCTGATTGGCCGGATGTCCTTCCAGGTGCCGGGGGGGATGGCCATCACAGGCTTCATGCTGCAGTTCTACAGGTGAGCTGGGGCTCTTAGGTGCCCCCCTGCTGAAGATCTGGCTGTTACCTGTTCCTTGTATCCTCCTGATGACCCCGAGCAGATGCCACCATTGGTGACGTATCACTGTGTGTTACGCAAACAGAACCGTGCCGGCCGTGGTTTTCTGGCAGTGGGTCAACCAGTCCTTCAACGCCCTGGTCAACTACACCAACCGGAACGCGGCTTCGCCCATCACTCCCAAGTACAGCTGAGCGATTCTGCGTATATTTTTCCACCGCATTTGATCACCATTGTTTTAGCTACTTTTTGCCCTGTTTATATCCAGATATCTGTAATATGCTGCCGCGTCTAACATTCCCTTCATTTTTGTGTCCAGCATACCCGCTTCTTCAATGGTTCCCACTTTAGTTGGCCATGTGTTTGCTTTCTGTTGGTTTGACTTCTTATGCCTCTGTCCCCCTTTCCCCTCCTCAAGGCAGATTGGCGTGGCGTACGTGACGGCTACCAGCACAGCTCTGGCCACCGCTGTAGGACTGAACCTCTACACCAAGGTGGGGGCGCCGTCCCGGCCCGTCCGTGCTCCTAATCCCCCATCCTGAAGGGTGATGCTCTTCCTGCGGCCAGCTGGACCGAAGCTCCCTGTAATACAGATGGGACGCATCAAAAGAGTCTGGAACTTCTCCTTGATTTGGCCCAGTGATCCGGCTTGTTTAAACGTAGCTGGTTCAGCTTTTGAGGTTGAAGGAAAAGGAAAACCCACAAATCTCATGGTGGAAGGTATCATTGCAGGACCTCATTCAGGTCCTGAGAAGGTGTAGCACGGAATACAGCATGTGATTTGGGGTGCTTCCGAGATGGGGCGCCCTGCAGTGCACTCGCAAGGCCGCTGAGAACCGGTTCCCTCTCATTCCAAACCGTCGCCCCCGTGTCTCTGCAGCGTATGTCACGGTGTAGTTCGCATGCATCGCGGCGTGCAGCTTTCAGACAAACCCTCCCTGTTCAGAAATGCTTACGTCTGAAACGTATGGCGTGCAAGTCAAGCCACAAAATGGTATCTGATCAGATCTTGGGCGAATCCAAGGATTCGACTTGCGAGCAGAATGGGGAGCAAAGCCGTACAGCTCAGAAATCAGAAGGAGAAACTGGGACTTAAACGAAATTGTGGGTGGGTGAGGGATTAGGTCATGGGCCCTGGAAGCGCCATGCTGCGTCAGTGTGCTGACTCCTGGCGGAGGAGGTCTGTGAAGCCTCAGGCTTACAGCAGAGAAATCACGGCTAGGAATGTGACCAGGCCCTAGTCACCAAGTGCAGTTCTGACAGATTGAAAATGCAGCTCTAAAGATTTGTGTGGCGATGTCACTTCCTGTTCATTACAACGCAATGCATCTGCAGCCCCCGCTTGCCTCTTTCGACAGAAAGCACCCCCCCTGGTGGCCCGCTGGGTGCCCTTTGCCGCCGTGGCCGCAGCCAACTGCGTGAACATCCCCATGATGAGACAACAGTGAGTCTGTGTTTTTTTTTTACCCTCAGAAGCTTGTCCTGTTCCTGTTTATCGTACGGACGGCTGCTTGTCTGTGCGTTTCTGAAGGGCGACGTCTCGCCAAGCCCAGGCATGGTCCTGTAACCCTGCTGTGACCTGTTTTAGTCTGTCCTCTGTCATTAAATGACTGTGAACTGGTCGCCACGGAAACCTGCGGCGGTGTCAGATATTTGTCAGCTTTTTCAAGCCGGAGTTGCCGGGGGGTGGGGCACTAACTGGCAGTTTCGGAGCTGGACAGCATGTCAGGACCTCTTTGGGCAGAGCCAACCCTCCCCTTAGAGTTTTATTTCCATCGCGTGTAAATATGTCTCGGTGACCACCTAGTCTTTCCCCTGTAGGCCGATGCCTCCTCCCACGTTGGCCGCTCCTTCCTCATGACTGGGCCGCTCCCGTGACCAGTCTCTGGTTTATATCTCTGACTAGGATGGGCTGGGTCCGCAGCAGGCTTACGTGTCCTGGAGCCAGCAAGCCGTCTCCTGTCCACCTCTGTGTACCGCACATGGTGTCATTAGCTTGTTTTGTAGCGCTGTCCTCATTCCGCCACGTTCAGAGCCCAGCGGGCCGCGCTGGGCGTGTGTTCGCGTGAGTTACCCAATGTAGCTGGGCCTCACGCTGCTGGACAGAGATCTTTCCAAAGTCTGTTTTTTGGGCTGTAAACTGCAGCTATTTCTGTGCATCTGCTGGGCTTCGTAGGACCTGTCGGGAGACCTGTGCTTTTAGAGCTCCTCTGTGTGGCAGGCAGACGAGCTGCTGGCTTTTTGCTCTCCGTATGGCCAGGGTGTCTCTGCTACCCGCTAGCTGGGTTGGGCTGTGGTAACCGGGCAGTGCTCTCCCAGTAATGATAATAATGTAATAATAGTAATAAAGTAGTAATAAATAATATTGTCAACCAAAAAAGGTGGTGGTTGTTGTTATGAAAATCTCACCCAGTATGTCGCCCCCCCCCCCCCCCCCCCCCCCCCCCGAGAAACACAAAACACAAATATAAATTAAGATTGAGATCATGTGATCACTTACCATATCAAAATATTTAAAACAAGGTATCAGTCACAGGACTATGGCTGGATGTTTTCACCCGAGTCTTTCAGGTTAACCGCAGGCTTCTCTGTCAATTGGAAATGGGTAATATTTGGTCCGTAGCATTTGCTCTTAATCACTATGGCATTATGGCGGAAATGAGTCACTTCCACTGACTCATTTCCGCTGACTCATTTCACATTTGCTGACTCATTCCACTGCTGCTGACTCATTTCACTTCCTCTTACTCATTTCCACTGACCCATTTCCACGGACTTATTTCACTTCCGGTGGCTTATTTCCGTTTTCCGCTGACATTTCCGCTGACTCATTTCACTTCTGTTGATTCATTCCCGCTGACTCATTTCACTTCCGCTGACTCATTCCCGCTGACTCATTTCACTTCTGCTTACACATTTTTGCTGACTCATTTCCACTGACTCATTTCACTTCCACTGACTCATTTCACTTCCGCTGACTCATTTCCGCTTTCCGCTGACTCATTTCACTTCCGCTGACTCATTTCCGCTTTCTCATTTCACTTCCGCTGATTCATTCCCGCTGACTCATTTCACTTCCGCGTACTCATTGCACTTCCGCATACTCATTTCACTTCTGCTTTCACGGTGGAAATGACTCATTTCACTTCCGCTTACTCACTTCCGCTGACACATTTCATTTCTGTGTACTCATTTCACTTCCGCTGACTCATTTCACTTCTGCCTACTCATTTCACTTCCGCTTGCTCATTTCACTCATTCCCCCCCCCCCCCCTTAGGGAGATCCTCAACGGTATCGCCGTGACAGACGAGAACGGGAACAAGCTGGGACACTCCCGGGTGAGTGGAGCGTGGTCGCCGTGGCAGCCGAGGAACGCAGGGTTGCCATGGCGGCAGAGGAGTGCTTGGACTGTGCTGGTGCTGCAGTGAGATGGGACTATAACTGTTGTGGGGGTTTACATAATGTGATAGATGCCTGGGTCAACTCTGGGGTGAATAAAATTCAGTTGCCATGTTGTCGTATTAATTTTGCCGCAAAAAGAAAGGCAATGCTTGCAAATTTTCAATTTTCCAAAGGGAACTGCATTTCATACATATTTCTACATCAGAATTCCCTTAAGGCTTTTAAACAGAATTACCCAAATGATGGTGACTGGATTTAAGAACTGACCGACCAGTGAAATAAGTGGGCAAATGTCATTTTTCTCTGCGGTTGTTGTTGGGTGGTAATTGATTGTAATTATAATGGTAGTCATCTCTCTGCATTACAGAAAGCAGCCATCAAGGGCATCACACAAGTGGTCATCTCGCGCATCACCATGGCAGCGCCGGGGATGAGTAAGTGCTGGAGTAGGGCGTCTCTGCTCAGGCATTTGAGGGCCGCAGGGTGATTTATAAACGGCTCCGCCGAAGCTCTCTGCACAATGATGCAAATTTGAGCAGTATTAGTGGTGCTGGCCTGTCCCTTTGTCTTCCCTGTAAGCCCAGCAGGGGATGCAGATGCAGTTCCTCCAGATGACTCTTGCTTCCTCTCCCCTGCTTACAGTTATTCTTCCCATCATAATGGAGAGGTTGGAGAAATACCGCTTCATGCAGGTGGGTCCATGTCTGTCTGCCACACTGCCAACCATGTGTCCATGTGAGGCCTGAAGGGCGGCGGAAGGTGGCCGGAATAAACCGAATGACCAGTGGGGTCTTTAAAGGCCTCCAGCACCCCCTACTGTCCATGGTCCTGTAGCCTAGAAACCGTCTGAGCAGGATACTTTATTTTGCATTTAATTTATTTAGCAGATGCTTCACTGCATGCATTTTTGAGAGGGCAGGGTCAGCCAGTCCCTGGAGCAGTTGGTGGTTTAAGGCTTTGCTCAAAGGCCCAACGGTGACATCACTGATCTGACCTTCCGATCACAGGCAGAGTGTCCTGACTCGCTGAGCCACACACGGTCCCAAGAGATCCCAGGCGTCAATCGCCCTTTATTCAGAATGTGGGCGTCTTCTAGAAAGACTGCCAGCCTGAGTGTGTAGTTCATCGGAACTCCTGATGAGAACGGGGCGGGGCGGGGGGGCGTTAACCGGGTTCACCGTCTTGTTTTGCCCATCCTGAGAGTGACCACGCTGGGAACAGGAAGCTTGCAGCTTAGGAATGAGTCGCAACAGCTAGCGAGTGAAGCCTTAGCCGTTTCTGCGAGTGGTTTGTGCGTACAGGAAGCCATGGCGATGCACATAATGCCATGAGATTCTTGTTGCTCCTATACTGCATAAGTGACTCTCAGTCAACATCAGAGAGGCCATTTAAATCTGACTGACAGGCTTGTGCATTAAGGAACGTTATGGAACCGTATCTGTTAATATAACCTGCCACAGAACCAGCCATTCCAGATCGCCACAAGCCATAGTTTCATGACCCGCGAGTGTTCCTGAGCACCGGTCCTGAGCAGAACCTTCTGCGCGACGTGCCTCGTATCTCAGATGTTGAGCGTCACCACCTTTGCCGCATCTTCTAGTGAATGCCAAGCTTGAAAAATGCCAGGAATACCATGACTTGGCTGCAATCTGCTGATTAAATGAACTTGAAGTGGGCCCAAGGTGGGCGAGAGACCAAGGCAGGATTCATTGGTCTTTTAATATATTTTTTTTTTGTTTGTGTTTCTAACAGAGAATCACGTTCCTCCATGGGCCTTTACAAGTGATGATGGTGGGAGTCTTGTGAGTATACGTCAGGCCTTATCTGGACATTTCCAGAAGCGTTGGGTGACGAGTGTAACTGTGGTGCAATGTTGACTTTCCCTGAACCATAGGTACCTCGCCCAGCCACTGGTGCCCCCCTGTGGCAGGCATAGGGAGAAGGTTTAAACTTACGAGTTTCCCTGCACAGTTTAGGTCAGTCTCTGTGGAAGTGTTAGGTCCCAGCCTGGAGGCACCTGTGACCCTTAGGCATGTAAATTGCTTCCCGCACCATGAACATAACAACTCGGCAAGTTTTACCTCGCCTGTTACCGACCCATCGTGGAAGACAGTGTATAGATAGATGGATGGTTGGGTAGATAGTTTACTAGATAGTAAATGTATAGATATTTTATTAATTCCAGAGGAAATTGCAGGTTTACAGTAGCTGAATATATTTAGGCAATAAGACATTTACACATTAATGGGCAGTAAGAAATTAAATGGACAACTGTGGTATTGAACATGGTGAAAGGTACTTGTCTAACGTTGGAGGCCGTACAGTTGCTACTTGTGAGCATTGTGTGTGTGTGTGCGTGTGCGTGTGTGTGTGTGCGTGCGTGCGCGCCCAGCTCGCGTCCCACGAGCTTGCGTCCCACCACTGATGTAGGAGAGAGATCTGAGGGGGCACAACTTAAACCGAGCTTTCAGTTTAAATTGTTATAGGGGGGATGAATGAAGCCAAATTAAATATTGTGGGTACATTTCTTTCTCCCCACCCCCCCCTGCCCCCGGGTACCAGAGCCCTGTGCTGCCTGGGAGAGCTCCCCTATAACCCTGACCCTGATGAAGAGTGGGTAATGGATGGATTGGGGGGGGGGCTGCTTATGAGTTGTTCTGTTGTTGTGGCCATGTAGCTGCTTCTCAGCCTGCTGGGGGGGGGTGGCGGTGGGGGGGTCTGACCCCTTTAGAGTCTGTAGTGAGTATGACCTCAAACTGTCACTCCTTTCACTGGCTTCGCCTCTCTGATCTTCCCCTCTTCTCCTCCCTCGCCCTCGCAGCCTCGTCTTCATGGTGCCTGCTGCCTGCTCACTCTTCCCTCAGAGATGGTGAGCATCCCTGCCTCTTTCACCAAATGAGCATCTCCCGCACGCCCTCTCCCTCCCCGCACCCACCTCTCTGCTTTTGGCTTTCAGCTCCATGGCTGTGTCCAAGCTGGAACCCGAGCTGAGGGACTCCATTGTTTCTCAGTACGGCGAGAGCCTCCGCTACGTTTATTTCAACAAAGGGCTTTGAAGCTGACTGGTGATCTGCCCATTGCCTGCTCACTACCCCCGCCAAGAGGACGGGCTCAGCGGGCGCGCGCTGTAAGACCACCAAAGCCACCTTATTTTTTTAATTAAATTCTTCAAGGGTGGTGGTGGGGGGGGGGGG
>JAODKL010000041.1:2527930-2557681 GCA_026780765.1 Petrocephalus schoutedeni
CGCTCTTAAGGTTTTGGGAAGTGATGGTAAAACATCTTCGAACATCTTCGTTACAGCCGGCAGATTTCATAGCTTTACTTAGATTTTTTGTTTCCCTGTTTCTCTACAACACATTTAACAATATTTACGAAAATGTAAATTATATATATATATAAAAAACACGAAACATCTCAGCAGATACAAATTCCGGCTAAACAACAGTTAGCAAAAGGTGTAAAAATGCGCGCACAACACACACTCGCAATTTATCAAGTCGTGAATTTCCCGATTGAGCAGATGGAAAAGGTGTCTGACTCCCCCAGCGGAGCCACATCGGCGACGGTCGCGTTTTAACTAGTTAGTTATTGCGCCTCCTGGTGGCCTGAATTTGTAACGATAAGCCCTTATGTGACAATATGCCGCTCTGTGAAAATTAAAATTATATTTTACTTAAACGTGTATCACTTTCGGTGTGAATGTCCTATAGTAAATTTAAAGGCCTACAACAGCAAGCACATTATTATTATTATTAATTATTATTATTATTATTAATGATAATGATAATACAAATAAAGTTACGCGAAAATGACTTATGCAATTATTGTCATACGAAGTGGTAGAGCGCCGTGTCGTTGCTTAAAACCCCGAGTTGGACCTGTAATCATTCATATTTCCGCCGCTCGTCACCCATCCCGCGAACTGTCGACTACACTTTGCATTCATTACTTAATTTCACTTTTGGAAAGGTGGTTGTATATGCCGATTTTAGCTTGTTGTGGGTGTCTGTGTCGTACGGCAGCCTGCATAGGGGTGTTGATTTCCTCGGAATCAAACAATCGTTAAAAACACAGCTGTTTTCTCACCACGAACGGTGTTTTTTATGATTAACTACAGTACAGTTAACAGTGCAAGAAAACGCTGACATGCAAACGCCAGCTACATGTAGTAGCCTTAAAAAACAGCATTTAAAATCCAAAAATTGCATAGTTGCCCATGGAGGCACATATTACAGTAATAAGGGCAGGAGATTGCAAACATGAAATAGTGCTGACTCCTAGCTGCAACTCCCTCAGGCCAAAAATCCGCCCAAATAGGAATGAGCCTGAAACAGTATTATATTTACTAAAAACTCATTTTCCGATGCAAGATTCTTCGAAATATAGGACTTTGCAGACAGTTTTATCAATTTAAGCAATAACAGAACGTCACTCTCCTTAAGGCTCCTGGTCCAGAGCTAATTCATATTTCCCACAAAAAAAAAAAACGAAAACAGTAAGCTTAGTACGGATAATCACATTAAACACACTATAATGGCTTTATAATGTATGTGTATAAAAATGGTAGGCCTACCATTGCGGTTAATGTAAATATTTAAGCAAAACAAAGCTGTAGTTTGACATTGTAGCCACACGGTGACACTGTCAGCACACTTGAATGAAATCTCTGCCGTTTGTGCTTAAAAATACCGGATTCTCGAGGCCTTATTTGAGAACACCAGTGTGCAAGTCTGAAGAATCTTGTCTGAATGTATAACTGGACATGGCTCACGCCTACAAATTACAGTCCAGCATATAGATTGATGAATGACCAAAAGTAATAAGTGGTGTAATTCTACATTTTTTATTTGATAATACTGTATAGTTTTTTCAATGACAAAATTTCCACGAATGAATTACACAAAACAACAAACACATGCATAGTCTGGTTCTCATTATACAACAGTTCTCATGTGGTTCCAGCACAAGTCGCACCATACTTTTCCGTACTTCAAAGAGGAAGCCGAACACTTAAGAAATTAAACAAAAATTAATAATAAGAAATAACGTAATAAAAACACGGCTAGACCAAGTTTTAAATTATGTCACCGTTTTCAAATTGTAATGGCATATATGACTATAAAAATACCACATTAAATGTCTCTCTTTATATTATTATTTTAAGAGTGTCTGGAGATTGAACTTGTGGAAACAAGAGTGATTCATAAGGCTTGGTTAATATTAGCCTATTTAGAGTAATACAATATAACCTGTTTATTTGGGAAGTACTCTCATTATACATGACATAAGTGTAGCAGGAAAAATGTCACAAAGTTTCATTAAAGCAAGCTATAGGTCTATCGAGCTATACGATAATCCATTAACTAGCCTACAACGACAGAGCAATGAGTTTCCCTAGCAGTTATCCAGAATATTTATGGACAGACTCGCACTACATAAACCAGAGAACATGCAATGTTAACCCACCTTTGGCCCTGCTTCTGTATGTGTCACCAACACAAGAGAGCATGGATGCACCAGCACCGTGACCTTTTCTCTCCCCTCCCTAAATGGAAAAGGAAAAACTACTCGGCTGGTACCTGGAGGTTAACATTATTAATGCAGACCCTTCCATGCTCTACAGAAACACTGAACAAACTGTTAATCCTTCACCCAGACTCAAATAATTCATCCTGCACTTAGCACCATCTAGTCAGGGACTTTTGGGTCATCTAGGTCTCCATGCTGTGTCCCTCACTTGGAAGAGAAGATTAGAAGGAGTGTCATGCTATTATGGGCACAGCTGTTTTCAAGAAAAAAGCTCAAAACCACTTAAAATGAGATATATAGCCTTATATATCTGCCTTGCCTTCAGTCGAAAAATTGTACAAATATTCAGCAATCTCACATGGAAATCCATGCGAAAGGACGGAATACAAATCTCTCCCTTCAAAGACCTTAATCACCATGGAACAAAATCTTACAAAAGTCAACTGGACTACAGTATAAGAAAATATCTAAATTTTCTACATTTTCGGACATGGAAAAACAAAGGCGTAATATAAAATAGCAATTAAAAAAACAATATTAATAAAAAATGAAGATGATATACCAGGAACAATAAAAACCTTGAAGACTAAAAAACAACATTAAAGAAGTAGAGAAGAGGATCCAATCCTCCTTGTTTGGCACAAATATGTCTTAGGCAGTGTCTTCCTGGGAAGTGCAAATCTAGGTCTACCCAAAAATATGAATGAATTTAGAATAACAACAACAACAATAATAATAATACTTAAACTCAATGACAAATATATTTTTAAAAAGGCATATGCATAGGTACTATACAGGAGCCAGGAAGACAAGGAGGTGGCAAATGGAATGGGCAGCCAATTACTTCAAACAGATGCACACAAGAACACAAGTACCAAACCAAGGCAGCTGCATAGACTGGTCCAGTGAGATGGCATTCATTTAGTCAGAGGTTAAAGGTCATAAACAAAGACTTATCAGTATTCAGTGAAAATTCTGGCATAACGCTGGTTAGACTCTTGTTGGCACAAGCGATAGACCTTTAACTACAGAAAATGAATTCAGGGCTGTGTTTTAAGGGGTGTCACCATGATGAAATGGTTCGGTTTTCTGGCAGAATTTGTTCCTTCTTGGCTTTGGTTAGCATCTTAAGTCTTCAGAAACCCTGGAATAACACTCCTTTAAACATTAACAAAGGAATTTACAAAGGAATACTTGAGGTTTTAATAGAAAATAAGGAACTTTGTATTGGAAGGATTCCGTTTAGGGTTTCAGAATTGTGTAAAGCTTTGGTATAAAATATTCCTTCCGACCTGTGCAACTTGCTGAGAAAGAGCTATTCTTTAACACTTTCGGATGTCCCACCTCACCACCATTTCAAAGATCCAAACGGCACAGTTTACAGAAACTGCATGATATTCGTCAGATCTGATTGATCTCTGGTGGCAGCTGGTTAGTTAGACAGCAACAGCATTTAAATATGATCTGAAATGGGGGACATGATTCACAAATTTCAAGGAAAGTTTCAAGATTGGGCATAGCTGGTGGAAAGAGAATTAAGCGCTACTTGGGGCACAGGAAGTGCTCTCCCACCTCAGTGCTGTCAGCATTTAAGAGGAAATGACATCATCACTGAACCAGTCTATGTCATATTTTTGTCGCACTAAGTTTAATCACTATGTAATCTTAGCTCGTAGCTTCTTCACTGATTTGTTTCTAACTGAACATTTACATTTTTGCAGGAATTTTTGATCAGGCGGTGCAGTGGGCGGGGAAACACATGTGATTAGGGGTCCTCGATGTCCAGAAACTCTTTCTTGGGTGGGGCCACGCCGCGGTACCAGGCACAGGAGCCATCGCTTCTCTTGATGCAGGCGTAGTGGCTGGCCTGCCGTCCGCTGACGGTCTTCTCCATCACCCAGTCTGTCCACAGGCATTCCTCCGGGGTGGTGATGGTACAAGGGACAGTAGGGCAGCGGGTGATCTGGGTTAACAAAACAGCCGTTTTTGTTTCGGCAGGGACCGCACTGGCAATGGAGCGAATGAGATCAGATAACTCTTTATTGTCATTGCACAGCCATACTTTGTGGCACAGTACAATGAAATTAGGATACTGCCCCACGTCGGCGCTAAACCCAACACAACTGTGTGAAAATGTAAATAGTGTGAAAAATAAATAAACGTAAAAAAGGAAAAAAATGTATATATGAATACAAGTAATGTAAAGCTTTGGTATAAAATATCCCTTCCAACCTGTGCAATGAGCGCGTAACTGGAAAGATACGAACTCTAATCCTCAGGTTAGAGGCACTGAGCAGATAGAGCTGATGGCTCTGCTGTTGAGCACTTTATGAAGAAGCAGTGTTGTGCCCCCACCTCGGGGCCCCCTCTCGGCCACAGGCAGCACCCAGCCCCCTCACCTTACACTCGCAGCCCATCTGGTAGCGCTGGCTCAAGCTCTTCTTCTGGGTGGGGGTCATAGAGTCCCAGGGCTCAATGAAATCACAAAGGGTCACATGCATCTTGCCTCTATCGTCAGCCTTGCCTGTGGAAATAGAGGTGGAGGGTTACATATAAACCCTTAGAGCTCAGCAGGACGGTGCAATGACGGGGATGTCGTGTTTGTCTCATCAGCATTCTGGCTTCTGGACTGAGCTTTCAGCTGGCTTTGGGCTCAGTGTCCTACAGCCGCATGGGTCTTTACTTGATCGATCCTTCTGGCAGGGATGTTTCGTCCTTGTAGATGAGGACTGCAGGGAGCTGGGGTGGTTGAGGATGAGTAATACAGTCTTGGGAGTGAGTGTTAGATGACCAAAGTTGTTAGTTCTGATTTGTTCAACCATCAATCCTGCTGACTGTTTTCAACCTAACTCACTTCTGTGAATTTCTGGGTCCTTTTCGTCCTTGGTGCACCCACCTAGTTTCCCCCCCCCCCCTTTCTCATTCTCTGCTGATGACAGTTTCACTATTATTTGTGCACTTGCTTTGGCGCTATTGCAAGACATCTCCGTCACTTCTGAAGATACTGCCTCAGGTAAACTTGTCTCTAAACACCCTGAACCCCATGTCAAACATCTTTGCTCTGAGCAATCACGTTCCTCCATTACTTTTACTCCGCTAATCTGCAGTTCATTTGAATGCCACGGCAGAAATCTGCAGTCGCGTCTGCCTTAGTTCACATGGCCGCACGTCTCAGAGGCCGTCTGGCCTACAAAAATGGCATCTCAGCAGCAGCATGTCTCGCCTGTTCTTCCTGTATGCCTTGTGTGCATCAAAAAACCAGAAAGAGTGTCTGCCAACAATTCCTAGTGCCTTTTTTTAACCCTGGCAGATTAACGTCCCTTTGTTTGACTGTGGCAACGTCCTCGGTTATATAACAGACACTGCAGCGTCAAAAAGAAAAAAAAAAACATCGACCACAACGGCTAATGTGACGTTATTAACTTGCAATGGGATACAAGTGATAAATGGAGTGATTAAGCTTTCTAACAGTCCAGTTTGAGCAGCCATTTTACACTTATGTTTTACACATATTTTACTCAGTGTCCTTGTGTAGATATCAAAACTTTCCTATAATAATATAGCCGCACTCCCAACAGATGCCATGCCAGTAATTAGAAGTAATAAGCCTCAAAATGAATCGCGTCGTTGTAGCTCTGCACCAAACCACGCTATACTACAGAGCTATGTCGCTCTTTACACCATGCCGCCCTGACACCTGGCGCTGCCTGTGCTCGGACCCCCACCTGCAATGAGGTACTCTTTCTTCCCGTTGGGTTCCAGGGTGACTCCACATACCGCGGAGGACGGGGCGGTGAACACAGCCTCAATGTCGACATCTGGACCTTTGAACATCTGTTAGATACAGGTGAAGAGCAGTTTGTTTTTTTCCCCATGTTTATCTATTAACACAGCCTTTTTAGGCATTTACATAACTGGATTATTTTTTTCAGGTTACGTACACTGGAATATTTGGGACCAGTAACCATTAATGATAAATTCCGTAAACTATTGGTGACAGCAATATAATTAACTGCCCTGCTGCCTTATGGAACACTGGACTTACCTTCAGTGAAAGGAGGACATGTTAAATAAAGAGGAACTCACAGGCAGACTTTTGACAAGAACTGAACAGTGCCTTAGATGCTATATATGGAGTAGTTGATATATTTTTTGTAGTTTTACACTGGTGCACACCAGCCACATTTGGTGGCTGCTTGGAGCTCACCTTGATCTGTTTGATGTCATACTGAATCCTCTTGATCGGATTCCCATAGATGTCATTCCCGGAGTCCACCTCCTTCCTCCCAACCACCTTTGCCCGGATCACTGCCAGGAGGAAAATGTACAGGAACATCATTAAAAAAAAAACCCAGACACTCGACCAAAACACAGAGGGAGATTTATACAACACAGAGCTTACAGGAAAGTGAGGGGCAGTTTGAATGTGACGTACGCACAATTTTAGGATGAAAGTAGGACAAAAGATAAAAAAATGGTTGTCTTGCTGAAGAACACAGAGAATCTTGCTCTCTCCTGGTCGTACTTTATAATGTTAACTGCAGTGTCCTTTTACTTACTGAAGTCTCCTAAGAGCTGGCTGCTGACATGTCTGACCTGTGCGTTTGCTGCAGTGTGACGGAGACCAGACAGGGTCGGGGTGGGGAAAGCAAGAGGACTGAGCATTAAATCCCACGCCTGCAGCTCCAAGCTAAATTAAATTACTGGGCAGTAAGAGTTTTTCAAGATTAGCCTGGAAATTTTCAGTGTTATTTAGTAAATGCCCTAGAAGTGTCAAGCATTTGTGTCCTTGACCTGCTGCAAGGTGGGTTCCAATGAAAGCGTATCGTTTGCGCGACAGCTTGTCCCAATCAGGAGCAAAATCGATGGACACGGGGGGGGGGGGGGGCCAAGTAGACGAGGAAGGAAAATGAATGACAAATAGATCAAAAATGGACACAAAGAAAAGGAAAAAAAGAGAGGATGGAAGGGAGAAGGTGAAGCATGTTACTGCCGCCCGGCACGTTTGCCAGGGCACCCTGACTTCAGCAGATGGGGTCAAAGGTTAAAATGAAAGCAGTTTAAGGCTGAGCTACTTCAAGTAGTTAGTGCCATACGCAGGATGCGGGGAGGCTCAGCATGGAAAATATGAGCCTGGAAATATTACATACAGTGACATAAAATAACCAGAGTGGAAGGGGGTAGAAAAAAGGACCAGCGTGCAAACTCAGCTGGTGGAGTAGTCAGTGGCTCTCAGATCGGAGCTCGCTTTACGGCTTGGAAGGGGTGCAACTATGGTGGCTTCACCACTCCTAAGGGCAACGCCGACCCCCCCCCGCCAGCCCGCGGCTCATGCATTTTGTCATAAACCATTTCGTTTGCACACAGGCTGTTGGGTCACGTCACGGACCCCATAGCTACCTTAACCTCTTATGCGCTCTTAATAATCATCATCATCATCATCATCATGGGGGACACACCTGAAGAAACGGCAAATTAAAATGCGTCACGCGTGGTATGGAGCTACGCCTGAAGGCCCATCGCTGTACTCCGTCTGACAGCGTCACGCGCCGTCACAAAGGCCTGGCGAGGCTTTGCTCAGACGCCGTAATTGTTGCTTAGCAAAGCGGGGGCCAGTATTTCCACATCTCTGGGCTATCTGGGGCTTCTAATAGCTTTTCCTGAGTTAGCAGAAAGAATATTCTTAAATAGGCACAGACTTCCCCACCCCCCTTTGTTAAGTAGGTCATGTGAAATATGTTCCACTAAACTCCATCACACATAAGGACTGTGAATGCATGGAGACACATGTGGGAAAATGATCAAAGGGAGTGAAGAATGACTAATCTACTTACATAAAATTAGCAAGTCTGTCTTTTTTTTTTTTTTTTTTTTTTTTTTTAAAACTGTACTACCCCAAAAAAATGAGGACAACACACAAAAAAAAATGTTGCTTCACATCTAAGGCAAGACCATGGGGAAGTGGTTCAAGATTTCATTACTTGAATTTTTTCTTGTTGTTTGCCATCTACCTTATGTGGTTACGCGGTCACTGTGGGACAAAGTGATCCAGACTGAGGCACAAAAACTCAGGATTTCTGAGGAAATTTGGCAGCCAGCTGAAGGCCAGTTCTGACTCAGTCACCTGAAGGCTACATGCTGTGATCTGAGAATGCACACGGCAGTTTGAGTAATTTTGCGGATTACAAATCAACAAGTAAGTGAGGCTAACGATAAAAACATAATATAGGATCTTGCGATCACTTTATATATATATATATATACACATACACACATACATACATACATACATACATATACACAAATTAAGCGTTAGTTACACACTGATCTCATATTTGCTCATCGTTACTGTCACATCTTTTTTCACAAGCGAGTACTACATTTGTTACAATATCTGTTAAGTAAACCTCTGTGAACCACTGTAGGAATAAATAATGATTAACATGTAAAATACTGATCGCGTCATTAATGAATTGTGACACATCATTTATCCCAAGCAGTTACTATATTTCTTACAATATCTGTTAATTATGTAAATCTTACTAAATAACTGAAGGAACTATTGAAGGAACAAGTCAGGAATAACACGAGTAAAATACTGATCTCCTGTTTGTTCATCATTAATGAATCATGAAGCATCTTTCATCTTAAGTAGCGACTATATTACTAATTATTTTTGTCACCTTGAGTAAAAGTGTTACCCAAGTAGGCTCAGAGGTCAGCTTACAAACTTACGTACTGACAAGCGCAGTAATAAAACCCCACTACCCACCAAACCACCTGCACCATATATGTTGAATTTTTTTATTTTCAAGAAATAAAAGGCTCTCAAATTACTCCAGAACAATAGCAAAGGTTATATTTAGAGAAAATTATCAAATACATCAATATGTTTCTAAACATTTAACACACCTTATTGGGAGCCATGATAATAATAATAATAATAATAATAATAATAATAATACAGCGCTAATTATGTCAGTAAGTACAGACTCCCATTTCTACCTTTCTTGTGTGGGAACGTGACAGACATGAGCATGGAGACATTAGCCCCCGAATGTGTTAATAGATGATACTATCCATCCTTTGACTGCTTATCCAATGCAGAGATACGGTCTGATGTATTTATCAATTCATTTTCCCTCCTTTCCAATGTAAAATGCACATGAATGAACGTGCTGCACCTATTCAGACATCTCGAAAAATTACCTAGTCCCGTTACAGCGCTAAACGTCACACCACCACCACCACCATCCCAAGTGCGTTTCATATTTCATGAATGAGGAGGACTCCTGTCCTATGGGTGACCTAGCGGGAGCGACCGGGCACCAGTGAGTCGCCCAGTGGCCGCATTTTCCAACGGCTTGACCACTGGAAAAATCTGCGTGATGCACTGCAGTGAGAAAGTGTAATCGTGCGGCTGCTACTATGGATTGTCATCGCGGTTCGCCACACGAGGCTGTGCAGTCCACCTGACCACATCCTCCGAGACTGAACTGTTACAGGAAGTATTTTTATCATGGTTAGAAAGACAGACATATATGGTAAAAGGACACGAGGGAATTACAAGACATGACTTGTTACAGGAGTGAGCAACCTGACTCTGAAGGCATCTACTGAAATCTGCGGCAGTGTAGAGACTAGTGTGCGGGAGAATCTTTTAAAATCCGTTTAGCTGAACTAAATTAGTCTGAAGACATTGTGTATATTTGCTCTGTTTGATTTTCCCCCTTGCCCTGAATCCAGAGTGAAGCCATAGCATGTAAATAACGGCGATCAAGTTAAACGGGCCATTACCCTTACATAATTACAATACAATAGTTTCAGTTTGTAGGAAGTGCCAGATTTCCTAACCCCAAGAACTTTTCAGACAGCCCTTGTTGTTTTTTTTTGTTACTAAACTGCTGGGTTTTTCACCACTAACAGCTGTAGCAACCCATGTCTGAGTCTGATGCCTGGGGAAAACTTACAAGTTTCATTCCCAGAGAGGAACAACAGCCAGACGCTCCGGCACGGACTCCTAGGGACATGGGTGCTGCAGCCTTGCCAGCAGACCTTCCCTTCTGCTTGAGCGTAGGCCTCCTCATGAGATCCAGGCACTGCAGAGGCAGGTACCTAGTGCTGCGTTTCTCAAGCCAGATCTTCGGGGACCCGCAGACGGTCCACGTTTTTTGCTCTCGCCCAATTCCATGCGATTTTAAACCCCTGCAAATCAGTGCATGCGTTTTGTTTTGGGGACTCATTGATCACTGGGGTTCTTGGAACATTGGTACCTGGGACTCTGATACTGGGGAGGGCAGCAGGGAAAGTGGAGTTAAAGGCCCAGCTCAAGCCCTTTAAAGAATGACCTTAGCGCAGCAATCCAGCTGCATGAAAAAGCAGTGTGGTGGGAGATGCAGCCTGTTTACATTCTCAAGCTCGTCCAGGAGCTGAGCTCATCTACCATCTTTCACCTTTTCCTACTCCTGGCTCCTAAACTCACTGATGCAAAGCACACAGTCAGTGTCGAAGGGCCACACTGAAGGAGCATTCAGAGCACTGCACACTGCACACTGCGCACCGTGACTATCCTTCCACCTGCACTCGGCACAGCGGTGTGGGGCCTAATCTAGGAAACACCCGGGATGGCAGGTAGACATGGTCATCTTAAAGGAAATGTTCATCATGGAAGCATCAAGCTGCATGCCAAAAAGGTGTGAAAAGGTGTAAATTAATTATCTGGCCATCACATGTACTCCGATAACCCTAATCAAATTGTAACAATCCGGATCGTTCCCAAGAATGCAGTATCCCCCTCGTCAGACAGTGACACGCAGGGCAGTGTTTTCCACCAGCAGAGATACTGGCTGCATTAAAGTGCCTGAACACCAAATAGCAAAAGTGATGAAAATAGCGAGGAACTGTGATATAAAACGATTATTCCAGCATGTTGGAATGGGAAGAGGGGGACGGAGCTTCCAAAGCTGTGCTTTCTGTGCCCTACAGCTCCCAGCCAAAAACAGACTCATATGGGCCTAAGGCACCGCTTTCGGCTGAAGGGCAACCCAGAGCAGTTAATTAATTTCACTTCCCACTGACACACCCCCTGTATTAGCTGTAAAGCCCTGGGACAGAGGAGAGTAAACATCCAGAGCAGTGTGTGAGCTGACGTTCCGTCTATCTGAGCTCATGGGCTGTGGTAATGGGCTCTCCTGGCGTAGGCGTGCCAGTCACCAACCACAGCGGCTCCTCACTCCACTGCAGTGGCCATCTGTCGGGAAGCGAGCAAAAACAACGTCTGGGAGCAATAGAGGGGCGCGGCCGCCAAGGGCCCCGCCGTCCCGGGTTCCCCAGTGGAAAAGCACCTCTGCACATTCACGGCTAAGGCCCGGGCCGCCGCCGGCTTCCCGATGCCAGGGTTTCTACATGTCGCCACCCTACGGCCGGAGGGGCGTGCGGGTCTCTGACCTCATCCTCGGCATGCGCGCTCTGCCACGTCCTGTGCGGCCAAGGACTGAAAACGAGAGCTAAGCCCTGCAGCTGCATGCTCACCCCACTGCTGGCGATTGCCACCCTCATCTGCAGACAGCCAGCAGATGGAATCCCTGTCACTTCCTCCGCCCCCAGCACTCCGCCTAACAGGCCTGCCGACCTGCCCCTCGCTGCTGGCCCGGGAGCCCTGTAGGATGTGGCTGCTCCAAGCCAGGGTGACTCCGGGTGCCGGACATGCTTTCGGATTTTGGAACGGACATATCCCGGACTTTATTTGTTTGCTTGCTTGTTTTCCTGGAGCTAACAGTCTCCTTCAGAATTTCTGCAAAAGGTCAGCCAATAAGCTCGCTGGAGTGAGCACAGCCCAGTTGGCGTGGAGTCAATACCTGGACCCCCACCTCCATTTGCCCTGGCGTTTCACTGCTTTATAGAGAGAGAGAGGGAGGGAGAGAGAGCAGGAGGAAGAGATGATAAAACTGCCGGCCATAACTCAGTCTGGGTTAAAAAAAATAATAATAATAATAAAGTTTTCAGGACCATCACTTCTAGGACATTTAATTAGCAGATGCATTTGTCCAAAGCAACGTGCATGCGAGGTTCAGGGAGAATGTGGCGTCAGCCAGTGTCCCGGGGGGGGGGATTAGGGCCTCGCTCAGTGGTGGAGTCACTCTGCCACCAGCAGGATTCGACAACCTTTTAATCTCGGCCACTGGGGAGCTGCACACTGCACGTGCGACTCATGCAAACAAACTGTTCATCCAAACCACTTACCTACATGCCAGCGTCTAAGTGCAGCAGCTCTGTACAGACAATCACAGCTGCTCATCCCTCTTGCATGTTCAAAGCCTGAATCCAGACTATATTCCTCAATGCAAAATGCAGCGCAGCATAATCACACTCACCATAATCCTTAGGAGACCTGTAGCTTTGTTTAGCCTTAGCTCTGAGCAGTAAGTGCCCAAAGAAACACAAGAGCTAAAGTGAGAGCTTCACACCTGCGGCCTGTTTCTCCCAGAACACAGATCAGGCTTCCTGCTTTCTCTAAGGATTTTGTGGAAGTTTAACTGCACAGCACCTGAACAAATCCTCCTGACCTTCCCTGATCATTTATCTCACTGTGAAATCTCCGCTATTTCCCAGCTGCCCTCAGCTATATCTCATTATCGGATTCTTTTAAGCTGTACATGTGAACTACCGGCTTATTTTTGTGGGAAGCTGAAACACAGCTAATATAATAAAAACAGTGGTGGAGAGAAGCTGCACCATTCATACCAAGCCCACCATTATATCCCAGTTAGAATACTGGTAAAATGTTCCCACTTCATTGGGCGTGGGGGGGTTACAGATGTGTGTGATCGGCAGCCGCACTCAGAGCGAGGACCAAGCAGTGATGGCCGTCTTCTGATTATTGACACCCTGTACTGGGCCATCAGAAACCCCCATATGGGACAGCCACGCTCAGCAAACCTCTCTGCATTTGCTACCTTACATTTGGTTCAAGAGCTTATCTACAGATTCAAGGCAGAAGGATGCCAGCAGTTTTTACATCTATATGTGTAAATTGATAAACTAATAACATTTACGTGGTTAGTAGCTGGGTAACCTCACACTACATTTACCTCCATATTACCACCTCCATTTCATCCTGACTCGGTTTTGTAACAAACCAGTTCATGGTTTCCTTACCTTACACCAAAATGGAGAAATTCATGCCACCCGTTGTGGTTGCAGCACTTTTAAAACCTATGTAGAAATCCTCACCATAAAAACAACGTGTTACTGCAATACTCGCAAAGGATCCTTTTTCTGTGCTGCCGTTGCCACACTTACACAACCGCGTTACGAGAGTCACGTATGTTGCAGGAGAGGAGAGGAAAAGTGAAAAACAAACTGTACAGGCATCAGGAAACGATTCACACGAAGCTTTAGACTGTCCCACAGGCTACAACTGACTGACAGCTTCACCACTGGGAAAAATGGCCGTCTTTACAGGGATGTTGTGTGTGCTGTACTGCAAGGAACCAGTTTTAATACCAGTTCAGTACTTTAGGTTCGGTTCAGATTCCTAAAGTATGTACAATCTGACTCATGAGCCAAATCCCAAGAACTTTATTTTCAAGTTTTTTGTGGAGATGACTAAATAGATAGCCCGGTTCATCCTTCACACACTAGAAAACGCATTAAGATGCAGAATGAAAACAAACCCCCATACAGAGTGACGTGTTTTATAGTTAGAATCATATTTCCTCAGCTACCTACAGTAGAGTCCCATCATAGATTCAGTAATCATCAGATTCCTGAGTTACAGGAAGTCGTACATAGAGCATGTGGATGTGTGATTTTATGGTGAAAAAGTGTGCATGATGTGACAGCGTTACATTAATAATTTAATACACTCGTTATCCTGAAGGTATTATTCATTTCCCAAAAGCTCGGTGGTGGGTACATCTCCCTGTGCTAACCAAGGTATGTCCTAAACATGCACATGTGGCAGAAAGCGTTTCATTAGAACGCCATCAAATTACAAATCTCAAAGCGAAAGAGTATTACAAGCCTAAAAACACAAAAACTCTTCTATGCTTTTAAACATGAATTTCACACAACAGTTGACCTAGGTTGACTACCCTGCTTATATGTTATGTTGATTTCTGCATAGACCAAGACTGTATTAAAAGATTTAGAAACTTCTTTAAGAACATCTGGAATGACGCTGTCCACACACTGCTGGTGGATTTCAGTATCAGAGAAGCAAGGTGCTTAATGGATGCCAAATGGCATGAAGGAAGGGAAAGATACAGCGGACTTCACTGTGGCATCCCAGATGAGCGTGTAATTCCCCCCTGAGCAAGGTGCTTAACCTGAAATTCTTCACTGAAATATGCAGTTGTGTTAACGGTGAGGTTGTAAGCCGCGATGGATGAGAGACTCCGCTGTGACTAAATAATAATAACCCAGGTGGGAGGAGTTTCTCACACCATTTGGAGAATACCATACATATTTCTTAAAGGTCCTCTGCGTTTTATTGCTTTTTTCCGCGTGTGCGTATCCAGAGCTGCACCAGACGTCATACTGGGCCAGATGGTTCTGTAATCTGCTGGGAAGTTGGATTCTGATTGAATTCCACTCCCAATAAGTCATTTAAACTATAAAAAAAAAAAGAACGAAAGGGGAGGGGAGCCGCGGTGGGCTCCCGTGGAACTCTGGGGATCCGGGCCACTCGCATTCCGCCACTGGTGCCAGCATCTGGATTAACGCTGTCCCATTTAATTAATTCTAAACTGGGCGGGAATGTCCCCGTGGGACCTGTCGCAGCATTCCTGTCATACTTCAGGCCTGAGGAGCGGCACCGCCCTTCGACTCGAGGGCTGGCCGGCTTTCCGAAGCCACTTCCAAGCAGGGGAGCACGGGACGACGAGCCCCCGGCGCACGCAGACCACCGCCAAATCTCTCTCTCACTCCATCTTGCTTGCTACCGCATGCCACGTACACACCAGACGAGACTGCCCCCCCCCCCCCCCCCCCCCCCGTGCCATGGAATCCTGCCTTGGCGAGGGGTCTGAGAGGAACAGTCGTCTTCACAGAAGGCCTGTCCAAAATGCACTCACCCACATCACAGATAGGCCAGGCCTCCGCCAAAGACTCCCTAACTGGCACCACTCACCCCGTTCATCACTTGAAAGAAATGTGTAAATGTTTGCCTCTCACTGTAAACTTTTTTTTTTTTCCACCCCCAGTATCACTGAGATTCAGTTTCCAACTGAGCATCAGTGTTCAGATACTTACAGTGACTTGATGTCTTTGGGAAAGCTGCAGAAATCCGTTTCTGTAATCCAAGTCCCTGGCTACTCTGCCCACTTTGCACTGCTGGCATCATAGCACGGAGTGCGGATGAGGGCATGCGGACCAGGAGAAAGCCAGCGCCTCATTAATTAACCATCAAAGCCAATTTATGCAGCCACAAGAACACATGGCAGATTTGAAGTGGCTGCTGAGATGTGGCACTCAGTCTGTGCACGAAAGTGACTCGCAGTTTTTTTGTGTGTGTGCGTTCTTTTCCTAATAAA
Source organism: Petrocephalus schoutedeni (assembly GCA_026780765.1). Classification (NCBI taxonomy): domain Eukaryota; kingdom Metazoa; phylum Chordata; class Actinopteri; order Osteoglossiformes; family Mormyridae; genus Petrocephalus; species Petrocephalus schoutedeni. Next base: position 2,543,751 of record JAODKL010000041.1, read on the forward strand.
CATAATATAATCTATGCTTATTGTTGTTTTAGGGGGAAAGAAAGTAAATAAACGACAGCAATATGCTAATTAAATAATTTTTTTTACAAAGACATCCTTTTAACTTATATCTCTCTTCCCGCATGGAAACAAGAATTCATAAAACCAAGAACTTTTAAATGGGTAGCTAACAAATTCACCTCAACCATAATACCATACGACAAGCCATACAGCGCTGGCTTTGTTATATTAATGGGAAGATGATGCTATTTAAATAAATCGCACTCAAACAAAAAAAGTGCAACCGACTTCCCATGTTGATTCTATTGAGGTTGCATTATTGTGCAGTAAATGACGGCGATGCGCCGCTCCGGATGACCTGTTACTCCCGGGGTATTGCGCGGAGCCCGGCCGCCTGACGGTGATCCCTCCCGGCCTGGCCTTACGGCTCTCCTGCGGTGCCACGCTTCCAGTTACTTCTAATAACCAAAGTGCAACATTATACGGCCGAGTTCTCAATGATGAAACGCGGGTAATACTTTTTCCTTCCCCGCAAGTGGCCAGTGGCTGGTGCTGGGGACGCGCACTGCGAATCCAATTTGTCTGCACGAAACAACCATTTTCTGGAAGTTAGTTTAACTTTGCCTGGGAAAACGGCGATGGAATTTCAGAGCCATTACAGTTTTACGGGCACGTTTGAGCCTGTTCTCCCTTCAGCGGTCTCTCCTCCCCCGTTTGGACGTCCCGAGGAGAACAAGTCGTAAGAAATTGCTCCGGGTGGCATCAAAAGCAGGGAATATAACGGAAATCTCGCATCTTCTGATAAGGCGGACGCAATAAAAGAAAGGGCGAGCCTCCCACTTACAGCACGGCGCGGCATACAGCTCTGCGCCCCACACCAATGCATTATATTAAATGAAATATGAACTGAAATGTTTCTTACATTGATATTTTGTCCATTAATCATAAGCTGCTTCGCACGAGTATATTGTACAAGAAACACAAACGAAAGCCAGAGACACAAAATTAGTAGGACAATATTTTTGGCAAGAACATGCTCAGAATAATAATGGTATCTTTGTCGGTTCCCCTCTCCATCAGTCCGAGTGTGTGCGCGTCTCCACGCCGCGATGAGATTAATAGCCTACTCGGTGACAGGCATTTTTTAGTGAAGCCAAACTGGGGTTTTTAATCACATTCCAGTCCTCTCTGGACTTGCAACATGAAGCCAACAGTTTGTAAGGAGAGGGGAGGTGGGCTGGTGGGTGGGGGATTCATCGCGATGCGGCCGTCCAGTGCCAGATCCTCCAGGTATTTTGGGGGAACTCAGGCTACTGCATTAACTGCCCGTCACATGCAGTCACTCCTGCAGTTATTCCGCTCACCACTGTGCACTAGTGATCGTAATCTCAACGCTGCAATTAAGCAATTACCCGGTCACTTTCGTTTTTCCATCGGGCGCCGCTGCGCGTACTTTGCGCGACCTTTTATTCTGGGTTTTTTTTTTTACCGTATTTGCTTCGTCCCAGCTGGGCTGCGTCTGGACAGCTGCGCTCGTCATCTGCTAACCGAGTGTCCGAATAAATAACTCATTTATCTTAAACCAATAAGCCGATCGTAAACCACAACAACACTATACGAGGTGTTAAGTTTCAATTCCGATGCTCGATCGCCTCTCCAGTGCGTCCGGAATAAGCGTGGGTCATTCTGTTGTCACTTCTGAAGGCAGCTAAACTCAACAATGTGATCCTCATGCCCTCAAGGAGGATCACAGGACGCTTGCCATCATTTCATTAAAAATGCAGCCGTACAAAAACACAGCAGACGCCGAAGGGAGAGAGCAAAGGGGCGCACTGGAACACTACCATTACAGACCTAAGCAAAAAGAAATAGCGGCTGCACTACGTCACCCTGATGTGCGAGCTTACTTACCTACATCGGCATTACAAAAAGCCTGTTGAGGATGCACCGGGGAGCAGCTGCAGGCGTCTGCGATCTCCTCCACCCGCCAGAGGAGCAACACCAGCAGAGTAGCCAAGAAGCTGCTTATCGTACAAGTCATGTTTTCCACGTAGCTGTACTTTAATGCTGTTGCTGGCGAAGACGTCGCTAGCTATAGAGCTCAGCAAATAAACGTGAGCGGCGTCTTCGCAATAGCGCAGAAATGGGTCGAAGTTGCGGCGCTCCGAGCGGCTTCTCAGCGGCGGCCGAAAATAACGCACTAAGCAGATCCAGCAGGAGCGATCCGTCCGGGTAAACAGAGCCTAATCTCGCGTCGGAGCCGGAGACGTCTGCTCCCACTGCCTTCTAGGGCTCTGTTTTTCTTTTCGCCGCGATCGGGCTCATTTTATGGCTTGCTCTCCGGGCTCCTCCCCTACCCTTAAAAGAGGACCGCCGTGACTCCCGTGTCAGTGAGCACTTGTTCGATATCCGTGCGATCTCACCTCACGATTAATTACCGCCGAGGAAACAAACTCCCTTTATAACTAGCAAGGGCAATACTGTATCTCATAAGTTTTTCATTTTATTTGTATGTTGTGGATATTTCAAGTTAGAAGGACAATGTTCTACTTTGTCAAAAAAAAAACTTGTTTTTTGTTTTCAGACTACGCAATGGGAAGTCAGGGGATGAGTTAGGTTAAAGGTCACAGGTGGATCAGGGCCCCCCCCCCCCCCCCGTTACTAAACTACTTACTGCAATCCGACAGAGTCGTCACTCTTTTTTTCTGCGAGGTTGCAGCAGGAAGTGCGAATTTTTCTGGGTTTTTTTGTCCGATCTTATAAGAAGTGACGGGCGTATGTCTATATAAGGCAGGGGAGTGGGTGTTTTTGGGAGTGGGGGTCAGGAACATGGAAGGATGTGACATGTTCCAAACTAATGTAAGGATATGCTCATTCATTTTGTCAGAACTGTGATGAACCACAAAGCCACAGATCTCTATTTCCAGATGACTTTGTTCTTCCCCACAGCACAAAGAATAGGGTTCTTTTAACAATGGTGACAGGGCGATTTTCTGGAAAATTGTGCTAAAATGCATAAAAATGTTCTTGAGGCCCGGTTCATCTGTTAAGCACTGATTTTGGTCTCTGTAATTAAGCTTTCGGTTACCGGGGTATTAGAGATGCTTACGCTGAAACAGCAAGAAATCCAAGAGTTTCAGTTACTGGTCCGTCCAGAGACCCCACTCTCCTCACACCCGCTTGCTGGAGCAGTCTGAGATTAACAGGAGGTTTCCAGCCGGTCCTCTGATTTTGTAGCCAGGTCTCTGCTGTAAAGGAGCTGTAAGATCCCATTTTTGCTTGGAATCAGTCAGGCCCAGTGGCTTTGGAAAGTCAATCAGCCTTGGCGATATAGAGCAATCAGATCAATCAAATCCTCATGCGCAAAACTTCACAGAGCTGGGAAGGCTAACATCTCCGGGCGCTTTATGAGCTCATTAGCCCTGCATGCTCCCTTATAGTGCCATCCAAAACTTGGACATAGACAACAAGAAGAGAAAGCAGTCATCATATGCTTGCCCTCATGGCTGGCCAATGAACCCCAGCCATTCTCTGAAGCCGCTGTAAGTCAACAGAAGGTAGAGGAATTTGGGTGAATTGCACTTCTAAGAAGCCTGTTTAGTAATAAGATTTTATCCTGTGTTGATTAAGAGAGTAAAACAGTTATGAAAATATGAAATATGAAACTGGGGAAAAAAACATTGGTCTCCAATTTTTTTTTGACATTTTTACATGGTTTAATGGTTTTCGTTGAACTCTGATTGCCCTCTTTGCAAATGACCTTAGGAGCCTTCTGGTCAAAGGTTTAGTTCACCAGTCACAGGAAGGGCAGCTGAAAATCTTCAGTAACTGTTTCACGTACGTCATACAGTGATGTTCTCCTTTGACACAATAGTGCCAGGACTTTGTCATAGCTTGAGTAATCCTGGTGGGGTGCTCTGCGTAGATCATCTTCTTGATGAGCTCCACAGCAAATAGCTACCCAATCCATAGGCCATTCTGCGTGATGCTGGCAGGTCTCTGGGTGCTACAGTGGTGATCAACTACAGGTCATGAAATAATAATAATAACTTAATATAATATAAAAAATGTGGCCATATAATCTGCCTGGCTGCAATCTCTTGTCCTGACGAGAAATGTCCTTCAAACTTCCTTGTACGTCAGTTTGGTATGAAACATGCTGATGCCCTTGGCCATCTGTTAGGAAATACTTCATGAAATGCAACACTGACTGATATCCGACCTTTGATTTGTCTGTGACTCTAACAGCAGTGAGAGCTGTGCTTATCGCCCACTGTGGCACTGTGCGGCGTCAACAAGGCCTGCTGTGAGAGATGCCAGATACCCGTGTTGCCTCTGGAGCTTATTTGTTTGTGTTTGGGCTGGAAAGCTAAATTTGTCTAGTCCGTCTAAAGTATAGTTGACAGTATGTAAAAGAGGAGCAACACACAAACACACACAGTATTCTGGAAGAACGGAGGACCCAATTTTTCTGTTTTAGTCTTGGTCTGCCATTTTGTGTGTCCATTTACAACTGGTAGAAGCCTCAGCCAGTGATAGTCTGCGAGGCCTCTTCTGGGGTCATTTGCCTGGATGGGAATAGGTGTCTCCCAACTCTTATTTACTATCAAACCTTTGAGGGCCACACAGCTCTCTGGACACTACAGTCACTTAACCAATCAGAGAAGCTTCAGGTAAGGTCACTCTAGAACCAGCCTTTAGGCTTCCTTCACCAGTAGGATACAATCGTCTAAAAGGGACAGAGATTAAATGGAAGGATGGGTGTGGCGGTGAAGTGGTGAGAACTTTCCTGCCTACTTTGTTCACCCCCTCTGACATGACCTTTCTGACCAATGCAACTTCCTAAGATTCCCAGCCAGTCCCACGTCTGCCTAATGACAGAAGCATTGGAGAAACGTGGCACATTCGCTGAATTTGATCTGGCCCCTTTAAAAGGCCAGTGTGGCTATAAGCTAGTGGTCTAGCACTCTTGCGAAAGCCTGGGAACCCCCATGGAATGGCATCACAGGTAATGACCACCCTTACATCCACCCCCAGCAATGCATCAGACAGCCCGTGAGAAAGAGCTCCATCGGATGCAGTGGAAATATCTAGACCAGTCACTGTGGCGGCTCAGTGGTGAGTTGTAGCTGGGATTGCTCCCCACCCATGACACAGCAGTGTCCACACGCAGATGGCCGTGCCCCCTGGGTTGCACCTACACATCCTGTGGGATCAGGCTGGCTAGCCACTGCAGCCCTTATTTCCATGATACATCTCCTCTGACCTCAGTGCAGTGTCATGGTGGCAGGGACCACAGGCCCATCAGCCCAAACAGGGAAACTTCGCTTATTCGCACCCCAGGTCGCGCATCTTATGCCACGTGATGCCAGTCAGTCTTGGGCTGACGTTCAGCTGTTAGCATGCTGTACTTACTAAACACTGTTACTGTTAAACAATGACCAGGGGATTGAAGGATCAGCTTTACGCTTCTATGCCCCTGAACTCAATTTCTGTTTGGTCTCTCACTGAAACAAATGAAATGCTGATTGATTGAATGTAATAAATCCCACTGCCTTTTGGGGGGGGGGGGTCCACATGCAGGGCGCACAGGAGTGACCTAGACTGGGGGCCAGGGAGCACACCTAGTTCCTAGATTCCTTTCTAGGAGGGGGCCTGGTAGGAGGCACTGGTTCCTGTGTGTGTGTGAGGGGGCGCCACACCAGTCAGACGGCTGTGGTGATCCACTCAGCTGGGAAACTATGCAGGAAATGTTTTATCTAAAGCCAGAAGAAATGTTTTTGCCATTTCTATGTTTTTTTAAGTGGGGGCGGGGGGAATTGAACAGCAACCCATTCAGAGATGCCCAGTGCTCACCAGCAGGTATCAGTCATTACTGACAGTCATATCTGTAGTGTGACCTGCATGTTGTTTCCGTCATGGTGACAATGACTGGAAACAGAGGCCTGAGACCAGAAGCCCTCGATACTGAGGATAACTCAGTTATGGACACAGGTGTCCACTGCGAAAGTAAAAGCATTTTGCACATTATAGCTATTGCCAAATAGGAAAGTGACAGTTACACTGGAATGAAGGTGGGTGAATGATGAATACTCAGTGCTAGCCATTTCAAAGGAGGTGTGGCTCACTGAAATATGAGCTGGATGCTGAGTAAGCGACATGGCACTATCTGCTTACAAGATCGAGGTTTTGTTGGACAATCAACATAAGTAAACTTGCAAAAAGCACAGGACTTTACTGTACTTAACTGATGATGACAGCCTGGCAAAATTATTCATATGTTTGTGAGGGAAAAATGTACTGAGTAATATCTGTACAGTTTCATATTATGTTGTCTACTTTAAAAATGTTCTTCCTGGATACAAACGAAAATGGCCCCAGAGAGTCACCTGCTGGTTAAGAACAAAAACTACTTTAAAAAGATGTAGTGTTTGGAATTGAAAAAGGACACCTAAGGCTAAGGGAAATGAAATCTCTGTAACCATCAAACAGTCAATGTGTGACAGCCATGACAGCAGAGGTCCTGAATGTAACAGGGTCCAGGGTGACTGTCACTGACAGCATAGAAAATTAACAGAGCTTGTGGCAATCGGATTGATCATTTTTTTACAGGCCAGGCCCCCAATGAGTGAACATCACCCATAGTGCACCACTTGAGGGTCTTCATCCTATTGCTCCCAAAGCATTTTGGGATTGACAGCTGCTATGGAAACAGCGCTGCACCTTCACCAGGCTGCCCATCAGCTACCACTGAAGCTATAAAGAAGAGAAAAGGTCACCGTAATGTTTCTGAGAGGCTTAGTTAGGCTTTACTCTTTCAGGAGTACTCTTGATGACAAGCGAACAGGGGTAGAGAAGGCCAAATTTAAAGTCGTAGACTTGGCTGTGTGTGTGCAGGCAGGCCTGTGTGCGTGTGTATGCCTCACTATATAGACAGACATTCCCTCCTCTATCTGGCACGGTCTGCTTCCTGAGAGAGGCTCCTTGATCATGGTTACCCTGTACGGGATAAGCGGCCCTGATAGACGTAGATAGACGGCCAAGTGAATTATTCTGCATTATAAAGACCTACGCAACACACAACAAAAACCCAGACTATAAGAGCAGGCCAAGACAATTTTATTTATCCAGAAACATGTATAATCTTTGAAATTGCTGTAAAGAATCTAATGAAAAATATGTCAATACATCAATCTATTACAGAGAGCTTTGGAAAAGAATGATCATTTTCTGATAGCACTGTGATACTGATTTCGATAGTAAACGGAAAAATCAAGTGTTTTTCATTAACCTAGGATAAATGATTATGTTTTAAAATCTAAAATGTATCTTAACTGGTACATAACATTAATAACAATGGGTAGACGTTTAAAGAGTTTCTGTTTCACTTAAAAGATGAAAAGATCTCTGCAAAGAGAGAAGAAGAGAAGATGAAAGGAGATAAGAGAAGAGGAGATGAGGAGATAAGGGAAGAGGAGAGAAGAGAAGAAGAGATGAGATAAGGGAAGAGAAGAGGAGATAAGGGAAGGGAATGGAAGAGAAGAGAAGAGGAGAGGAGAGGAGATAAGGGAAGAGAAGAGGACAGGAAAGGACTCGCAGCACACATGCCCAGAGAATGGCATTCACTATACGCCACTACATCATATACTCAGGACGAACAACAAACTGGAATGAGTACTGGTCACTGAAACAGGGGTAGGCCGTGTTGTTGGCTGGGAGGTAGGCGATGTTATCTTTGAAATCTTGAACGTGGAAGATGTAACCGCTGTCACACATCAAGACGACCCTGTTATTGTAGCTGATGCCTTCAAAATTCTGGTTGTAGCCGCTGGGGTACAGCTTGGCCGCTAGGCCCGAAGCACACGTGAACCCTCTGTTGGCGCATTGGTCCGCGGATAAATAGATCTCTGCAGTCCAAGTCATCATGTTGCCCTGGAAAAGTGCGTTGTTAAATACGGGGGTTGTAAAAGACCTACTGAAACCATTGTTCCATCCATTGTAGGGGCTGTAGTAGTTCTGCTTGTAATTGCTGATTTCTACGGCACTGACGCTGCACCCCCATGGGCTTCCGGTGTAGGTCCTGGGAGTGTGCTCCACATCCACGCTGGCCATGTGTGTCTTCAGCTTCTGGTAGGACAGGACCTGGAAGGGGTAGCCCTCCACCATGGCCGCATCGTAGAGTGCCGTGTGCTCCCTGTACATGTCGGAGGTGAACTGGAGATCATAGAGCGCTTCGGCCGAGATCATGGAGAAGCGGCTGCTGTTGAGTAGGGCGGCCAAGGTGCTGGGCCCGGTTTCGTTGCCCCTGGCCATGAACCAGCTCTCCAAGGCATTTAACAGGAAGGTCTCATCTGGCACAATCAAGTCAGAGCGGGACAGGAGAGCCTGCAGGGTCTCTATGGACAAAGTGGTCCAGGCGGTCGAGTTGGTCAGTGCCTCGCAGTTCCAAGCCAGGTACTGCAAGCAGAGCTCCTGCAGAACTCGGTCACCGGTGTGGAGACTGTCGGCATAAATGGACAACGGGGAGCTGAAGGTGTCGTCATCGGGCAGCAGCCAAGGATAGAGGCGAGCTGAGTCGGCCTGCAGCTGCTTCACCCCGAACTCTGATGCCATCTGGTGGAGGCACAGCACTGAGGGGATGGCTATGCCAATCTGCCGTGTGTACAGGTACCTGGAGACAATTTGGATTTCACTCTTTTCCTATCCACATCCAGTACAATGTATTCTACAAATACTCTATAAAACAGACATCATGCGAAATGAATAAGGTGCAGAAGAATATCTCAATTGATGTAAAGTATTTGTAAGCTTCATTCTTGTTTTATACCTGGGTGTCTAACAGAAGTAACCTGACATACCAGACATGGACCCAGGATTACTTGAGACTAATCTTAAGCTAAGTAGACAACGACCAGCTGGAAGCCTGGCGATATGTAAGAGAGCCAACCTGATGAAGCTGGAGACGTAGGGACGGCAGGCCTGGCTGAGCTCTATGGTGAGGCCGCTGGATCCCTGTGAGGAGCTGATGAACGTGAAGCCCGGGTCCAGCGAGAGGATGAGGCGATGGGTGCAGAAAGTCTCGTCCGCCAGGTCCCCATCGGGGCTGTGCGCCACGATGCTGAAATCGCAGCCAATCCCGCTGTCCAGCAGCTTGCCCAGATTCTCTGGCAAGCCCAGGCTGTTGTCCACAGCATAGACGTGCTTGTTGTTAAGGCCTGTATCTGCAGGAGAAAAACAGCTAGCAAAATACTAAGATCTCTGAAATACAGTGGTGTTTATCACCACTCAAACCACACATTCGAGTGGTACCCCCGAGGATTGAGCGCCCCCTGTTGGCCACAAGCAGTCACTACACTGGGGAGGCAAGGGGACCCCCAAAGTGACATTTTGAGTGGCGTGTCCTGGCTAAGGCATCCATGTTAGAATTAACATGACTGGGCATGCAGTCTTATGCCAAGCTAATGAATGACAATTACAGCTAGGATTCTGGTTCCATCAGAGCCGGGCTGTTGAGATCTTACCTCGCTCACAGACAACCCCTGCGTCCTCACTGTGGCTACAGTCGGAGACCCCCCAACCTTTGAAGCAGCAACTGGGCAAGTCACTCTCATCCCCTGTGCACTCCATATCGTCCAACCAGATGACCCCAGATCCTGCCCGGCACATGACAGCAGCACACGTATAAACTAAAACTGTTTAATTAAAGCAATACAAATTCACTTCCTTAATATTACAAGTTTCGCAAGGCAAGCATGTTCATCGACTGGTCCACTGCTAGGTTTAAGATGATATATCTTAAAACACATTGATATATGTGTGTTATTTAAAAGAAGTATAGCTTCAGCCAGAACTCTGCCCCCTAGAGGTCAAATGTGGAAATTAGCAGAATGTCAGCAAAGTGGGCGGGACTCACCTTGCCCATACGTGCCACCAGAGGGGCGGACAGTGCGCCAGGGAAATGAAGCTGGCGACATACCACCTGCGCCTCAGCTATGCCCCAGCCATCATCGCAGACCGTTCCCCACTGGCCGCCGTAGAACACCTCCACGCGGCCTTCAGAGGCCAGCTTACCCCCCACCAGTCTCACATCCCCATCCCTGAGTGCTGTCAGGCAGTAGGTGGACAGACAGTCAGTTGGCATCTTGATAACCAAACAATAGTACAAAGAAAACCGTCCCTCTGATCCTATCCCTGCGGCAGGGCTGCACTTCAACATTTAAGACAATGACCGATTTCCACGGTACACAGGGGGGCCCTCACTGCAAGGCCTGGGCTGCAGGGGGCGAGGATGCGCATGACAATCTTGAAATGCATTTGAAGCAGTCTCAAGCCCGAATGGAGCATGGCATCACAGCTATGTAGCCCTAAGAAACCACCAAGCCACCTGCGCAGAAGCACTACTGAAATGAAAGTCTGCGAATCAACCTGATGGGCGAGAATCCATGCATTCCTCCTGCGATTTATGTCACATGCATGACTGGATGTGATTCGAATTATTTTCAGGTGAAACGAAACCTTCTTTGTTGCCTAGAACAATCCCGATGTGAGGCTTGTATTTACCTGCAGACAAAGCGAGGACTGCCGTCAAGAGCAACAGGCTGGGGGCCAAGCCACACATTTCCTGTGTCCCCTTCACTGAGCAGGCTGAAGGCGAGAGGTCGCTTAGGGTCTGAGATTGAAACAAACAGTAAAGCACGTCTGAAGGTAGGTGTTGTAGTGGTGGGGACTGTAGCCTCACACCTCCGGGCCTGGGGGCTTCAGACAGCCATGTGGCATTAGACCCCCTCCCATGTCTGCACAGGTTTTGTCCCACAGTACAAAGTAGTGTTTCTGTACGTCCCTTGGTGTGTGTGTGTGTGCGCGCGAGCGTGCCCTGCAATGTACTGGATATGCACCAGACACATTAGGACCTTGCACTGCCTAAGTGGTTTAAGGCCGTTTTAAAAAATAATAATCATCTACTAAACGATCTGGAGCGATTTAGTTTGAGTTTAAAAATCGGCTAGTCAACAGCAGCTCTTTTAACATAAAATATGAGGATGGCATTAATAACAAAATAGTATTACAATAATTGGGAAAAGGCGGCTGAAAAATACACGACAGTGTAGACAGGGAGGTCAGGTTAGTCCGAGCGAGCACAACAAAATTTTAATTTCAAAAATTTAATAATAAACAAAAATTTAATTTCTAATTATTTTGCTCGCCTCGGAAATGGAAACATTTTTACTAGTTTTATACAGCTGGAAACAGACGTAAAACTAGTGTAGTCAATTTTGTGATCGTTCTTGGTCTAGATATTAGGTCAGTACATTGGGCATTGTCCAAAAAAAGGCAGCAGAAAATTAAAATGTGAATAGTTAAATCATTGTGCAAAGTTGCAAATTATCATTTTGCTTTTGACGAAAATATAGCTAAAATGTGCTTTTATGCAGAAATAATTTTAATATTGATTTTAAGTTAAAAGTTAAGTTAAATTTAAGTTAAGTTAACAAGTTCTTGTCAACATAAAGCAGTTACAGAACACGCATTTACGAGATTCAGTAGCAAAGATAATAATACTAACTTGGTGTTTTAATTTGATGTTAATAATCGTCACCTCCGCCTGCACCTTACCTTTCCTGTTCTGTCGGAGCTCGGGGGTTCTCTGCGCGCGCACTCCCTCCTCCCCGGCTGCCCTATTTATGGCAGGGATGCCAGCCGCCTCCCCGTGAATCGCCTATACCTGCACACAATGCGCGTTGATAAGTTTCGTTTACCCGAAAAATGCTGGGTAAACACGCTCACCCACCTGACTTGCACCCCCCGCAAGGAGATTCCTTTCTCCGGTAATAAAGCGTACATCATTCCACGGCGACAACGACTTTACTCTGCCAAGTGCACAAACAAATTGGTCCCAAAAGAAATAGATATCCAGTCGCGTCAATACACCTGTCTAAATGGTGCCTTTAAGAAAATTGTCTGTCAATCTGTTGTTTTACAGTCCTTAATACAGCAACACTTTTTAGTGTTAGTAGTAGCTGATTTCCAGTTAATTAATCGGTTTTAATTAGGCAGCTTCTATTTCTAATACAAAGCCACAAACCATCTCCATTATTGCTGCAACCTCTCGCCAGGTTAAATTTCCTCATGCTGTGATGTTGCACTTAATGGCAGATCTTACTTCGTATTTACTACCCACTGTTAGTTGATAGTTATTGTTGTTTGCTCATCTGTTGATACGACTGCGGTAACCCTTATCAGGTGACAGTAAGACTCCCATCCTCTCAGTAGAAAGTTCTGCCGCAAAATGACATTAACGACAGCTTCCACGAAAGCTAATAGTTTAAATTAGTATAATTCTGTCGATAACTGCGGCGAGATTAGTGGTATATTTGGGGATTATTTTACCATTACGTTTCAAGAACCTATGGCAATGAGCTGTACATGTCCTGAAAGTACTTTACTCGCCAATTATATTGTTAATTTTATTATTATTATTATTTAACATTCATTTGTAACATAAATGAAAGCCACAAGAGCTGTCCTGAAGTCCATATAACCGGATGGCCGATGTAACACAAACAGGTATCTTTGGGGTCAGCTAGATGGATCGCTTTTATAATATTCTGACTTTACGCCAGAGAGTGTTAAATATCTCTCCTGCATCTGATCCAGCGTTTTGTCTTATAGTTATAGTTTGTCGACAGACCTTCAAAATGTGTCTACCTACAGGGCGGGTGCCCGGAAAACCATAAGGCGTATACACCGCTTTTACGGCCGCAGTTTTATTGAAGTGATGTATTGTAACGATAATAAATCTGTTCACTTGGGTTTTGTCTAATCTGGAACTGATTATATCTAAATGGATCCAGCAGTGCGTGGCGCATATAGATATTTCGGCGAGATAACAACTAATGGAGAGGCGCGATTTCGGTAAGAAGAAAAACCGAAACCAGAAAAACGGCGTTCCCAAAATTGTTATTGACACAGACTATGGGGACACTTGGCTTTTTATTGGTCTGTAGCACCAAACAGGTGTACTTTAGACGTGTTGCAATCAAGGAACCAGTACAGTACATGTCATAAGGCAGATGCGATACCTAGTATCGGCACCCCTGGCTTAAACACTAGAACAAAATCTCCACCAGGGGGAGTCATGCACACTGAGATGCCAAGAATAGGAGACACGCTAATTAAACGCCACAAAAAGGAATAGCAATGGAACTAACAAAACATCAAAGTAGACATATGGCATTTTGTGAGTGCCTTTGTTTCGCTTTGTGAGGTATAATCCTGATAAATGTTACATGTAACTGACTGAATGGAGTGAGTAAGAATTCCTGTCTACTGATGTTCCAAAGTCAAATACAGAAACTAGAATCTCGAATAACAAGTTAGTCAGGGATGAATACAGTGTTCAAAGCACCAAGAGTGTATTGGACAGTGCCCTTATATTTTATAATGAGTAGCTGCTGAGTGGCATTATGGCTTCCCAGTAGATTCAAGAGAAAGTTTATTGTCAATACAGCTATATACAAGTACATAGCGCACTGGAATGTTGTTTCCCTCAAGCCCACATGGTGCTGCATGGAAAAATAAGGAAAGGAAGACATAATATTTTAGATAAGTAAGACAAAATTCCAAAAAAAAAAATAAACAAGATAAGACAATAATAACACGATGACAATAACAAATAAAAGCAGCTTGTGCAACTTGTGCAAAAGACTGTAGTAGAATGTAAATTGAGGTAGTTCTCCTGGAGAGCAGTTATAAAGTCCTTGGTGGAGGGGGAGGCAGCCAGGTGAATACTGGTGGGGGGTTCAGACTTTTCTCTCCTTGGGGGGCAGTAGAGAGCTGAGGAGCCTGACTGCCTGGGGTGGGAGGGGTCCTCCCAAGCGCATAACTTTGGTTTGAACATTGGGGGGGTTGAGGTCCTCACCCATTTAGGGGGA
>JAODKL010000041.1:2567505-2582383 GCA_026780765.1 Petrocephalus schoutedeni
TCAGACACACTTCCGATATAGTGCAGGACATGTACAGTGATCTGTGTCTGTGTCTCTCAGTGTCGGAGAGTGTCTGTCTGTGTCTATGTATGTGTGTGTGTGTGTGTGTGTATACACTCATACGTGTGTCTCTGCCTCACGCCCCCCCCCCTCTGCTGCAGGTCACCAGTCCGGCTTCTGCATGATCTGCGTGATGCAGAACCACATCATCCAGGCCTTTGCCAACACAGGCAACACCATCAAGCCTGTGTCCTTCATCCGGGACCTGAAAAGTGAGCTGTAGTGGGGGGGTGCAGAAGGCGGCCGGGGTGGGGAGGGGGGCGACTAAGTGTGCTTTGCAGTGAACCCCCCCCCCAGATCCTCAGACTCATTCTACTGCAGTATCCAACCCACCACCCTCCCCCCCTCCCCCTTGGCATGGCGGCATCGGGAGGCGGGCAAAGTCAACATTCTGATTTCTTCCCGCAAGGCCCCGCAGCCCTGTGACGTCTGCGGCATCGCGCCCCCCCTGCTCCTGCGGCCCCCCCCCATCTCTCTTGCCCTACCCCCTATCCGTGCTATTCGCAGCATATGACGGTCCCGATGACCGGGATGGTTTTGTCAGCTGGAATTCCGAGCAATTTCTGGGGATTTCTATAGCTTTATACAAGCAGGCAGCTGACCGCCCAGATAAGACACTGAGTGGGTCCTTTGCAACCACGCTGCAATGTGATTGGATAGATGCCCATGAATCTGTGAGGGGGCGGGGCTTGGCACTGTTTAGAAGGAGCCTTCTAAAAAATGGGTCATGGACAGTTCAGAACATTTTTATCCTGCTTGCCCTCTACCGTAAACAATGAAATTGCTTTGAATTGACTTGAAGATGCGTATAAAAACATGGCTTGGGCAATTTTTGGGCTGTCGCAAAAATGGAAACCGTGTTTTTCAGAAATCGCCCGCCATTTCCGCTTTGGCAGCCAGGAGGACGCCCATGAGTTCCTGCGCTACACCATTGACGCCATGCAGAAAGCTTGTCTGAGCGGATTCGGCAAGTAAGTGCGGCACGCTGTGCGCGCAGGCCATAGCCAGCAGAGGGAGCTCTAACGGCTTCACTCTGATCTCTCTCAGGTTGGACAGGCAGACTCAGGCGACCACGCTGGTCCATCAGATCTTTGGCGGCTACCTCAGGTCACGAGGTAAAGGCTACATGTGACACCTGCCCTGATTGTAGAAATTGACCCACTTTACTACACATGTTCATGTTCTTCCTCCTTCTCCCTCCTCCCCCCTCGTTCTCTCTCTGTCCCTCCCTCAAACTCCCTCTCTCTCTCTCAATCTCTCACCCGCCCGTAAAGTCAAGTGTTCAGTCTGTAAAAGCGTGTCGGACACCTATGACCCTTACCTTGACATCGCAGTGGAGATTCGGGTGAGTGGCTGTCTGTGGGGGTGTGGCCAGATGTGGGGTGGAGCTGTTCGTGGGGGCGTGGCCTGCAGTGGGGCGTGGCTGTCCATGGGGGTTTAGCCAGCTATGGGAGTGTGGCCAGCTGTGGGGTATGGCCGTTCATGGGGGTGTGGCCAACTGTGGGGTCATGGCCATCCGTAGGGGTGTAGCCATATGTGGGGTGGGGCTGTTCATGGGGGTGCGGCCAGCTGTGGGGGCGTAGCTGCCCATGCGGGTGTGGCCAGCTGTGGGATATGGCTGTTCATGGGGGTGGGGCTCTTTGTGGGGGTTTGGCCGGCTGTGGGGCACCGTGCCTCCCTCACACTGCCTGAAGCTCCGCCTCTGTCAGCAGAAATCGCTTTGGCGGATAAGCATCTTCCGTTGCTCCTGCCTCCGCCTGGGTCCGTTTGTGCTGACAGAGTCACTCCCCCTCGCACACGCATGCACAGATGCACACGTACACCATGCCCGCCCGTTAAAGGACATTCTTTCCGGTCTTTTCTTCAGCAAGCTGCAAACATCGTGCGAGCTTTGGAGCTGTTTGTGAAACCGGACGTCCTGAGCGGGGAGAACGCATACATGTGTGCCCAGTGAGTCCCACCATGCCACTCTTGGTCTGAGTGCCTTCCTTTTGTACTGCTTTGCACCATGATGGTATTACTTTGGGGCGGGGAGGTTGAAAGAACCACCTGCTTGGTTTCCGCAGCAAGTCTTGGTTTCCGGTGGTGGCTGAGTAGGTTTGAGGTCCCTCACTTCTGCCCCACTCACTGGTACACACCTAACAGTGCACTGTACACCCCTCTTCACACCTCCACCTCAGATGTAAGAAGAAAGTGCCTGCCACCAAGCGCTTCTCCATTCACCGCGCCTCCAATGTGCTCACCCTCTCCCTCAAGAGGTTCGCCAACTTCAGCGGCGGGAAGATAACCAAGGTGCGCCCCCCCCCCAAATGCACGATAAATGTCAAACGAAAGCAGCCCCTCATCTTATAACACGGTGAGATTTCACGTTTCTTTAAATGGACAGGTCAGCAATGCGCTTTAGTTCTGTGGGCCTCAAAAAGAGGTCAGTGCTTTGGATCAGAAAGGTTGCCACAGAAATAAGTCCTCATTTGTGAGAATAGAAACTCAAACACACACACACACACACACACACATACACACAGTCACACATGTCTGTCTGGCATTCCACTTCCCATCTAGGATGTTGGCTACCCTGAGTTCCTGAACATCAGGCCCTACATGTCCCAGAGCTCCGGCGATCCTGTCATGTACGGCCTGTACGCGGTCCTGGTGCATTCTGGGTATAGCTGTCATGCTGGGCACTACTACTGTTACGTCAAGGTCAGTAGCTGGGTACTACTACTGACAGCCACTCAGCCACCTTTGATAATCCAAGCGGGCGGGGAGTAGCGTTACAGTTGAGAATCAGACTTGCAGAGAGCTTGTGGTTTTTACCACACACTTGAGTTTTGCAGTGATCGCCAGCAGGTAGCACTCTTCCAACACACTAACCCGCTTGCTCCGGGCAGGCTAGCAACGGCCAGTGGTACCAGATGAATGATTCGGCAGTGCATCCCAGCAGCATCAAGGCTGTCCTGCAGCAGCAGGCCTATGTGCTCTTTTACCTGAGGTAAGGGGGATTCGGCCTGTTTTCACTGCACTAAATATTAAAGTAACACTTATTTAAGAGATGCTGAAGTGGCACATTTTGCTAACCTGCTAGCTAGCTATTATCTTCTGAGTCTAGAAGCTATTTATTTAGGTTTTGAAGGGTGACTGTTTGAATGAGAGCCCAGAAAAAACAATCCCTGTGTCTGCAGAGGCTGCAGGCCCTCCCTCAGATAGCTAAATGTCTTACAGTGGCAAAAGCCCCAGGCCAGGAGTGTGACAACTACTGGGAATAATTGTCGTGCCTGGGTGGTGTTTGGTTTTACCGAATGAAATGTCTGGCGAAGAAGCTGAACCAGAGGGGTTTGTGTTCTGTCCCTGCCCTGTGCTTTTCTGATCTGAATCCCAGAATCCCCGAAACCAAGAAGACTGTGGATGGCCTAGGGGTGAAACAGGGAGGAGTGCATTCTGGGAGGAGCAGCCTCACCTCCGAACAGTTGAAGAAAACAGTCCTCAATGGACCTCTGTCATCTCCTCAGGTGACCAAGGTATGGGTCACTGGGTGACACACCGGGTCATAGCTTCACCTCTAAATTTCCTGCCCATGTGTGAGTAAAGTTAACTAGATTATGATATTGTACTGAAGTCTGATTTGTGAGGATTCTTTTATTCAGAGCACAAGCAGACAAATTGTTTTTTTTGGAGGGTGGCAAGCAGTGATGATGCTGTGTCTCTGCTTATTGTGGTGCTTTTTTGTTGCTTTGTACCTGAGTAGAAGCAGCTGGAGTCCTCACAGCTCCGCAAGGTCCAGTCCCTGGATGGTGTTGGTGGGGTTGCCATGGCGACGCCCAGGAAAGGTCCCCTCGCCCAGCTGCCCACCCCCCATGGTTGCACCAGACAGCAGAGTGGCTCCGCACCTGCTGAGGAGCTCCTGAAGAAGGCGAAGAAGCCCCTGGGCCAGCGCCAGGCCCCAGAAAGGCCCCCAGGCCCCTCCCAAGGGGCAGGCCAGGGGGCGGGCCGGGCGGTGGGCAGGTCCCTGGCCCCCTCGGCCTCCATGAAGTCCCTCTCCGATTCCTCCTTCTCCTCCTCCACTTCCTCCTCCTCTTCCGGAGACTCCTCTGAATCAAAGGTACAGCCCCTGCTGTGAGGAGGACCTGCCATGCCCGTAATCGGTCCCGGTTTCAGCCCAGTTTCGGCCCGGTTTCTGCAGGAGCCTCTAGGCCGTGGCCTTTTCCCTCAGATCGTGCCGCGCACCCCACAGAGACGCAGGGAGCGGCACAGATTAAATAAAGCTGCATTAAGTGCATGTTGTATCACACAAATACCTGTGATCAGAGCAGCCATTTGTCACCTGACTCAGGTCATTAAGTCACCATATTAAAAGCTGCTTCCCTTTCCCTTTTGCCATCTGTCTCTCATGCTTTTCCTGCTCACTCTCACTTCCAGGAGTCCATCAGCAGGGCGGCGTCGCGACGCAGGGATTCGCTTTGCCCGCGAAGTGCGAGCTCCTCCAGGGGAGGGTCCTCGTCCTCCAGCTCCGACGAGCAGCCCCCCCTTGCCCAGAATGGCACGGAACCCATCAGAGGCCCAACAGAGGGCCCCGCCACCCCAAAACTGAAACCCCGGGCCCTCACCAATGTGGCCTCGGAGCCCACCAGCACCATGTCCCCCCCACCGGCCAAGAAGCTGGCCCTGTCTGCCAAGAAGGTGAGTGAGACGTGGCCCCCCCTCCCAAACTGTGGGAGAGGTCATCAGGGCCGAATGCTTTCTTATTTGGGGAATTTTCCCTGGTGATGCAGAGCCTGCCCCCTGGTGGTCAACACCAGTGAACAGCAGGTTCCGATGGTTTCCCAACAATGTTTCATCCCTGCCACCCCCCACCCCCATCTCACATCTCCTCAGCTACCCCATGGCTTTCTGACCCATTCTATAAAAACAGCATGATAAGACATCTACGCCAAATTTAACCAGAGGCTGCTTCTGCGTAAATATTTTTGTTGATATGCTTGACCTATATTTTGCTTTATTATTGTGTATAAACCATTCATAGGTTCACTCCCCAAAAAGGGTATTTGGTAGCAATGCCTTTCAAAGTACACACCTATCTGAAAGCCATAGTTAATTCTCCAGTATACATTCTCTGTAGCTGATGGTTTGAAATTTTAAAACTGGTGACAAGACCAGTTCCCACATTTTTAGGTTTATAACTGCACAGTTTTCGGCTGTGTGTGAACGCACTTCTTGGTTAATATCAGCACAGCATTTGCTTGTCTGTGAACACACTTCTTGGCTAATTGAAGCACAGTTTTTGGCAGTGTGTGAACATGCTTCTTGGCTAATAGAAGCACAGTTTTTGGCTGTGTGTGAACACGGTTCTTGGCTAATATCTGCACAGTTTTTGGCAGTTTGTGAACATGCTTCTTGGCTAATATAAGCACAGCTTTTGCTTGTCAGTGAAAACACTTCTTGGCTAATAGAAGCACAGTTTATTGCTGCGTGTGAACATCTTTCTTAGCTAATATCAGCACAGTTTTTGGCTGTGTGTGAACATGCTTCTTGGGTAATATCAGCACCGTTTTTGGCAGTTTGTGAACATGCTTCTTGGCTAATATAAGCACAGCTTTTGCTTGTCTGTGAAAACACTTCTTGGCTAATAGAAGCACAGTTTTTGGCTGTGTGTGAACATGCTTCTCGGTTAATATCAGCACAGTTTTTGGCTCCTCCCTCCTAACCCTAACCCACCTCTTCTTCTGCCCAATCCATTCTTGCTTTTTTCTTTCCGTTGTCCATTTTCATCCTTTACCCTCACTTTCATTACTTGGTTGCTCCCATGTAATTATTTTTTCGACCACCAAGTTTTTATTCCTATCAATAAACACAGGCCAAGAGCAGTCGAGGTCCTGCCAGCAGTGAGGACCGGCCCCCACCTCTCTGCTCCCCATCTAGTGACACCACACATCCAGCTCAACTGTACCTTTTGAACTTTGACTTCCTCACTCATAAGACCAGGTATGGCATGAACACATGCCTGAATTATATGATTTACACAAGCTGTTTGTGTACAGCCGCTGCCTTAGGGCTTATGTCTGCACCTGTTCTACATGTAGTTGCAGAAACGGAGATTTGACTGACAGCTGCCGTGACATGCGTGTGACACGTGACGTCCGCCCACAGGACTGTCCCCGTCCATTGGCGCTCCTCCACCATGCACAGCCAATCCCACGCGCCGACCCCACCCAGCCCAGGTCCACATTCCCGCTGCGCCCCCTCTCCGCGCCCCAAAGGGTCCCCCCGCAGCATCAGTCTGATTCCTCAGCACCAAGTTATCCCCGGGGATCAGTGACCCCCATGGGTCTGTCCATGGAGACGCACCTGAAGCCCCCAGCCCGAACTGAAGAAGACGATGAGGATGGAAGCCTGAAGAGACAGAGGAGCACTGGCTGCCCGCCCTCTATTCATAAATCCTTACGAGGAGGAGAACTGGTGTCCAACTACATGAAACAGAGTGTAAGAATCTTCATAGCCCATGGTGTTGCAGGTCACAATCAATCTGGCCAGACGACATTGAGATGCGTGCAGACAGGGCAGTCACGCCTCGGGGCGTCTCACTCCGAGCCACATAGGAGTAGCCTCTCATTTTCATCAATGGAAAGTGAAAGTGAAAGTAAGTAAAGACAGAGAACATTATGATATAAAAAGATCCAGAAAGGTCCGTCTCTCCATCTCGTTTTCGTCCACCAAATGAGTTTTGTGTTGAGTAAATGTTAGTAGAAATCTGTTTTTTTATTTTCTCTGATGCTTTAATTGGTTATTAACTTTTTGGTTTATCAACATGTATGTTACCCACGCATGGAGCACACATACCAGCTGTCCACAATGAGCCCATAATCTGAAGATCACGGGAAGTCCCCGCCACAACTAGCAGGAACTCCGAGATCCCTCCTGGTCCTCCTTTGGGAATGTCACATGGACTGGCAACTCAGGCAACTTGAGAGGGAATCAAATTGGAATCTGGGGCGGGAGGGAAGGAATAGGAGAGAAAACCAAGCCACTAAACCAAGCACTGCGGAAAGTTTCTGGAATCAGCTTCTTTTGGGGTGATGCAGCCTAGTGCCCTGCCGCCCGGGCACGGACACCTATAACTGCCACTCCTCAACAGCAATGGGGCCAATATGCAAACTGTAGACCTCCAGAAGGTCCTGGGGGCAGTGTACAAAGCTGACCTCATCAGCATCCCTCCCCTGATCTGAAGACTGCAGGAATGAATGCAACTTAAGTCATTTTCACCACCCAGGCGACCTTGGTGACAGAGGTGAAATGGAGGCCCTGGGTTGGTTTGTTCAGAAAACCACTCCTTCCGGAGACTTCATGGACCAGCAGGAATGACACGGATGATGCAAAATGACAATCACTGTCCCAGCTCTTAGGATTTCCCCAGCAGAACATCACCAATACAACATGTTTTAGGGTGGAGGTCGGGGTCAGTACGTCTGGAAAGCAAACCAGCATTACTCTTCTCATGCTTTGTGCTGTGGCGGCTGGCTTTGTCACTAATGTTTTATCAGGAATATTTGTAATTTAGAGCTTGCAGGAAGTGACCCATATTTCATCAGGCCAGAGAGAAAAACATATTTTAGGCTATGCTGTGCATAAACATAAGCATTACTATTAGCTCAAAATGCACAACATTGCCAGAAAGATCAGCCATTTATGACCCCGGGAACATAAACTCCTGAAATCCCACATTTTCGACGGCGACTTAATTTCCCAATTCTGTGCAAGGATTCGCCTTTTTATGCATTTCCGTTCTAGAAGATGTTATGTTCCATTTACAGGGACTTTGCAGCTCTTCAGTGACAGATGTAGCATGTAGATGTTTTACGCCAGTGCAGCCTGGTCTGGGCCTGGCCTCTCTCTTCCATCTAAGCTCAGTTTCCTGTGTCAGGCAGGATATGGGTGTGTTTAGGGTGGAGTGCTGCACTCGGCACACTACTCGCACCTCTCCCGCCACATGAAAGGCAGGCAGCTTTGGTACCTTCTCAAGAAGATAAGTCCAAAACTTGTTAAGATAAAATCATCAATGTAGGCGGTTAATTTTCCACTAAGAAAACACATCACCAAGCCTCCAAATATTAGTGTTGAACTGTTGAAAATTAATTCATAAAGCAAAATCAAAGCTGGGATTTTTTTCATCTGTTGGTTTCATCTGCTGCGTCCAAACGGAATATTGACTTTGAAGTTCTTCCCCTTGTGTCAATTTTCGAGCAGACCCTACGTAACTTGCCGTGCATTGTTGTAGATGCCTGCATGCAGTGTTGCCAAGGTAACCCTGCGATCTGACAACAATCTACCTCTCGTTGAGTCACCCCGGTGGCCAGATCTCTGTGCTGACTTCCCGTCTATCTGTTGCCGTAGCTGTAGACCCTTTGCGTCCCTTTGTGTGTACCTCTGACTGGGGGGGGGGGGTCACAGGTGCGGCTCCTGACCTCACTCCTCACCATTCTGCTTCATGGCCCCTCGTACTGTTTGACTGACAGCTGCATTACCTGCTTGCATCTTCCAGAAAAGTCCATCTGGCTGCGATCCTAAAGCTGGACGCGTACAGTCATTAGTCGCTCTTACGTCACCCTGACTGCACTGGCACAGGACTCCTCATGCGTCCCCGCCATAGGACACAGCTGTGCGGGGTTTCTGATGAGATATATGTCGTGTATGTCACTGATGGAGTGATGCTTATGGGGCAGCTGGCCTGTGACATCACCAGAGGGCCGTCCCTGGGATCACTGTCTTCTTCCAGCTAGTATTTGGTCCTGAAGTTATTGCTGTCATTGTAAAACTGTAATTGACTTTGTGCTAGAATTTGCTGCCTTAGACAGGTGTGCTCAAGTCTTTCCCCTGGGGGGGGTATGTTTTCTCTGAAACTTACCTTAACGTGCTTAAAAGCACGCATAGTTCCCAGTATAAATACTCTATGCAATCCTGGGCTTTAAATCTGGTGCGCCTCGCCCAGATCTGTGCCACATCTTCAGCCCCCCCCCCCCCCTTTGTTGAACTCTGTACAAAGAGCTGAATGTCCGAAGGCGCTCTGTGGCTGTGTAACATTACGCGCTGTGCATCCACCCCAGTAGGTAATGAAAAAATACAAACCCCTTCAATGTAAGTAACGTACTCAAGCAGGAGCAGTGGCAGAAAATGAGGGTGTCCCGCAGCTCCGTGGGCACGGACGCACTGCAACACACTGCAATACACTGCATCTATATTAGGCGTAAGGACAGAAAATGTTTAGTCGCCGTAGAAAACACACATAGTGTGCACTACCAGCCTCCGGACGTTGACTGCCTTTGGAGTGACTCCAGTTTAATGAGTAGAGTGAAGAGATAATGAACTTCCAGACAGTCAAGGAAATGCATCAACAGGGTCTTTGTTGTGTGTGTAGTGTCTGTAACAGAGTGTGCAGATCAGCTGTGCAAAATCAGAGAACAACAGTATTTTAATATGGAATATATAGACATTTTTAAAACACAGAACTTAGCCTAACTGACCCGTGAGTCATGACAGAATTTAGCATTCTGTGTTACCCTTTTTTTTGAGCAAATGGTTACTTGTTCTTCTAATAGTGACTTGTACAAAGAAATAAAAAAATGAATAAAGGATTATTATATCTACCGGTGCAATAAAGTTGTACATTTTGTCAAAACCGATTCATTTTGGTTGTTTTTTGATCTTGACTGGTTTTGCCATGTTTGCCGCGGGATGAACGACCCATAATGCAGGCTGTAGGATTCGAGCCCCTCCAAGGGACATTTATTGAGGGAATCGGGGGAAAACACAAGAGCAAACACTGGCAGCGATCACAGAAGGTATCGACAACAACCGACCAGGGCAACAGGACGCAGACTGATTAAATAGGGCAGGACATCAAGGAATAAACACAAGGCAGGTATGCAAGGTTAACAAGGGGAATAAAACAAAAGGCAAGGCCAAATCAAGCCGCGCCTGAGGGCAAAACAAAGGAAAAGACACGCAGGGCGGGGCTGAGCATGACAGGTTTCCCGCAGTGGCAGATTTGGGCATGGGCGGTATTGTGCTGGCCCAAGGTGCCACGTAAGGAGGTCCTGACAACTGGTTAAGGTTAACATGAAGTAATGTTATTTAGCTCTGCAGATGGTGTAGGCCTAGTTTGGTGGCTGGTGGAAGAGGAATATGACGAGACATTCATTACCAACTTATTGTCCATTTTTATTTTAAATAAAAGTGAAATGCAAACACAATATCAAAACGCATGTAGAGAATTAGTGTGTCACTCCACTCCTGTCGGATCTTGAAGATTAAATTTGGCCCGTTTGAATTTATTATATCAGAAAAGGTAAACTGGCTCGCTACGCAGTTTAATTCATTTTAAGATAACCCTGCGTATAAATGGGATTATTTATATAAACTTGAAAATTCACTCTTTGAAGCATTAATTACAGAATATTCAAGAAAATGCATTGGGTAATTCAGAAAATAGATGGCAATCCAGGTAACCAGTAAAGAAGTCGATTACTTCTTCTCGTTAATTAGTCAGAACTTCCTCATCGCGCTTATGGGGCTAACGCGAAAAGACAGCGAGTCCGTGACGGAAGCAGAGCCGCGCAAACGGGGCCGGGCCGGCCCGCAGAGAGACGTGCGACCGAGAGGCGAGAGATCAGGAGACGGGGAGAGGAGGCTGAACACGATCGGAGAAGAGCGGCGACCAAGCAGGAGGAAGCACCGCGCCGGCATGGAGGCACGAAGCGGCGGTAGGGAGCGACAGCATCACTCTGAAGCGCCGCCGTTCGCAGGTCGCCAGGCGGTGCGCAAAAATGCGCGCTTTGGGGACTCTTTTTGGGGTTACGGCTGCGCAGCGTAGCATATTGAAGTTAGTAGTATCCCATGAATAAATTAAGGGGCTGGTGCATAAGAATAAAAGAGTACGCAGGAAACGGAGCTTTTAAAACTAGCTTTTAAAAATTTCTCTGCTCTGCTGCTTCGGAATTAAATGGCAAGCATCGATTTCTATACAGCCTGCAAATTTTGCGCTGGACATTTTAGCGTGGGTTTTGCATCGTGCAACTTGGCCAGTGGTGTGTGACGGTTATCCAGGAAGGTGTGTATAGACGGTGTATGGTCTATATGCGTTTGGTGACCGAGTGTTTGGTTTAAATGTACTACTGACCGTGGCAGATCACATTGTCGAATGAAGAATTAAGTTTGACGCTGAGGTATTGTCGAGTTGCGCGCAAAGCAGATCACCTTGATGGACCACATGTGGTTCTTGCATGCTCGTCCACCTGCGAGGCAGGGCGGAGTATTTTGACTATCAATGTTGTGTTGTGCGACCCTGGCAACTTCTCCAGGTGACAGGTAGAACTTCAGACCTGCGGAATATCATGCCGATCTAGCCTGCATGGCATTACGTGGGAGGTCACTGAAGACGCCGTGTTTCGGCGATGAGCTTACAAAATGTTTTATGTAAAGAATCATTTGATCGAAATAGAAAAGTAGTGATATTTGGAAAGAATGCACTAATCCCTGTTGTGTTACTCGGGCCGCTAGCTGAGTCCCGACCCCCCCATACACTGTGCTCAGATCTTCTCGAACAGGGCTGTCCCCCCCGCCCCGATACTGCTCCGGGTGTGACGGGATGTGGGGTTCGCGCCGAGTACTATTACTGTAACTTACTGGAAGTCCCCCGGGAGTTTCCCTCACCGGGTGACTGGGTGGCCCGTTAGAGGGACCCGAGGTCTGTCGTTCGCGCATGGATACGTATCACTGTGGAAAACACACACACTCACACACACACACACCCAACCAGATAGACACAGATACGCACAGACAGAAACACACCCAAACTATGAAATGTTGTTTTATGATAAATATATGCTCAGTTTGAATTTGATGCCAGCAGATGTATAGGTCATGCACACCCAGACTGCGCGCAGGATATTCCCCAGGTTTTGAATGCGTTTTATTCTAAAGAAGAACCTGCATTTGACAATTTCTCGGCATCTCAGTATAATTTATCAGTTCCTTATCAATAGTAGAGCGGCTTTTACACCTGATAAGGACAGCATCTCGGGCGGCGTAGGCTACACCGGACGGTACCCGCTTTCCAGTCAGATTCTGCCTCAGCCCGCAGCAAAGCGAGCCGCTCCGTAAATTATTCATCAAAAGTTGTGCTTAAAAAGAATAAAAACCCTGCGCACTGCTGTTCGGACGGCATCTGCTGTGAAAGGATGGAAAGGCAGCGTGGCCCGTCTGACGGCACCACCGGCAACAAATAACACAGAAACCCAAAGAAACATAAAGGATTGATGTCAGGTTGATGTCAGTGTTGCTGGATCGCGGTGTCTGTGCGTATTAATCCCGTTGCGGGACGCCCCCGTAGGACGCCCCCCTCACACCGGGGGCCGGGGGCGAGTCACGCGTCAGCCGTAATTAGCCGCTGATCTGCCGCGCTGACGCTTCCTACTTTTCCCTGCTGTCAGTGAGGCCGATGACGGGAAAGGCAGGCAGATCGTTAAATGAGGTACCCCTGGGGTTGGAAAGCATCGCGGCGGCGGCGGCTGTCACTGTCGCCACGCAGGCAGCAGGATGGGAAGTTATACGCGCTACTTTCTGCGGACGTTCAGCTACTCAGCGATCGCTTGTGAAATCGCAGATTTGTCCTGGGTTTGAATAAGCGGACTTTCTGCGCGTCTCCCACACTGGCGTGTTGATGCGTCTGTGGGACCGAGGGCAGTTTCTTTTTAAGCGTCACCTCCTGCCTGCATTTTAGTACATATGAAGGGCTTTCCCCCGCAGTCATTCGATTTTTGCACGTTTCTTCCCAGAGAAACGGTGACTGCGATCCGTCCTGGTACGGATGATATTTATTGCAGGACTGCAGTTACCTACATAGACCACAAGGGGGTGGTCTTGCTAAACAAATGCGCAGTGCCGTTTTCATAGTTCACAGACTGAATGTTAATAGGTGGTATGGAAGGTAGCGTGGTCACCTCACTTTTCTAAAGTTTTGGGTTTTGGAATCCCACCTCCCTGTGCGTGGAGTCTTCCATGACTCCCTCACTGCTGCTTGTGTTTTCTCCGGGTCCCCGAGAAATTCCTCCGCAGCCCAAAGGCATGCCATTAGGCTGATCCGGCTCTCGCCCCTTCCGGCAGAATCGCTCAGGTGTTTCTCCTTTGAAAGGCGAGGGCCGTCAAATCGAAAGTAAAGAATCAGTCCCGGCGGGTCAGGGCTTCGGGGATGACCGCGCTGCATTCCGGAGAAGTCTGTCAACTTTTTTTGCAAAACTAATCTGAGGGCTCAGAAGATCTCACTTCAGGAATTCTTGTTAGTTTTTGAATGAATACTGGGCAATGATTAAATCAATATTACGAAGGTCTGTCAGTATCAAACTGTGAAATGAATACATCCTTAGAGAGAATGCTGTTTGTCTTTAACTTATTTTCCTGGTTGTACTGCTTTATCCACAATATTGTAACCCTGAATGTTGGTCTTTATCCTCAAAAGCTGCTGTTTTTTGGGAGCTCTGATTGGCTGTGATTTGGCTGGAACAGGCAGACAGGTGTGTACTGTACTGCGTCTCAGGTGGGGTGTGTGTGTGGTTTCATAAATATTACAGTGGGTTCCCCACAATGTGATTAAAAACCTGTTACTTTTTACCTTATGGGGACATTTTTCCTCACAAGGATAATTTCCATTATATAAAAATCTGCCTGCAATCAATAAACTAAAAATTCCAAAAGTATCATATTTGGTTTGGTTACTTATGGTTAAGGTTAGAGCTGGGTAGGGGTTAAGGGTGTCATAGTGGGGATCAGGGTTATGCTCATAGGAATGAATGGAGTGTCCCTATAATGATAGGAATACATGGACTGTGTGTGTGTCTGTGTGTGTGACTATGTGCGTCTGTGTGTGGGTGCATGTGTGTGTGTCTGTGTGTGCGAGTATGTGTGTGTGAGCATTTGTGTGTGTGTGTGAGTATGTGTGTGTCTGTGTGTGTGTGAGTTTGTGTGTGTCTGTGTGTGAGTGCATGTGTGTGTGAGTATGTGTGTGTCTGTGTCTGAAGTGTGTGAGAGTATATCTGTGTGTGTGTGTGTGTGTGAGTATGTGTGTGTCTGGGGTAAGCAGAGAGGCCCCTGATGGCCTTTTAGCGCCGTCTCCGAGGCTCGGAGGAGGCGGGGCTCCAGCCACAGGCTCCCATCCCTTTGGCGGCCTGTCCATGGTTGGCATGGAAACGAAGCCCGTTGTGTTGTCAGCCGTGATGGGAGGAGGAAATAGCAGGCATGGGTGTGTTTGAAGTTGTGGGGGGGGGGGGGGGGCTAAGTGGCTCTGTGGGTGACTAGGTGTGATTGTGGGCAAAAGCCCTCTTTGTGTAGGTGTGTGTGGCTCTGTCCCTCTCTGTGTTTAGCAGTCATATTTTTGTATATTTAAGATCTGTAGCCTCTGACCCGTGTGTGTGTCTGTGTCTCTGTGTGCCTGTGTCTCTCTGTCTCTGTGCGTCTTTGTCTCTGTCTCTGTGCATCTTTGTCTGTGTGTGTATCTCTGTGCCTGTTTTTGTGTGTCTGCGTCTCTTTGTCTCTGACCCTTTGAGTCTGTGTCACTGTGTCCATATCTCTGTGTCTCTTTGTCACTGTGTGCGTCTCTGTGTATCTCTGTATCCCTGTGTGTCTGTGTGTGTCTTTGTATCTCTGTGTGTCTGTGTGTGTCTCTGTATCTCTGTATCTCTGTGTGTGTCTCTGTATCCCTGTGTGTCTGTGTGTGTCTCTGTATCTCTGTGTGTCTGTGTGTGTCTCTGTATCCCTGTGTGTCTGTGTGTGTCTC
>JAODKL010000041.1:2617859-2632447 GCA_026780765.1 Petrocephalus schoutedeni
GACTAACACAGGGCAGCTGGGCATAATCAGGGAAACGCACGTGGAGAACAAGGGGGCGTGGCACACAAGGATCACACAAGCAGACCGTGACACATCCACATTCATCTGGCCCAAATAGTGCCAAATCATCCTGATATTCTATATTTTTCTGTTCATGTCTCATGTAGCCTCTTGGATTGTGGTTTTTACTGTAACTGCCATATATAGTTATTGCTAATACTTGCAATCTCTAAACTACAAAACCCCTTCAGGCACTGCTGATAATCTCCTCAATGAGCCGAAAGTCTAAATTAATCTCAGATACCCAAGTTACACATTTAACAGGACTAGTAAGCAGGAAATTCGTGGTCTACAGAGCCACCTTAGATTATGCTGCTACCCATAATGACAATGGCAACACTTTACTTGGTTGGCACAAATAATATAGCATTATGCTATTACTTATGTATTAATTTACCACAAAATAAGTCTTATTTACATAATGATCTCATGTTAGTTCATCCTTAATGAATGGTGATGCATGTTTTAGCTCAGGCAGCTACTACATTTGTTAATTTTGTAAAGCTTTGTGAACTACCAAAAGAACAATAACACATGAAATACTGATCTTATATTTGTTCATCATTAATGAGTCGTGATGCACCTCTTATCTCAAGTAGTGACTGTATTTGTTCACAATTTGATCATTATCTGTGCTTCAGTAGTAACTACGTTATTACTAAGTATTTGTGCTCCCTCACGTAAAGTGTTACCATGGCAATTAATATTTATTGCAGTTTATTTTATCATTACAGGATTATTTTACTGGCGCAATTTTACTATTTTTATTTCGCTATTTTTCCTGGAGCTAGGCTAGTATCAAACAGTTAATTATGAATCAGATTACTGTAATGTGCTTCTATGGCCAGAAGGGGGCAGTCAAAGTCTTTCAATCTAAAGGCATGGAGCTTAGTGACTTTTTTTTCCCCTTTCTTTCCACAAAAAACCGAAGGGGAATTGAGGAATGTGAGCGAAACACGTTGCAAAATATCATTTTACCATGTGCTCTGTATTAGGACCCCATAAAATCGCATTTGACATGTGTCTACAGTTAGGCCAATCTCAGCCCAGCTCAGTAACAACAATAAACTACAGAGTGCCTGTGTGTCACTCACATCCCAAATCAGGAGGTTTCTGGAAAGTCACATATTATGCTTATTTCAAACAATTCAAAATTCTCATTTACAGTCACAGCTTCTGAACTGTAATAATGATATATGCGATAGTAAGTCACAATAAACAAACCGCAATGGACTGGCCAACACAACAGTGATACAACGTTTAACATTAACCTCGGCAATGTACACAATGCTTCTCAGTGACAAATTGTTGTTTTGAATGTATCTGGTAATAAAAAAAAAGACTTTTGAGAACCAACCTCTCCAGATCCTCGTGAACCTTAACAAGGATAAGTGGCTGGGTGATGTATAGAGATTGTGTAGTTCTGGAGCATCTAAAGTGGGGAGATGGTCTACAAGGATCAAATGCTGTATCTGCACACAACACTCATTCTCACTCATATTTCCCTATTGCATTCTGTATCTGTACGAGCATGTTATTAACCATGGACCATGACTTCACTCAGCTTATGACATTTGTGTACAAACATACATTGGAGACTGATGTGTTAGCATGCTTTCATTCTATTCACTTCATTCTATTAGCAACTTTTTATTCTATTTTCACTATTTTTTTATAAATAAAACAGACTTGTGTTTCCATAAATTTTTGAATGTGTATCTTACATATCTGCAGGTCAGTCAATGTTTGGGATGTTTTGTATAGATATGGCAGGCATTTCTGAAGGTTTCCATGTAGAGCTAGCAGTCTGAGTAGATAAATGCAAATGTGCCAGGGAATTAGTGCGTTTGCACAACAAAAGCTGCGCAGGTTTAGTAGTTCTAGGTATTTTTCACCAGAAAATAAAAAGCTTGGTAGTTCTAGTGTTAAAGGCGACAGAAATGAAGGAGGTCTTGCATGATGGAGACGTGCCAGACTTCCCGTGCAAGTGACGATCGTGGTGGTCTGTAAACAGGAACCATCTCCAACAAACATAATCACAATCTGGCGTCATCTGTTAAAAAAATGTACTGATCAAAGGTTACTTTTTTTCCCGAAAATGTTAAATACTCACACCTATGCGCAGATAAGTAGCCAGAAGATCAACGTGTCCCCCTGCACATTTTAAGCAAACTGAGCCTGTTAGATTACAGGCACATTACTAGTTATTTAATGAGATGCACATGAGCCTGGGAAAATGTGAGCTTTAACGAGTGATCAGACATTTCTCACTTTCCGGCTGTGTTTTCATATACATGTACTGAAACCATATAAACACTGCACAATGCCCAAAAAAGACAACTGACAACATGAGTGCACAGCAGCTGGAGAGTTTGTGATTGAGGGCCAGATAAAAGGAAGAATATATCTGCTTCTGCCAGAGCTGCCAAATGCTGTAGGTTATCCCAGCTCTTACGGGCAAAGTAATTACACACATTCAGCCTGCTGCTGGAATTGAGCTCCCAGTGAATGTGGTATTATTGCAGCTTCATTTCATTACAGAGTTTCACACTCTCCTGATAGAAGTTAATTCACATGCTTGAAACTATTATTGACTTGACTCTAAAGATTCTGCTCAGCCTATATTGGATGGTTTAAATCCTTGGCCTAAAGTAGAGTTTGACTTTTGGGATGACAGGTTTTGTAACTTGGAATACATCCACAAAATTTGGGATTTGGGAATTTTATTGTAGGCATTCACACGAAATGCAGCCAAATTCCCTCTATCGAGAAAAACAGGATTAATAAGGTCATTAATAATTTTAAACAAAAGCCTAGGGGTGTGCCTATTAGTATTAATAAGCTGTAAGAAATACTCCACCGTGTCAGTCTTAATTGTTGCACTGTTGCAAGTAATGAAAAGATTCTTTAGCAGTTTAAGATGCACGGTCAGCTTACTAGATTTCTAAGGTCTTTCAGCCGTTCTACGTTTTCTCCTCGGCACTTGGACCTCTTCGCTAATCCAAGGGGGTTTTATATGTTCTGCCCCTGACTTAGTTTGAAAAGGGCCAATCTAAACTCTAAATAAAACACATAGCCTATTGAATAAATATACCCCTTGTGTAATGTCCTCTGCATTCACAGCCACCAAGCCAGAGCAAGAGGCAGAAATGACAGAAGAAAATTTGGAGATATTTCTTATTGAATCAACAGTGAAATACGTAGGAAACATAATCATCTGTAATGATCATCTTACTTTGTGCAAAGTGCACATGTGAGTCTTAACACAAGCCAAGACAATACGATCTTCATGTAGACAAAAAAAGTATGAATTCTGGAAGAAGTTTATTCAGCAGCTAGTGGTCTATAGAGCCAAGTTTTGTCCAGTCCTGTGGTAATATTTAGAAAGGCTTGGCATGCCCTAGTGAAAATGACACATTGTTTGTGTCTTTAAATATTTTTGTGTTCTTTTCCTCAGGTTAAATGTGTTCCGGATGGCATCTGGGAAAAACATTGTTAATTTCCTGTGTGGAGCAATCAAACCAGTCATCACGATGCTTTTATCACAATGAATGCAGGTTATGCTGGTCAGGCTGAGCTCCCTGAGAACCTGAAACACCTCTTCAGGTGGTACACACCTGTGCCTTTCGGCCATTATTTACATACAGGTACATGCTTTCCCTTCAAATATGCAGTACAGTTTGAGCTGATTTGTGAAATGATGCCGGTAAGCCGAAGGCTTTATATGAAGGTTCTGGCCGGGAAATTGTTACATTACATTGTACACTCTGTGAACTCCTCTTAAACACCCCACTAATAGGAGTGGCTTGCAGTGGGACATGTTTCCTTTCTCACTGTGGAAAGGCTACAGTATGGCACCTCAGGCCTAAAGGTACTCCTCAACCAGCACTTCATAATGGTAAAGTCAGGTAAAAATCGTCAGTAACAGAATCCTTTGTTTCAGCAAAGTCTACATTTGACTGACAATGGTTTGGGTGAAATGTAAGTGGAACCTTTTCCCATTTGACTCAGCCCACTTACTGCTTGTTCCTGTGTCTGATAAACAGATTATTAATCACTAAGCTGCTGTTGCACTATAATACATTTTTGCTTATTTGCAAGGTTCCGAGATTTGTCTTGGTCTGTCTCAAACCTGAGATATGTATTTCCCTAGCTGGACCTAGTCACACAGTGTAGGTAGTTATAAAGATTGTTGGGACGGTAGTTATGGTTGCTGAGGAAGAATTTCTGCTGCTTATCAGTTATCTGCAGTCCTCAGGTGAACTTTCTGGTCTGTTCCAGGATGATGAGGTGGAGAACATCATTTACGCAATAAAAAATGAAGTCAAAGACCTACAAGACATTCAGGACAACTGCTGGAAGTTTTCTTTACTCCTGAGTCAGAAGGCAGTTCTGTTAACTTGCTGATATTTTTTTACATTTCAATTCTTAATGACATAGCATCTTTGTTCTGAATGTCAGCTCGAGTGCGGGTCGGTCTACTGCTCTTTGTGGGTCATTCTCTGCTTTTCTCCAGGTGACTCCACAGTGAGGGCTCAGGCCAGGAAATTCTTAGCCGTGATAAACTGCATATGCGTCTACTGGTTCCATGAATGGCCAGAAGGAGCTCAAATCAAATCAGTGCTCAAATCCTACAACTGAAGGAATTAAGGCAAGCAGACTCTTTGACCTCTTGTGTCTTCATGGGATGTGTATGTAAGACATAGGTATGTGGTAACCTTTAGTGCGACAAGTAGCATATTTTGGTGGGTTATCTCTCCTCTCCTTCAGTAACCAGCTTTATCTCCAATTCTGTGTACCAGCCTAAGGTGAATAATAACCCAACCCAGTTTATGAGCTTTGTGCACAACGTCGGCAATGAGATGTTCAAATCCTACATCTTGTCAGGCCTTTGCTATAGCTGAACTACTGCAGAAACCTTTTAGGAGCAGGTCAAACTGTACCGGATCCTGCTAACCACCAAAAGAATGTACTTGCTGTTTAAGATGGCAAGAATGTTTTACCCAAACTGGAGTAAAATAGTGGGTGTAGATGGATAGATGGACTTGTGAGGAAAAGCCAATTGCCAATCAGGTGGAGCTGAATGTGCCAGTCATTGCAAGTGTAATCATTTGTTTTCAGATAGGATATTTAGTCAGTGCTGGATATCTGCATCCTGTGCTAAGCATGAGACCTATTAGTGTCACAGGTTGCTGCCATAAAACAAAGGCCTTGTGAAGAAGACCTGGGGAAGACAGAGCCAGCACTGCTTGCTACCCAGGAAGCTCTGAATGCACTCAATGAGGCCAGAGGGATACACATGGTTATATGCATGTACATATACATACCACACCAGCAATATTTTCTGTTGTTTTTTCCCTTTATTTTTCATTCCTCAGAACAAGCTGACTGAGCTGAAATCTTTTGGATGAAGGTTACTGCTGGCGCAATGATACTCCTGGCCCCTGGGGGGGGGGGGGGATCCCTAACAGGGTGCCCTTGGATCCTTAAAAAGTATTATATTTATCTAAAAAGGCCTTAATTAGTACTAAATTACTTTCATCTGTGTGCGATCTTTAAAATGGCACCAACATGGAAAATAACATTGATTTAGATGTTCATGACCAGGAAGATTTTATGTGTTATTTCCATATTATATTTCAACATCACATAGACCAGAATGAGCAGATCCAACATCCAGTCATGTTTGGGGAGGGCACTAGGTTCTAAGGGCACTAAGTAACTAACACGCTGCTCTGCACTAGCCTGGAAATGACTTTACTTGTCACTTTCTGGTAGGGGAAACTGCACATTTAACAAAAACTGGTTGGATAATTGAACCCTGTTAACAATCATGAGCATGAAACTCATAGTGCAACGTGAAACAGGTACTTGGCTCAATGGCGACAGGAGATGCAGAATCTCACCTTGCAAACGGGAAACACAAAGCAGCCAACAAGCTAAAGTGACTGGCATTATTGCACTTTCAGCCATTTCTGTTATTCTGAGACTGGCCTTTAATTTTAAAAGACATTAAGAAGTCTTAAAAAGTCTTCAGTCTAATGTGCCTAAACCTATCCAAGGACAAAAGCTGGAAGGCAGCTAAACACGTGCTGGTCAAAGGGGACATCTTTCTTCAGTCTCAGCTAAAATAAATGTCTAGTTGTGTGCATCAGTAAATTAGTTTTCTGGGTTATTTTCAATTTTTTGTTAGAAAATTAAATGTTAAATGTTTTGTTGGATTCACTTTTAGATGAAGTACGCTGAAGCATTGTACTTCAATGCCTGCTTACTTTACCTGCTCCTGGCTTTCATTCAAATTGTTTTCACCGTGCCAAGAAAGACCCTTCAAGGACAACCGAGCGATTCAGCCGGGTTTTTATTAGGTCCAAGTCCATCAGCACTGCTGGCCTCTGCTGGCAGTGCCTCTCCATAGTGAGGTTCTGTGAAGGACACAGTGATTTTGGGCCCAGGAGGCAGGCCCTGGCTCAGGCCTATCAGAGTTTGCTGCAGCATAGGACAATACTAGCCTGCCTTGAAGTCCAAGATAAACGTAAGCACTTCCCTTCCCTGGTGGGGGCAAATGACACATTATTATTGTGCTTTTATTACATATAGCTGATTTAGATAATTATGCAAATGTGCATGGTATCCAGCATCTTTTGTATATTTATAATGTGGGGCATTTAATGAATTCGCATGGCCTAAGTACACTAATAAGGAGTGTAACAGCAGTTCTTTATTCCGCTTGTTTTGGCCTCGTGTTCTTACCAGTTTAGCACCTTATTAAAACACTTTGTTGTAATTTTAGCAATTAAATGCAAACTTGGCCAATTTAACCATGCAATCTGAGAAAGCTACTGCCAGCCAACTTAGATGGCAACAAGAGACAGATACCATGAACATACAATGTCCCTAACAGGTATAAATGTCTAGAACATATGTACTGCAGCATCACAATATTATACCTGGTAACACAAATGATGTAGTAGTACACTCCTAATTAAAGTGTCAATTAACCAGAAACTGTAATGCTGCAAATGGTCAATTCATCTTGATATCATTCAAAGTGTTTGCTTGCATTAAGGCTCAAACTCTCAGTGAGTTGGTTAAAGGTGACGGGCTACTATTATTTCTGATTTGGTGCTTTGTCTGCACAGGCTCAGTGGAGGGTTAGTGTGAGAAACGGTCTGCTGCTCTGTAACTGGGGCTCAGGTCAAAATTCAGGAGGACAGTGTGCTCATTGGTGCTTTTAGCCTCTTCGTAGGTTACTTCACCAAGAAATGGCACACCAACTTTACGGATAAATCCTGGATACCATGACAGAAAGAGCTGGATAAAGTTATCAAATAATCCCAATAATATATATTTTTTTTACTTATGGCTGACATAGCTCCATAAGGATGGGTATATTTCTTTAAGTTCAATGTAAACTCTTAAAGAGTTCAGGCTAGCATCTGGCTCCACCTCTGTCTGAGCAGAATTCCCATGCCGTGGTTTATTTCCTCTTATTTCTTCCTAAATTCCAGAATCTACTTAAAATGTCGTTCAGTGTCTGAATTAGTGTATTTTGTTTATTAAAGATAACAGGTATAGCTGAGTAAGTTGAAATTAGTACGACACTCCATCACTTTTAAAACAATATGAATGAATCCATTTAGTCATATTTGGTGTCTGCGTCTCAGGTCCCCGTTCCCATCACAGAGGATTTAGACCCACAGAGTGCTGACAGAGGGTGACAGCGTCCCGCTCATTGAATAACACCGGTGAGACTCTAGAGCTGCACTGGCTCCTCTTCTTGGAAGAAATACGATCAAGAAGGGAACGCGAGATAATCTGGGAGGGCATCAAACATCAAAGATGTTAAAACATTTCACACGCGCATTGATTTTCTTTGACATCGCAGCGCTTTGATTTGGCAGCCGTGTTGGTATTGGTGACAAGAAGGTTGAATATCATCCAGACTTGCATCCAAGCGTTTCAGCCCTGCCTGCAAGCCAGAGACGTGAGCTCAGTGTGCTCCAACCTTCTGGTGAGCAGGGATGAGTGTGAGGACAGTTGGGCACTGAGACTGATCTGCAAGATCCAAAACTGTCCGATATCGCCGATTGATAACATCACTAGCCAGCCCTAATGTGCGCATGTGTATTTTTGGAACCACGAGTTACGCGTTTGTCACACTCTCTTGCTCTTTCTTAGATTTTAATGACATACAAGATCATTCTAATGGAGCGGGACTTTCTCTACCCCCTTCTAAGCACGACTGACACCTCCAGGTGACCAAGGGTGAGGTGGAATCAATGTGACAATTGCTTCTGGCTGTCTTTGGGTCGTCCAGTTTCCAGCCAAGATAGTGTACTTGCACATTGGGCTAAATATAAGTAAACTGCTAACCTCAGAATTATACTTTAAGTCCTAATAAACTAAGACACACAGCAACCCCACATAGCATGACCCAACAGGTATCATTACTTAAACTTTAAATTTTATTTAAAATCTTACATTTCATATTTCTGTGTTATTTAAAAATGACACTGTACAATATGACACAATAAAGGAAATGACCTGTGAGGTATGTAAGTGAAGGGTCTTTGAGCTGAAGTAGTACATTGCGTTTTCGGCGTCACAAAGCCACACGATGACAGTTGAATGCACAGCATTTTTGGTAGTTCTTCCAGGGGATTTCACACCAAATAAGAAGTCCTGATACGAACAGGCAATGTTACATTAAAGGTGACAGAGACCTGTACAGCCCCTTCACAATATTCAATGAGTCTCCGAGGCAACATCCTTATAACTCAATGGGCATGTTTTGAAATATTCTACACTTATCAAGGTAGAATTCAAAAAACAATTCAGCCAGCCCTTTTCCCTGCTGGTGACAAATTCAGAATTTCAGAAATCAAAAGCAGCTGGCATTTACATTTAGAAGCAATCTTATGTATCCTACAGGCATGCAGTTTGAGTATAGGATGCCTGTCAGATACAGGATGGACACTAATGTACATGAAGTTATTGACTGCAGGGTGCACAGGGTGAAGCTAAGCAGCCACAGCAGAGAGGCTGCAGGCTTCGGTGATGTAGATCGCATAGACGAGGCTGACCATGTTCCATGGGGAGGACCATAGCAGCCTGCGAAACCTGCTTGTGTGTTCTTCAGGACCACACTGGGATGCACAGGTAGGATCAATTGCAGAGGCGGAACTGGAGGAACCGACACCCGGCATGCCAGTCATCTTGATCAAAACCACCCCCCATGGACTGGCAGGAGAAGCAAAATGTCTACGAGAGTCCCGCGTACAAGCCCACAAGTGGGGGCCAACCCTCATCTGGACCTTCAACCTGGAGACCAAGGGGGAAAAGGGCAGGTGGACGTTGGCAGCGGTTTGCTCCCGGCTTGTGGCCTCAGCATTGGTCACTCGTGTCACCTCTGAGAAACATGACGGTGAGATGTGGTTACTGAGAGCGTACATTCACCTGGGCGTAATACCCAGAATGCAGTTCTACAAAAACACACAGCACAGCAGACTGGTCAAACTTTTTTTTTTTAAGATACTTTATTGATCGCCGTGGGGAAATTGTCTTCTTTCTCACCTCCCCCCAGCCTTGCTCTCCATGAGAGCAAGCTTGGCAATGAAGGGCAGCCACCTCGTGCGACGCCCAGGGAGCTGGAGGTTAAGGGCCTTGCTCAAGGGTCCACAGAGGTGCCGAGGCTGGACTAGAACCTACAACCTTCCGATTAAAGGCACACTCTGCCCCCCCCCTTTTTTTTACCATTTTTAAAGCAATACATGAGGTAAAATGAATCACTTCGGTGCCATTTCAACTTTCGGTTCCTAGAAAAAAAAAAGGTGTATAGAGAACTGAGGGTTTGTAACGGAGCCGTGTAGTCAGGCTGGACGGCTTCCTCTGCAGGTCCCCCTGGCCCTGAGGCTTTCCGGCATGGTGACACCTGCCACGGAAACTGGCTAAGTTCCACGAAAAGCCACGAGCTCGGTCCACACATCCAGCTTGCTGCAGAATCCTCCCCTGAAAGATGGGAGTTTCCTCAAACCCCTTGAGATCCACAGATCCATATTACTGTAAATCCAATCTAATTATCCTGAGATGTAGCCACATGTAATTGGTTCTTGGGTTCTTATCGATGTTTTACTCAGTCTACCCACACATCCAGATATAAATACAGCGCTAGGAACAATTTATCATGGTTAAATTCCCAGAGTAATGATGCCGGTCCTTATTACACAATCACAGCTCTGTGTGGAGACTATAATGTACCTTTACTCATTCACACATTGAGCCACATTAAGCTGTAACTCCTTCCATACCTCCCATAACTGATACGGCATGCTAACGGTGCAGCTTTTAATATTCCTCACTTAAAAACCTACACAGACTACCTAGAGATTTAGATTTTCCAAAAAAAAAAAAAAAAAAAAAGATCACAGAGTATATTGATAATCCAACTCATCTCTGGTTGACAGACCCCAAAAATGTCCCCAGGACTGCAATGTACCAAATTGATACTAAAATAAACAGCTTTAAGGGGCACAGTACAATTAAATAGAAAGGTAGTGGTACCTTTTAAGCAATTAAATACAAGAAGTTGTTCATATGGGGGATGCCTGGCTGTAGGCCATGGGCACTTGTGTCAGCGGCACTCATGGCTTCCGCAGCGAGACGCCACATCAGCATTCTGTCAGAGGGTGTATAGTAGGTGGAGCTGTTATTTACCCAAGTGGCATCCTGCTTTGAGTAGCTGCGGCATTTTGAAATGAGATACACTGGGTGGTAACCTTTCCCAAAATAATACAAGGGCCAGCCTGGCATCATCATCGCAACAAAATTTAATACCCTCATTTAGGCCCTTAACAAGTAATACCATATTTTAAAACCACTAATTGTCATCAGATGATATATTTACTTGCTTAGCAGAGGGTCTGATCTAGCTTACAGTTTTATTTAAAACGGCAGACCTCAAGACTGCTGCACTGAGTGCTGCAGAATTAGCAGTGGGTTTGCTTCCCGGACTTGTACCTGCTTCTGTATCTGCTTGCCGTGAAGCGACAGGCACTATTTCACCGTGCATTACCCGGGAGGCAGTGTGCTTTCAGGCCTCTTTCCTCAAGGACTGCGCTGTCAGACCAGCTGGTCCCGCACTAAAGGCGGCCACCCGCATGCACTAGCATAAATAGGAGCACTAATGCCGTCAGTGGGAGCGGCGTGGGCCTTCCCAGCGATGTGGGTGCCAGTAGCGGCTGTGATGCTGCTGTGTTGTCCACTACTTGAGTTTCACTGTCCCTCTAGCAATAAAAAAAAAAAAGGGGGTGGGACAAAAAGCCCCCCCATCCCACGGAAATGACTGCACGCGAAGGGCGGGTCCCCAGCACGACCCTTTCCCGCAAAGCTGCAGGGGAGGGCATAGGAGGTAGACCCCCCCCCCCCAAGCCACAACAAAGAGGCCACTCCAGCCACTCCGCTTCCCAGCAGGAGACAAAGGCCGCAGTGTGCAAATCACCTCGCAGCAAGCTGCCACACTGGCACGCGCGCGGGCGGCCTGCGCCCCAACGCGCACGCTTCCCCAGAGCCGCCCTAACAGTCAGACTGATGAAGCACGCTGATCCCTATCTATGAATCTGTACCAAATCCGCCTGCTCTGCGCACTGCTTTGAATATGGACGCAGAGAGTTATTGCGGGCTTTTAGTATGTCATTACCAGAGTTACAGGTCTGCATGCAGGTGTTTATGCCCTGTGCCAGTCACCGTAAAGTACCTCTCTGCCCAATCCCCTATTCACTTTCTCGATAACAACTGTAAATGCGACCTTTGTTTTTTTTTTTTTTATTTTTTCCTTTCCCCCCTGCGGTTGCTTCACAAGTACAGCCACATTTTTCTAAGTAAGTGTGGGCGTGACGCATGATGTATGTTTGTGGTTGTGAGGGCTCAGGCATTACAGCGGGGCCTCGGTGCCCGTCGGCAGGGTGTTGGAGCCACGGCCGTACGACGATGCCATCGGAGCTCTTGTTTCTGTGCCTTCTTGAGCTCACTCAGTGCAAACATTAGTTTGTAAGCGATAGACTGAGCTGTTCGATTCCCCAGCAGCCCCCACCCCCCCCCAGCCTGGGTACATGCGGCCCTGGGGCTGCCCCCTAGGTGGAGCTACAGAGTCACGTGCAGGAAACCTGCAGCCTCGGCTGGGCTCAGGTATCTGTGAACCTTACTTTACCTTTGCCGGCTTTGCATGGACTCGTATGGCACATGCCATGTGAAGATAAGGCAGACTGTGCTCACAATGATTTCACAGTTATCATTTCCTCTCCGGTATCACTTCTTTATCATATCTCCGTCCAAGCTTTTCCTTTTCTTCTACCATAACAAGAAAAAAAAAAAAAAAGTACAGAGACTACAAAAAAAAGTAAGACCTCGCCACAGTACATCACTGAACTCTCACGCAGAAATGTAAACCCTGTGAAAGGGAAGATTATATTCAGGAATTTCTGATCTGAATTATGAACATGATACAACCTTCAATGTCTCCATGCTATATCCTTGAACTGCATAAATCCTGCAAGCTCTTAATCCGGACTGATATTGCAAGACACTGCACCTTTGCAAGAGAAATTCAGATGACTGTCCTGCATCTCTCGGCAAGAGCTGGATTTCAGCAGCAGAGAGCTAAGGAGAAACGGGGCCCTAAGTAACAAAGCCAATGAGAGAGGGGTCTGCATAACAGCTCACAGGCCTGAGGATCTTGCTTCTGCCTGGTAAACAATACCAGGCTCTGTTTCCGCAAAAAAAAAAAAAAAAAAAATCACTGACCAGTGGGAACCTGGAGCAGAAACAGACGCTAGCCCAAGCTCCCTTCTGGGCTGACTTCCAGCAAAGCCTTAGCTTTCACTTTTAAGCTATGGTGGCTTTGCTACAGCATTCACATGACCTACCTGGGGCCCAGCATCTCCATGCCACAGTCCTTGAGCCACTCAGAAAAAGTTTTTGATGAATGGAGTGACTAACTTGACCCAAAGTTTGACATGGCGGTCAGGATGCTTGAATGTGGAACTGGATACCTCTGTGGACCTCTGATATAATGTTTCCTGCTCCTGAGGAGACAGAGATAACAAAAGATTCAGAGATTCACCTTTGAGTTGTCGACTCGTGATTACAAAGTGGTCACATTTCGTGCATTTCCATCCTAAATGCTACCCGTCGCTGCTCAAATCATGCTTTCCTGCTGCTATACTGATGCCCAGACCTTGTTGTCATTTTGACTCGGGGTGCCGGCAGATTACAAAAATCAAACAATGAACCATAAATAAACCGGATGGCTTTACAGCACTCATTAGTATCCAGGAGCAGCATTCATTTAAATCCTTGGAATGAATGAGCTTTCCCCCACCTCT
The DNA here is from genome assembly GCA_026780765.1 of Petrocephalus schoutedeni. Classification (NCBI taxonomy): domain Eukaryota; kingdom Metazoa; phylum Chordata; class Actinopteri; order Osteoglossiformes; family Mormyridae; genus Petrocephalus; species Petrocephalus schoutedeni. Next base: position 2,631,299 of record JAODKL010000041.1, read on the forward strand.
CTCCATGGCCGAGTGCAGATCTATATATCAGTTGTGATTCAAACACTTAAGAAACCATGAAACACTAGTGACACCCACAAAAATATCCCCTTTGATGCTTCTATACTGTGTCTGGCAGCCATTAGAATGGAGCAGAGGGCCCAGCAGACATCTCCTGCAGAAACACATTGACTCATTTGCTTCTGCAAGCACGGACACAGACAATTTATTCCCACAGACGACAAGCATCCTTTGTGACTCTCACTTGCTGCCTTAGAGGTGAAGATAAGTAAATTACGTCAGTATTCCTCACCGCACAGTAAAATCTATGACATCTGTTTTGAGATGTCGCAGGCCGACTCTCAAAACCCTCTTGTAAGACTGGCAAAGAGAGGCAGACCAGCATTAGTGCTGCAGCTCTATCAAACTGGCATAAGAACCTCAGCAGACCAGCAGATGGAACACTGATGGAGAACATAACTGTGGCAGCTCTAAATCCTATGCGGGATAAATATTTCTATAGCACACCTTAAGTACTTAAGCAGAACAATAGGAGCGAGAATAAATTTTATAAATGAATATGACAAATGAGGTAACTAAGCCCCTTCCCTGTGTTAATAACTGCATAAACAAGGATCGTATTACACTCCTAAGGAGAAAGAAAGGCTATTTCACTAAAATATCTAGGTGTATATTTTGATGGGTAAACAAGCTGTATACACTCCAATAATACTATTATACAGATACATGGAATGCCATGAGGCGTATGGTAGTAATGCATGCGAAGCTCTGTAATGCAGTGCATCCCCAAGCAGAAGTGAAGCATGGAGTGTGAAACAGCACTGTCACCACTGCATGCCTTTGTCAAACTGTCAGCACCCCCCACCTCAAATCTTTTCAGCAGGCGTTCTGCTTCCTCTTAGCAAAGAGCCCTTAAAATAAATAAAAAAGAAAACCCTTCCTGGGTAGGCGGGCATAAACTGGCTGTGCGGGACACCCACAGCGACAGGCATTGCTCCCAGCCCCCTTCCCAGAAAGCAGCCCCTCCCCAGCCACCAGCACAGCTTTCACGCCAGAGGGGCAGGGGGGAATGAGCACCAGACCCAGGCACAAACGCGCGCGCACACACACACACACACACGCACACACACACACACACACACACACACA
>JAODKL010000041.1:2705560-2749245 GCA_026780765.1 Petrocephalus schoutedeni
AGGTGCCAGTACTCCCATTGTTATTCAGTACCAGGTGCCAGTACTCTCATTGTTATTCAGTACCAGGTGCCAGTACTAATGCTGATGTCTATAACGTAGGTGATGTCACATTGCTATCGACACAATGCTGATGTCCATAACATAGGTGATGTTACATAGCTATCGACACAATGCTGATTTTCATAACGTAGCTGATCTCACATTGCTATCGACACAATGCTGCCAGCCCAGACATTCCCAGCCTCCCTCATCTTTAATATCCGAGTGCCATTAGCAGAGATAAAGAGCTGATCTCTCCCCCGTGGCAGTGGGACACCTAACAGAGGCGGGGGCTATTACGCAGATTGTGGCATAATTGCCTGTTTCAGTCGAAATACGTTTAGTGGTGCCTCGCTGCTGGTACTGGAATATAATGCTGGGAGGGGGGGGGGGTCACTGAGGCGCTGGAAATGTAATCAACCAGTTATGTGGGCTGTAGAGGAACCCGAAAGCTGTTTCCCACGTCCTTTTCTAGTCCTTGTCAGGGTTCTTTTCTAGACCCCCAGTAAAGTGTTGATAATGGCATCATGTATTGTCATTGTTTCGGTTTAATTAGGGGCAGCACTGCAGCCCAAAATGCCTGCAGACCCAGGCCTCTATCTGCATGCCCATTGATGGGTTGGCATCCCGTACCAGGCTGTTCCCTGCCTTGTGCCCACAGCTTCCGGCATAGGCTCCAAACCCCGTGGCCCTTCCCAGGACAAGCAGGCACAGAAGATGGTTTGGTTAGGTCTGTAATTGATGGTAAGTATCCTGTTCATGACTGGTAGAGTCAAACATTGAACCCTCAGATGGGGTGATCGGTTAAATAGTGAAGTAATTAATGGTTATTGTTGGCACTCCACGGCAACAACAAAATGTGTCCTCTGCATTTAACCCATATGTGACATTGTGACACAGCAGTGTGCAGCTATTCAGTACCTGGATAGCAGTGTGATTCACTGCCAAGCTTACGTCACTTTTGGGCAAAACTGTCTGCTAAATAAATAAATGTTGAGGAAAATTCTGGGCCAGAGTCCATCCCCAGAGATCCAGCGTGGGCCTTTTATATCACTCAAATATGTGAACCCCTTTCCAAAGCAAGTCCAGCACAGACTAGCCTTCTGTGTCACTTGCCCTCGTGCGGGCTGCCCCGGACTCAGCAGCAAGCGGTTTGTGCTGTGATCAGAAGGTCATTGGTTCAAATCCCAGTGTCAGTAAAATGATTTCTTCCCTTAACCCCTGATCACTCCAAGGAGTGGTTGACCCTGTTTGCTGTGGGGGGGAGATATACAGAGCTTGGGGTCATTTCACAACAACTGGCTGCGTCACTGTGGGTCTATGTTCTGGGGTGGTCTGTGTTCATTTCTGGGGCTCTGGGAAGTGCCTCTGTTTATGACTATCTGGACATGCCTACCTGACACACATGACCCCGCCTACAGCACATGTACATCTATATATATATATATATTTCACGCTCATTAAAGCAGAGGTGACTGACTCTGCCGCAAAGGGACCGCAGGCCTCAGCCACACTGGGTCACCATGGAGATGCCCGTGGTGTTGAGTCATTGACACTGCCAGAGTTCTTACAGCCCAACCCTCCAAATGTGGGGCCATTATTCAAACCGTGGTCATTTGCAGGCTGTCATTCCAGCGGGATTGTCGGGGCAGGACTACCGAGATGGGGAAAAGAAGGCTACTGGGTCGTGTTCCTCCAGGACCATGGTGGAGGAAGATCGGATTTGTGTGGGGGGGGGGGGGGGGGTCTAAGGGGGTGATATTTATAACGGTCTGGAGGTTCTGTTCAGCATGGTGACTACAGCCACTCCCTTTTCTAGGCAGTCAAAGCGTACCGCAGCTGCAGGGGCGGGACCACACGCTCACAGACGCCACGCCACCGGCCCCTCCTGTCTGCCACGGGGCCGCCCTCTGCCCGGTGACTCTCATTTTTCTGTGTCTTCTCTCCACAAGCCAGGATCCCCTACGAGGAGCCGGCCAGCTATACCTGATTGGATGAGAAACTCATCGCCCGGGAAAAGGACATGTACCCAGGTGTGAACACACTATTATCACCCCCTTCCCCCCAACACAAAAAGCAAAGCAAGTGGCAGGCGTCTCCCGGGACACCCCAGCTCGCGTCCGCGGAGGCGGGGGCGTGGCACGCTCTAATTGCCAGTCCGAAATAATCCCCCAACACGGCGACTCACCCAGGTGCCTGGCAGGTGCTAATTAGACAGCACGGTCACAAACCGGGGCGTGCCGATCCCACAGTCTTTTGCTCTGTGCCACCACTCACGGTCACCTGGGCCAAATTAAAGCGGCCCAAAACCCCACGGGGTCTCGGCTACAGTTCTGGACACTTTTCTGTTCCGGACCGGAGCCGATGTTGGAATCCCTCACACATTTGCAGAGGCCCCTGCTGCTTTGATGACGTTATTTTATTTATTTTTTTACCAGGAAGCACCAATGCAAAGATGATGTGTGAATGTCATTCCTCCTTCTTTATTTGGACCCCATAATCTATCTCCTTACAATGAATTAGACGTGATGAATTGTTAACGTCTGACATAATAATTGTGGAAAGTCACCGCACAATTAACAGGCTGAGACATGAATTGGTTTTCATTTTTGTGTACTGTTGCCAGTAACAGTCAGGCAGTCCGGCTTTCATCAGAACTGGAAATCATTAAAGCCCTTACAGACTGAACTGCAGTGCATCATCGCTACTTACGGGATAATTATAGAGGAGAGTCGGTCATCAGCTGTTTCGCAAAAAAAACCAAACAAATACGAAAAACTATAAAAATTAATTGGTTGGGTTCAAATAGGCAGGCAACAGGATTTTTACGGGCACCCAGACTAGTCAGACGGTTTACCCATGATTCCCGGGAACAGGAACTGGTCACATGATCCTCACTGCCAAATGACAGCGTACCTTCAGTCCTTGAAGTATCAAATGTAGCGTTCCTCCTATTAATGGTCTGGGCTGCATCTCTGGGGTGTTTATCTGCTGAGTGAGCCCTTCAGATCATTACTAAGCACTGCGAGAGGACCCCTCTTGGGCCTGCCCTAGCACTGCCTGCGGCATTTAGACCGTGTTCATGGCACCGGTCCTGTGTAGCCGAGTTTGGGCGAGGTTCCAGGTCCAGCTTAAGGTCCCTGTTTACAGGAGCCTTTGGTCACAAAGTGCCCCGGAGCTATGGCTAATTATCCGATTTCCGGGCTCGTACGCACCCTGCGATCAGCATAATCCCTCTAATGAGCATGCCTCGGGTCTGTCGCCATGCCCCGTCGGCTTCATTGTGCCGCTGTAATCCTCTCCGGCCCGCAGAAATTGGACACGCCTGCTCTGCTTCCCGGCAAACCGATATTACCGTCTCGCTCGGCGCGGAAAAGGCGACAGTGGCATGACGTCAGCAGGCAGTCATGTGACCTCGGGCTGAGGCGCCTCTGCCGGTCCTTTGGTGGCGGCCGCCGTTCTGCTCGCGGGGCCCCCGCACTAATATCTGTGTACGCTGCTTCCGCCATGATCCGCCCTGCTGTCCGTGGAGTCGGTGACAGAGCACGGCACTGTTCACGTTGGGGGTGGGTTGAGGGCAGCCATGTAGTGCCATAAGGCAGGACAGAGGCAGGCCGGGAAAACTGAGATGCCCCCAGGACGCCGTGATCTTGACCGTACTGCGGCAGCTTTGACCCTGCACCAGCTGGGAGGCTTCTGGTCATCGACCCGTGCCCACAGTGGCCCAGTGAAGGATGAGCCGCTCCCCCGTCACCTAGAGTGACCTCGGAAATTGCTCTTGGCTGTCTCACCTGGTGCCAGGTTGGTTAAATTTGGTGATGGGGGTGGTCACCTTACGTCTGCAGGAGATCCACGGGTCCTTGGTACCAGGCCTGGCACCGGCACCTCCTTTGTCTGCATTTCAAATTGCCCAGGAGAACAAGGGGGGTTTCTTTATATAATGACCTTCTGAGTGTGTGTGTGTGTATATATGCCACATACTGTAGGGAACAGGGCAATTCTGCTCCCCTTCCACCGGGGGCAGTGTGTGCCAGCATTCATTACGCTAATAAACAAAAGGTCTTATTCAGAACGGCTAATTACTTTTGTAGTTTGCTAATCTGGATGTTGGAAGTGAGCCCACACAGGAGGCTGCTCGGGGGGGGGGAGAGGGCAACCTTCTCCGGAGGCGCTGACTGAGCCCATGACCCTCCTGCGCCCCCTGGCATCGCTGAGGCAGCTGAATGTAGCGCCATCGATTAAGGCCGTTAACTTTCCATTAAAGAACAGGAAAAAAAATCCATCAACATATTTTTCTACAGTACTGACGAGACGATGAGAGATGTGGACCATGCTGGAGGGAAAATGTATTCAAATATAGTTTTAGGGCACTAATATGATTCTGAAACGGCATGCGACACATTACATTCCGTTTTATTCTGGAGGACAGGAAGCCTCCACGGGAGACACTCAGTGAAGCACGAAAACGAACTGATTGGCATCTGAGGGTCACTTTACAGCTGTAGGACAGAGGACAGCACGCCCTCAGGGCAGAGCGCCACTGAACGCGATTCGAAGGAGACACTGCAAGATCAATTCAATTAATGAAGCAGGACACCATTTACATCACCAGACACCCACTTAGCAGCGCTTTTTGTGACCACACTGAGGCATCCTGCAAAATATTAAAAACGGGGATGCAAAAATTTCAATTTTCTGTGGGTTGTGCGAGATTTCCAGCATAGTGATTTCCTTCAGCCAAGTCTGATGCTTGCAGACAAAGACGTCCGACCTTCCAAATTACAGGCAAATGGATGGCTGCAATTTTCTGATAAAATTTTGGTGAGTTAAAGCCAATAGCGAGACTCAATATGTGGATCCATTCATGTTAGGCGAATTCTGTGCCAGTTCTCTGCCAGGGACAAATTACGGATTAATTGCTGTATGTCAAGGACAGTCTGGCGAGTAAACAAATTAATGGCAAAATAAAATGCAGCAATCTAGACAAACACAAAAGCACACAATGCACGTATATTCACCGAACAGAAGGTGTGCTTGGGACTAATTGCGAAGCATAATTCAGAGTGGCAGGCTGTTGGGAGTGCATGGCATGTACTTCACATGGCCGAGGAGGTCCGGCACGAGGCTGCTGGCTGCTTTGGATGGACCATAGTGTCCCATGTGTCTCCACCCTCACTACGGAGGCCATTCTGCCCAAAAAACACCAGAGCTGTTTCTGTCTGCTGGACAAGTGGCACCTGTGCCCGCCTCGCTCGAGAAGGTGGAAGTTTATAGGGTAACACTGTACTTGAAGCTCTCATCTATAATAGACTATAGATACCTCCATAATGCATTATACTGGTCAGTATACGAATTAATAACACATTACAGCATCTTCTATTGACAGCCATAAGGCATTATAGTGTTCATTATAATATTTCGTAATCTCCAATGAAGCTCTCATCTGTAATGCATTGCATAAACCTTCATAATGCATTATAATGATCCATATAAGAACAAAGGATGCTTTCTACTGCATTATGAAGGTATCTATAGTGCATTATAGATGAGAGCTTCATGAAGCATTCTTAATACATAATCAACATGGTTACAATGCTTTACGGCTTTCTATAGCCATGTTTATGATGCTCTATGAATGCATTATGATGCGTTATGAATGTGGTCATACATTCTTACAGACATGGCATTCATAGAAAGTGTTACTGTTCATATTTTTAATACATGGAGCACGAATATGACTTGAGAACTACAGGTGAGGTCCCCAGGCTCAGCCTTAAGCGCGTACACGCCGACGCTCAGAGCTGGAGCCCATATTGACGCAAAAGTTACACTTCTCTCTTCAGCTTGATTGTGTCTCATGAAATAATGGCTGAAATTCTGAGACAGTTCATGACGGCTACGGAGCTGTGGGAGGGCCAGCTACCCCGTGACAGAAAGGCTGGGCTGTGGCAGGTAGGAGAGGCAGGGGGGCTGATCAGGGCCGGGGTCCCCTCCCCAGGCCACACCTGCGGTGAAGTCGGGGCCCCGCTGCAGGAAGGCCAGCCTGGCGGCCAAGAGCAGCAAGATGCCAGCCAGCGCCTCCAGGCAGAATGAGAGCCAGGCCACGCCCAGCGACCAGCCGAAGGACACGCCCACATGGGCGAGCTCTTCCGGGCCCAGCTTCCGCTCCAGCTCCGCCAGGGCCTGCTGCGAGTAGCTGATGTAGATGCTGACTCCCAAGAGCGTCAGGAGACCTATGGAGACACGGTGACAGGGAAGAAACCCCACTGTGGGCGGGATCACACTGTACCGTCCAATCGCTGTTCTGGTTTACCCAATAGGAGTCATGGGTATGAGAAGCGGGCAGGACCAAATGTTGATTGACAGCACACTGCAAGCCCACCCACCCTGGGCATCGGGGCCTCTCCCCTATCAATTTCCTGCTTTTTCAGGCTTGGCTGAAACCTTCTGATAAAATGATTCATTGTTATGACAGCAGGATACAGCACCAGCAGGGATCAATCATAAAACCCAATAACGCGCCGTACGTCTCGAAAACACACAAATGACAGCGATCCTCCTTCCTCGTCCCTTCACTGGCCACATGCACCTTACAGTGAGGGAAGTAAGGTGACCTTTATGTGACCTCCACCCAACCCATGGTGACACTCAGGGAGTTTTTTTTTACCGTGCAGGTGTTGTGAACTTTGGACCAAGCTAACATGTGTGCTTATCTGTCTCAGCCTATATAAAGGGCTCTGTGGTGCATTTTTTTTGGGAGGGGGGGGGCACCAATACACCCCCAATATCTCACCCTCAAACCTCCTTTTGACCACTTTCATGAAAGGGCTTGCGCTCAGAAATGGCGCCACACAGCTTGGTTGCCAGATCCTGCTCAGGACAGATCAAATGAGGCTTTAACGCATTTTATGGGGCCCACAGGCTCTCCTTACCCACACCTGGGTCCCCGGACCGGATGAAGGTGATGAAGGTGATTCTTATGTGTCTAAAATGACACCCATTTACATAAAATGCACCAGAATAGTGTTTTCTACCCATCCGCTCTCACTGATAATAGACAGAAAACATACAAATGATGCAATGGATGCGCAGATTGGGATATGTGGGTGCAGGACACATACAGACTACAGCTGTTATTCATTTGGCTCAGAATTACAAGACACTTTCACCTAGCCATCCTGATAAAAACACGGCCCATAAATCGGGGTGGTGTGTGCCTGTGCGGGGGAAGTCGCTGGTCCAGGTGCTGTGGTCGGCAATGTGGCTCCCCAGAGGCGTACCTTCAGCAAGACCTCCAACCTCCAACTGCTCCAGAGACGGGCTGATCCTGCTTCCTCAATTGTACACCCCTTCGGGTAAAAAGACTCTAAGAGGCTAAATATGGAAACACAATCATATATGGAAGGACAAGATGACTGTATGCTGAGGTGAGTTTTTGAGACCCTTGTCTAAAATACAACATCTTCCTCAACGTGTAGAAACACACCTCTAGGAAGACGGACATGGCCCTCCAGACCAGCAGGGGGAGCAGTGCTGCAGTGCCGAACTACACCTGGGGGCTTCAGAAGGATCACTTGAATCATTCCCCATTAAAGGCCTCTCAGCCTCCCCATGACATGTGTATTGCGTGTAGCTAAATGGGGCAGAGGATCTGACTTGTTTCTACAGATGTCCATGAGCCGAGGTTCATCCTGAGAGGGGCAGGATTCAGCATGGATGGGGGGTCTTTTCCTGCTAAGCTTCCCCTTGGCCTTCTCAGTGGACCCCCATGCCACCCCACCCCCCCACCACCCTATGGATGCGTGAGCTGAATGCCAAAATTCTGAGCGACCTATCATCCCCTGCCATTCGACATCCTCCGGCCAGATGCTGACCTCCATGGTTGGGGGGGCTGCGCCTTCTGGATGCTTCTCTCTCTGCCGTGAGTTTCCTGAGTTACGGAAGTCATTTCCAGCCACTTCTCTGCGCAGCGGCACTAAGGAGTAAGGCACTCAGCCTACCCAGCTCTCCGACCCCCCCATAACACAGCCTGCTCGGCTCCCTGACTCCCCCACGGCACAGCCTACCCGGCTCCTCGACCCCCCCATAGCACAGCCTGCCCCACTCCTCGACCCCCCCATAGCACAGCCAGCCCAGCCCCTCGACCCCCCCACGGCACAGCCTGCCTGTTTCCTGCCACCCAACACACTTCACCTGCATCAAAGTCAGCATGTTACGGTCAGCATTTAAGGTCAGCGTTGGCAGTCTGACACTCACATGGCAGCTCATAGCTGATATCTAACCTGCAGTTTACCTGCTCAAATTTCCCTGTTGTAACAGCAAGAATCTGTAGGGCCAGAAATACGAGGAAGGCAAAAGCATGTAAACACAGCCTTATAAGGTGCTGTCCATGTCGAGAGCCTCCATCAGCGGGCATATTCCCGAATTCCCGCACTTGGCATTGACATTGACGTTTGAAAACCGCCGATGATGCCCTAGGCCGAGGGTGGCTCTGTCTCCAAGAATGTGGTGCTTTGATGTACAGCTCAAATGTCGTTCGGCCAGGGACAGGAGTATTTAGCTTCCTGATCACATGACCATCAGAGGAAAAGACCCTTCACTGGTGGCCACTGCCAACTGAAGTTAAGCAATCATTCAAGTGCTATTCAACAGTATTAACGGCATAAAAGTATAACCGGGCTTTTTAATTATAAATAATGGAATTCTAATCACTAAATTATCCAATTGCAATGGATTTTAATTGGAAGAAAGCTTGTCTAATCAAAACAACAAAGAATTTGAGTGGATGACAAAGTGCTTTGTGGCTCTCAGCCATGCAGCCGGACAAGGGAGCTGCTTTATGGTTATTTTCCTTCCCCTGTTCGCTTGGCCAAGGTTCTGCAGGTGCAATCATTACATTTAAGTTATTGCTGGGATGTTTACTGCCTCACACAGTCTCTGTCAACGATGAAAAAATAAAGCGTGGAACAAAAAACTGGCAGATCCCTGCTTGAAGTAGGCGAGGGGCAATTTTCTCCGGGGCCCATTTGATATGGTCCGGTGATGAAAAAATGATTAATTTATGAGAAAGCATTTCCATCCGAAGGTGAGTGTCCCTTTAGCTATGATGGTCATTCCGGACGTCTATAAATAAATTTAACACAATCGTGTCTGTCTGCAAAAACCATATCAAAATCAAGATCAAGATTCCTTTATTGTCAAGACAACAATATACACAGTATACGTTATATCGAAATGTTGTTTCACACAGGCTCTACAAGGTGGATTTATAAAGAATGTAAACAATACAAAAATATAGGACAAGAAATCTACACAATATAAATCTAACTAAACTTTAGTAAATAAAATGTTCTAACTAGACTAAAACATGACAGACAATACAATGCAAAGTGTGAGTGTGCAATTTAGTAAAGTGAAATGTGCAGCTTGTATTTAAAATATCAGGTTCAAGTTATGGTCAGGATATTGTTGACAAGTTCAATGAGTGTAAATTGGCATGAGGTAGATATGTTTCTGCAAATGTACTAATGTGCAGAGGTGTGCAGATGAGCATTTGTATTAAAGTCAGGTCTTAAGTGGTGGTTTCATGTTTGTGATGGTCTGGCTCTCTGTGATCTCCTGTTTGTGGTGATCTGGCCAGATATGGTCTCCTGTTTTTGGTGGTCTGGCCCACTGCAGTCTCCCATTTATTCGTAACACCTTAGGCTTCATCACCAGAACGGCTCTGATCTTGAGTGGTGGTTTCTTGTTTGTGATGGTCTGGCCCACTGCAGTCTCCCATTTGTGGTGGTCTGGCCCACTGTGGTCTGCCATATGTGGTTACCTGGCTAGCTGTGGTCTCCCATTTGTCGTGATCTGGCCAGCTGTGGTCTCCTATTTGTGGTGATCTGGCCAGCTGTGGTATCCCGTTTGTGGTGATCTGACCAGCTGTGGTCACCCATTTGTTGCGATCTGGCAAGCTGTGGTCTCCCATTTGTCGTGATCTGGCCAGCTGTGGTCTCCCATTTGTGATCATCTGGCCAGCTGTGGTCTCCCATTTGTGGTGATCTGACCAGCTGTGGTCACCCATTTGTTGCGATCTGGCAAGCTGTGGTCTCCCATTTGTGGTCATCTGGCCACCTGTGGTCTCCCATTTGTGGTCATCTGGCCAGCTGTGGTCTCTTGTTTATCTAAAGAAAGCACAATAACTTGCATGCCCAGCTGAAAGGTTTTTCTTTATAATAGAGATGACATCTATTAACCCCCCCCCCCTTCCCAAAAACAGCAGCAAATAAGGAGCATCATCTGGGGCACAGCAGTACGCAGCATACGCAGCAAAGCCCATCATGCATCTTCAAAGGGCCTGTTGGCGTTTAGCTCCACATCAGCCAGTACATCTTTCCTTCAACTTTCATATATGAAGGTAAAATTGCCAAGCTTTGATCTGTATTCATTTCTGCTGGGCGCATGGCCTGCGCTCGCAGGGGATTGTGGGCCCTGCAATGCTGGACGCGGTAGAATGCGTGGGTGCTGCTCCGAGCTGCAGAGCTGAACCCACACGTAAAGCATCAGCTCTGAGGCTGTCACGGGTTTGATGGCCTCAGATCATGACACCTTTTGTCTCAGCGGACGAACAGATCAGTAGCCTTCTGATGGATATGCAATGAAAGATCCTCATCTTCATATTTTCAGTTCCCATGGCATCTTCAGGTGTTGGGCACCCACAGAGTGCTTGTTCTCCAGTTGGGTATATATATGCAACGTGTTGACAACCCTTAGCAAATCTGGTGTTGTTGTGTTTAGTCAAACCGCTTTCTATATATAGCTCTTTACAAAATTGTTCAGTCAGGGGGCCCTAATGCCAGCCAAGGGGAAATAAGACTTCAAAACATGATGTGGATAGGATTACTGCAAGCTAGTAATCTGAAAGGTTTAACCAAAGGGAGACCAGTAAACTAGTCTGCGACTGAGGGTGCACAGTAGTCCTGCCCTTGAATTTTCCACATCATTATTTTAAATTGTGACCGGGGTTCGAATCCCGCCCAGGTTGCATGTGTGTGGAGTTTGAATGTTCTCCCCATGTAGTCGTGGGGTTTCCTCCAGGTACTCCGGTTTCCCCTTACAGTCCAAAAACATGCTGAGGCTAATTGGCGTTACTAGATTGCACGTAGGTGTGCATGTGTGAGTGAATGGTGTGTGAATGTGTTCAGCAAAGGGCTGGTCCCCCGTCCTGGGTAGTTCCCCGCCTCGTGCCTGTAGCTTTCGGGATAGGCTCCGGACCCCCCGCAACCCAAAAAGGATAAGCGAGTTGGAAAATGGATGGATGGATGGATATTTTATATTGTTGGTAGATACATTTCAATTCAACAAAATTCATTCAAGAAGACAAAAACAATCAACAAGAACATTAAAAAACGCCCCAGGGTTTGCCTCTTCAGAAGATCATTGCCTCTTCAGAGGATCATTGTGCTATGGTCCTGCCATCCTACTGAGCCTTAGAGGACTGAGAAAGGAGCCCACAGGTTGGCACACGTGCACCAATCTGCTCCGCAAGGCAATCACACTCAAGACCCTCTCCACCATCAAAAATGAACAGGTCAACGTTAACAGCCTAGCGTAGGCTCCATCGAGCTCCACCCTCCATCCTGACCCTGACTAGACGGTGCCCATGTCACGCATGAAAGAAAGCGATAAAGCTCCCCGCCCCCCCACCAAGAAGCTCGCTCCCGATTGGCCGATACCCAGGACGAGTAGCCGAGACCCCGTTGACAAACGAATTATCCTCAAACCCTCTTCCCTGCGGGAACGGTGCCCCAAAATAGCCACTTTTGTCAACCGAACCTGAGGCTGTCGACGTCCAGAAAGAGGAGCGTGGGGGTCTCTGGGTATTTTCAGCAGTGCTCAAAACACATTTTGTACTGCTGCGCACAGCCGCGGTAAGCAGAGACACAGTGATGAAAACAGGGATCGATGGAGATGTTTGAGTGGCTGGGAAGCAGGTAAAAAAAAAACCTACGATCTCAAGGGGGGGGGGGGCACTTACTGCAGAGCAGAAGGTAAGCGGCAGTTCCTGTGAGCAGGGTGCGGCTCCGGGCCAGTGAACTGACGAGGCCCAAGATCCCGCCAAAGACCAACAACACCAGGCTGAGGGGTAGCAGGATAACAATCACCTTGTGCAGGCCTGTGGGGGGCGCCAGAGAGCACAGAGTCAGAGGAGGGATTAGAAGGCAGAAACACACAGGCCCGCTGTGCCGAAGTCGCAAATGCGCTCTATAGGGACACGCACATATTCACACGACATATACACAGGAATCACAGAAACTGCACGTCCCCCGAACCCCAATCGCATCGCTCGAAGATATTCCTGGGGTGTTCATGTTCGCATCTTCCGTGCAATAATACATTTCTAGTGCAAAGTTTGGTAAAAGAAAATAGTTCCTACAATAAACTGCTCACTCCAAAGTCTGTGGATTATCATGAGTAACCGGGTCATGATTTCTGCTAAGAGATCCACTGCTGAATTTTAGTTGGCATTTTAACTGCCACAGACCGAATGCCATTCAGTCCTATTATATTAGAGAAAAGACTGACATTTCTATGGCCAACATCTCCAAAACTGGGCAACTCCCAGCAGAATGACCTAGATGGATAGATAGCAAGTCCCTCTAAAACATATCTTTCTCAGCTTTGGAGGGAACTGCCAGTTTAATACACACAGGCAAGCAGATGCAAATTCATGCACATGCGTGCATAACCACAACTAAACAGTCACACACAGCTAAGCACTGCACACAAATGCAAACACACAAATACAAAAACACACCCAGCCACAAACATTAAGTGCCTGTCTGTAAATTGTAAAAACTGTCCCCACACCCCAAATAATACTGACTTAGAATACCGACTGCCTATATCATGCACTGCATTTCTTTTCTTTCGACCAATCAAATGAGAGAAAACTTGATGGGAGGGGAGGGTTCTCTACACATGTCGTTGTCATGGAAACATGATGATTGACCTCTTATGGCTCATTAATTTGTTAGGAGTGCCAGGAGGCACATGTTCCTGTTCCTGCCAGTTACTTTCAAAATCCTGCTTTTTCATTAGAGCCTTGCTAGGACGATTGTACATGGGAAGCAGTTCATCCTTTTAAAAGGTTTTAGGTTTCCTGAAGTATCTGAATGTTGAGAATAGCTTCAGGCTCTTTGCCAGTGTTAGGGGCCAGACCATGGAGCAAAGCTGGTCTACACTGGTGCAGAGAAGCAGCAAATATGTGACGGGTAATGTACACCCTTCACAGTGTAATACCTCCTCCCTACATCACTGGGCGGCAGGAAGTTGCCCTGCATGATGCTTGCAGTCCTGGCGTCTGCCATATCCCGCTGCGACCTAGAAAAGATACCCTGGCTGCTACATGCAGTTCTCCATGTCACTGCCAGGGGGCGCACATGCACTCACTGAGCAGATGCATCTCAGCTTCTGAGTACTTGGAGGTGTCTGCAGAGAACGAATAGATGTTGTAGGAGACGTCATCCTTGCCTGGAATCAGACAGGAAGTAAGCTGAGGTCAGAGATACATTGTGAGGCACGGGGTGTCGTCACCCATGCACAGTGTAGACATCTACATGAAATGCACCAGTATGTTTTCTGAACAGATCTAGGAGAGGCTGGTGCTATGTTTCAGTATGATTATGAGTGTTTTAAAGGGATTTTGCATTCTCTGCTTTGTAACCTTTAGGTAATTGTCTCACATTAATCTCCCAAATCTTAACATGTTAATTGCCTTTAATTTCCAGTGTTAATTTGTTTTCTCAGTCCCTTTGCTATGAAGTTGTTACATCTGCACAGAGGCACACCGGGTGATCACATTGGAAAGCAAGCTATTAGGAGATTAATTGGATGCAGAAGCAAGTGTCTGCAATGCCATTGAATTTAAAAATGCAATACGCAGGTGAGTAGTAACAGTGGGTATACTGACGGTCCTTTCTGAGCGGGGAGAAAGCTGTTAGAGATGTATAACGTCATACCCATACCCATTAAGACAGACTATCGAGAGTGCACCAATGGAGGGTGGTGCTTGTCGTTGTGCTTTGAAGAGACCTCTGTGATACTGTCCCAGCAGAGGCAGGAGACTGACTCTGTCTCTAAGTTCAGGCTGGCTGTAATGTAACCTAATCACTATGCCTGGCTGCTTGAGTGAATTCACCTGGCTTCGGCGGGAGGCTTCCCAGCGTCCGTGCAGACCTTGCAGAGCTCTTAGAAATCATACATTTTAGTGAAGGTCAGGTCCAAATAACTTTTCCCAGCCAGCAAGGCGGACTCAGGAACCTCATACTTATCACACCTGGACTGTGGGCTGGCCCTCTCCTCCAACAGACATTAGCCTGAAAAACCCTCTCAGGTGGAGCACTACAAGCTTAGATGGTGAATACTGCTTCCTTTGGGCCATAATGGGTTCATTAAAATCATTACACAGAGTCACTCTCCAGTCACTGGCACTAGGTATAATAAACTCAAACGTCTAATTAAATCCTTAAACAAATTTAAATAATAAAAAAACAATAGCGATTCAACCTTGAGAGGTACCTCACACCAGCCTCTATTTCTAAATTAAACTTATATTAAGCAGCCCATCAATGACCCCCTACCACTGCAACTGGGAACATGAAAGACTGTAACCTCTACAATGCTTGTTCAAGTCCCAGAAGGGCAGCTGCTGCTGAACACATAGATGAGGCATTTAAAGTGTCATTCTACAGCAAAAATGTGCAGTTCGGTCATTTTATGTTCATATGTGACATACCGGAAAAGGGTGGAGTGCTCTCTCCAGGTCGGGGAGGGGCTCCTTCCCCAAGTGGGGGAGTTTAAGTATCTCGGGGTCTTGTTCAGGGAGTGAGGGAAGGATGGAGCGGGAGATTGACAGCCGGATCGGTGCGGCGTCGGCAGTGATGCGGGCGCTGCATCGGTCTGTCGTGGTGAAGAAGGAGCTGAGCCAAAAGGCAAAGCTCTCGATTTACCAGTCGATCTACGTTCCTACCCTCACCTATGGCCATGAGCTGTGGGTAGTGTCTGAAAGAACGAGATCGCGAATACAAGCGGCTGAAATGCGTTTCCTCCGCAGGGAGGCTGGGCTCTCCCTTAGAGACGGGGTGAGAAGCTCGGTCATTCGAGGGAGACTCAGAGTAGAGCCGCTGCTCCTCCGCATCGAGAGGAGCCAGATGAGGTGATGATGATGATGATGATGATGATGATGAAAGACCTTTATTGCTGTTGCAATATACCTTGTCACATAGCACCCGAAAGTACCAGTGAAATAGTGGCCATCAACCCGACCATACATATACAAAACATCACATTATAGGGGCTAGACAGGTCAGGAAGACAGGGTATACAGGAAGAACAGAGAAACTGAATTACATGAGGAGAGAGGAGGAGAATAAAAAAACAGCCCCCAGACTGTATTCCAATAGGGAGTGCAGTGTGAGAACAGAAAAAAACACCTCAGCAATTTAAGCACATAATCAGTACACCTTACAACATAAAGTCACGACTCGCAACAGGGGAGGGAAATGGGGAGGTGGAGGTAATCCAGCACAGACAGACAGCCACCCGGTCCTGCAGCCATGGGGGGCGCTGGTCACAGACCCGCCTGTCCATGCTGAGGGTTCAAAGCGGCGATGGCGTGGGAGGGTGCGGTGTGTGCGTATCTGTACGTATGTATATGTCTGTGTGGCTTGGGCATCTGCTCAGGATGCCTCCTGGACGCCTCCCTGGTGGGGTGTTCCGGGCATGTCCCACTGGGAGGAGGCCCTGGGGAAGACCCAGGACACGCTGGAGGGACTACGTCTCTTGGCTGGCTTGGGAAGGCCTCGGGATTCTCCCAGAAGAGCTGGACGAAGTGGCCGGGGAGAGGGAAGTCTGGGTTTTCCTGCTTAGACTGCTGCCCCCGTGACCCTAACTCAGGAAAATGGTAGGAGATGGATGGATGGATGGATGTGACATACCAATGAGGAAAGCTGTAGCTTCAGGTAGCAACAGCGATTTGATTACTCTGCTGGTCAGAGGATTCAAACCCACACCGGCACAACACCCTGAGGTACTTGGTGGACCTATGATATTTGAATTCTTTCTTCAGGACTCCTGGACTGTACCAAAAAAAATTGCTAGTTTGAATCCTAGGAGCATAGTTTTAAATAGTGGGGATGTGTGGGTTGGGGTCTAGGACCCCCAATAGAGCATTTGGGGCCCCTAACCCAGAAGAAAATTTCATGTCATACTAGAGAATCTTGAAGTTTTTTGGGGCCTTCAGGAATCTTCAGTCACTTAAAGCACTGCCCAAGATGGCCCTTTTGGATAGTGAGTAGTCTTTACAGTACCACAGGTCCATGTGTCCAAACTGCATTGACACAAGGGGTCAGACGCGTAAGGAAACACAAACTGCACAGCTAGTGTGTTAAAGGACAGGAAATGACACAAGCAGACATTGTGGCACTGAAGCTGCTAGAAGCCAAAACACCCAAATGATCTAGAGGAGAGAAATCTAACAGATAAAGTATAAATGAAAATGTTCATCTAGTGCCTCTGCCATAAATATCCGCAGTTTAATGGGAAATAGTATGTCTAAATAATGGGATGACTATTTGAACTACCCAGCAGGATGTAGCAAATGTCGTTGAAATGTCGTTTTTCCTCAATATATTCTCATTTAAGAGAAGAAAATACAATTAACAGGTTTTTTGAAAAAGCCTATGGATCCAATATTGTAGGCTAAGTTTTATATATATATGTCAATAATCAAAACTGGCTAATACAACCCCCCCAATAATCATGTCTCCACCTAAATGGGTGTGGACCTCAACCCCCCCAATGTTCAAACCAAAGTTACGCCCTTGTATATATATATATACTAACTAATACTAACAGAAGTACAGAGAACAGTGTCTTTCTTGTCCGACTCCAAATAATTTATTCTTGGGAGGCAAGTCATTAAGACCACAAGCACTATCTTTGCGTTTTTGATACAGAGAACCACCCACTGTAGGGTCGGCGACCCGGCCACCTTACACGGGAGCAGGGGCGGACCTAGAACAATTTTCACAGGGTGGCAAGAGGAGGGCAGGAGATTCTGAGGGCTGGCACCTTATGGCAAAAGTATATGTGATATAATCACAGTAATATCAATCAATATTCACTTGTAATGCGCCATATTACGAATGCAAAAAATTTTGTTTCCCTTCTTAGGAAACCCACAATGATTATCTTCCTTTCTTCAGTACGCGATTCACCGCTCCGCTCCCTCACTTCGCAAACGCAGACAGCCGTAAGCGGAGGGGGCGTGGCCATGGCGCCGCTTCTCGTGCTACGTTCGGGAATTTCACCTGCAGTCGGACGTTGGAGATTCACTCTCGCAAATGTGCGACGAATCATAACTTTTCTTTGAATTCGAAGCTGCCAAGTGGGGTGGCAAGGCATTTATAGGGTGGCAGTCGTCACCCCAAGCCACCCGGTTAGATCCGCCCCTGCACGGGAGCTCATTTGCATCTCCCAGCATGCTCCGCTGGACTTAATTGCCCCTGCCTGTGTAGCAACGTAAATAGCTGTGTCGCGCCCCGAAATTCGTGCATTACACTTACCTGTGCTGTACACGATCCTTGTCGCATCCTCGCGTGTCTCTGATCTTTTGTAGGTACTTACCGTGTGTGTCTATTGTTTGTGATGTGACTATGCCTTTGTTTCAACTATTACGAGGAATATATAAAAATAACACAATCTTTATTTATCTGTTAGTTTGTAACTAATAGTTAGTTATTTGTTGATTCTTGCGAGAGTGTAGTAATGAGGTGGTGTTTGATGTGGGTGTGTAACTGACATAAGTTTCCTTGTTAAACAGCCTTATTGGCCAGGCACCGCAATATCCAGCCTCATTCATATTAATAATTTGATGAATCGGTACCCAAGTTAATCTGCAAATGTCACATTAATCAAGTAACGATATTATGCAGCATACATCCATAACTAATTTGCCATATATTATGCGCTTTTAAATATCACGTTCTACCTCCTGCAAAATAATATCTAAACGTAGCTCAAATCGTGCTTTAAATTTCCGAGCAGAAGACAGTCGGAAACGGGGTGCGATTTAATGTTCTTGCTTTCACACTGCGGACAGTCAGGAGAGGGATGCAATTTCATTTTCTTGACATTGTGAAGTGTTAACGTTATAGCAGGGATTGCCATTCTAATCGGGCGTTCAACAAGGCGCCATGAAAACAGTGATCAGTTCTTCTTTTAATTGTTTTCGCATATAACAAAACAGTGCTAATAATTTTGTAAGACTATCAGGTCTTAATCTACAGGTTCTATGTAGCCTGTTCTGTTCATGCGTCGAATAAATCTTAATACCTAGACTACACTTATAGAACATATACACTTACTAAACAGCATTTTAACAACGAGTTAACCAAAGAGTATGGATTGAGAATGTGCACCGCTAGTTTACACGGTAATATATGGCAAAACTATCGCGATCAAGGCGACGAGGACCTCAGACTAGAAAAATCGGAGCTGGACAGATGAGCGGCGCGGTGCGCACGGCGCGTCCCGGGTGGGTGGCACATGCAGCCCGCAGCAGCATCGCCTTAGTCCGCGGGCGCACATGTGCATGGGCGGGTTAGACGGGGATCGCGGGTCTTCAAATCAAATTCACACCAGGAGCTAATTTGCCACTTGCTGCCACGTCCGTGCGGCGGCTTTCATACGAGTGGCGCTGCTCTCCGCGTCGCAGGTTCGTGATGGGAACGTAGCCGAAGTGCAAAGGCGCAAAATATTGAAACTCGTTTAAAAACTGGTAAAATGAATTTGGCAACATTTGGGCTTATCTGTCATTTTAATTAAGAAAAGCCATTTACTGCATTTATGCTCGAAATTTTACTCCTGTAATGCCGCACTACCCTGCGGTACGGTCATTGCGAGATTTGGATAATATTGTCTCCGTGGCAAATAATCTAATTGGTTTTATTATCTTTTCCAACGGAGTAGACTGATGTTAAGTCATTTTCGGTTGCACGGCAGCAGGGTCTTCTGCGACTTTAACGCGCCTGAGACCTGTTGTAAATCCTTATTAGCACAGTTCAGCAATCTATATATTTGCAATTGAAAATTCCTTCAAATATCGGGTGATTACACAGGTTGGTCTCAAAACTAACGACTGCATCAAACCTGCGCTGATTCTTTTCCGTCACATTTACTCAACGCTGTGACGATTATACCCTCACCATCCCGCAAGCTCGTAACACGCGTTATAAATCAGCATCAGTTATTCTGAAGTTTACCTTCGTAAATTCTCCACAGTCCAGAATGGGAGCTCAGGTCTTCGGAGTCAGTCTGGTTGGGTCTGTTCACCTCTATGATGTACCAGTACTCGCTCCCGATTGCTGCAGCCAGCAGACCGAAGCTCATGATGCCGGCGATGCCAGCCGTAACAACCGCTGTTCCGAAGCTTATTCTCATCCTTCCGCCCCTGGGTTGCTGCCGGCAAGGATGCCCGGCCACTTCCGTGCAACTTTCCTAAGCGCGAAGTAGCATGACGCAGACAGACTGCCTGAACCTATATTCAGTTATTACTCTCTTTTCTCCCTCACTCTCCCTCTCTCACTCTCGTAATAACTTATAAGAGACCTGGTGGGACGAATCAGACCTTCTTGGAGATGTGCGCAAAGGTCGGTAGGGTTCAGATTTGTCTTGAGATCTTAGTACAAATGCACTTGCATTTTATCTGCATGTGACTAAACTCAAATCAGCCAAGAGTGGTAGCTGCTCAGTTCGGAGCACAAGCTCACATGTAGTGCAACGACGGGGAATCAAGTGGACCCTCCAGCCGTCTGCCGAAAGCAGCTAATTCCCAACCAGGTGGCCCGCGTCATTGCTACATAAATTGCATGCAACTCCATGGGGAAATATATGAATGAGATGCCGTGGATGAAGCTGAGTCTGACATGCAATCAGAGCTTAATAAGGAAAAAAAACATCTCCGGTTTTGAAAACGGGGTCATTCGACGATCACGGATTAAGCAGACCAGCAACATTTGCTTATAATTAAGCGTTCCCATCGCCACAGATATGTTCTCTGCACATTGTGTGGTGGATAAAATCGGCTAGAAATGCAATAGGCCTACACGTGTGTTAATAAGGTGCTTTTATTACGAAGACCAGTTAATACGTTTTTTTTTTACTGTAAATCTGTCAAGTCCGTACTTAACTACGCATTAGTCCATCAATACCCGGCTTTTGGAAGCGAAAATGGGCTACGCAGAAGAAAGGAAACGAGAACCTTCAATGTGCCGAATAAATTACAGAGCCATTTCTCCCACTGAAGAAAATTTTAATAAACGCCATACCATTACAAAAATCTGTAAAAAGAATCGCTGGAAGAGACTGAGGGGCAACCAGAGGCACCTCCTGACCACACTAGGATATATTTATGTTGTACCGAAATAGAAATCTATACCATTAAACTTATTTGCTCTGAAAAGTCGACAGCAGGGAATTTTCCGATTATTGTGACAAGGGTTACCGTACGATTGTCTTGCCGATTGATTGTTATAAACATTATTAAACTGTAACACACATCCGCAGTAAATCGATCCCCCAAAATTCACTAGAGATTTCTGAATGAAATATCCTGGCTAGGTGGCGCCAGAACGTGCGTGAATCTGCCAAAAGCAATCTGTCATTCATAAAACTATTACGAGCAACATTGCTCAGGATTTCTCTAGCAGAGGACCTCACTATACGCCTGGAAATGGCTGATGACGGAATTCACTTTAGAAACCAGAAATGCTCAATGATAATAAGATCTTTTTAAAATAAATGACTCAGATCTCCCCATATGACATTTTGTTAATATAGCTTCCGAATGGCCTCATTCGCTCTTTAGTCAGCTTTTATGAATATCATATTTAAAATAGACATGCACAAGGCTAGCATCACTTTCTAACGACGCACGATGCCACTTTAGTCTCATATTGCTTGGATGCACCTTGTCTTTTAGTATTTCATATTGCTAATGTTATTTATGTTACGGTTATCTATAAATGCTGCTATTTATTTGTTAGATTTTTAGTTTTATCGTAGGATCCCAATTTTGTTGTCATCTGTCTTATTTCATCCACGCACAGTCTCGGGAATGTTACAGGGTTACATTTCACTGCATGATGCACATATACAACAATGTATGTAAAAAATAAACTTCAAAATAGCATAATTCACTGCAGTATCAGTTCATCGTGGTTTACAGGTGCCAGATTAAGAGAGTGCTAAACGCCTGATTCATTAGATCTAACCAGGAGGAAGATAAATGACCTGACCTCCCCGAGTCCCTGATGGGGCAATTTCAGCCTGAGAAACATGCCAAGACATAAATTGGACGATTGGAAATGCGCAGAATTGCCTTCATACCGACAGAAAAAGGAGTTAGGAGCAAAGCAGTAGAGGCACACGGTCACCATAACTCCTGGATCTTATCATAGCCAGCAATTAAATCAGAGCAGCCATTATAGGCGGACTAAAACCGACTTAACTGGAATCGATTTGTACTTAACATATGCATTACCCTCTGGTTCTTGGCACGCAAGCTGTCAAATTGTAGGCTTACTTAAGATGCACTTTGTTGCTTAGAGAGGACTAGCAGGATTTTTCTTAATTTATGCCGCGCATCTCTGCCGACTCACTCCTAGAACAGCGAGAGCTGGGGCCTCAAATCTCTAAAATAAACTTACCTTCGTTGGCAACTTAATACATAGTCTCTGATGGTGCCATTACAATAATGGTGCTACAATAGGGGGCAGAGATTAAGGTCTCTGCAGCCTGGAGCTGAGAGGCACCACCCCAGTTATTTAAGAGGAAAAAAACACAACAGGAAGCATAAAAGGGCTGAGTAATTCAAGGTTTAGACCCCCAGTATTATTTATGGCTAAAAAAAAAGGGTAAGGTTAGGGAAAAAAGGGTAGTTTGCTCAGGTGAGTGGACAGAAATGGGCTATTACCAAAACACTACACAAACATTGAAAAAGTAGGAAGCGCGTAAAGGGTACTGGGGTGTCATCCTGTACTTGTAGGCCCCAGAAGCTGAACTCACATGACCTTCCGAGCTTATGATGCTGTAAAAAGCAGACAGATTCCCCGGCAAAATACAGCTGGCCTTTAAAGGCCTACATCTCCATCACCTAAGCAACCCTGATGCGGCTTGCTAAAATGAACAGCGGTACAAACGAGAGAAAGGTCGCCAAATGTATGCAAATTTATTTACAGATTTTCAATTACAGAAAAACATTTATATATAAAATAAAAGGCTTTGACAGACCCAAGGCAAACTGCTGCTAGCATTTGCTGAAGTAAAATCATCACTGGAGTTTTGGAAAACCAAAGAGATAGGCAAACAAAGGAAATTATATCAATGGACAAGACATTAGGAGGGGACTCTAATCAATGACATCAAACAATCAGGCAGGCTGGCGGACGTGTGGGACGGGGACTGAAAACAGCCACATGACACCACGGTCACATAACGAGTCAGCGTCTCGCGGAGTGATCAAGGACAACAGCACTTATAGAGGAGGAGGTGGAACTTTGAAGATGGAGAAAAATGCTTTTCTTGTAATGTCTGTATTGTAACAACCCATTTGTCTGCCTAGAAAGGGATGAGGCAACTAAACTTACATATTTCAGCTAATGCACAATGCGGCTTTCAGAGTCGCAAAATAAAAAAAAATCACATAAATATGCAAGACAGCAAATTAAAGATCTCAGGAGGATCACTGAGGACGGGGATCCACACAGAACCCACTGCCCATTACTCCTCGCCCATTTCCGTTTTAATCAACTCGCCCCTCCGTGATTTGGCGGCATCCTGAAATTTCTCGATGATGTGATTGCACTTCTTTTTCTGAAAAGGCAAAGTTGCAGACATATTAAAGTTTTACGTGCGGAGTAAGGGGGAGCGACACAGGGGCCACTTCACTGCTTCCATCCGTCTTTAGAGATCGCTAAACTCAATGCAATTCAGTACTGTGGACCAATCTGACAAGTACTTGAGACTACTGTGAAATGTGAATTTTAATATTGTCTGTAGATATATAATAATTTTTTGCATGTTCTCCATTGTAAGCGCAAGAAAAAAAAACGTTGCCTTATTACGGAACTATAATTGAGTTGTCAAGCAGGCATTCACAGCCTGATATCATTCCTTGAATGCTAAGAGTCCGAGTTTCTCCTTAGGAAGCGCAGCGGCATAATCAGAAAGCCGTGAGCTTTTTTTAAAGTAGTCCCATAATTGAAACCACAAATTCCAGCAGCTGCAGTTTATTAATTTTGCATCTTTACTGCAGCTCCAAGGTGACCGTCACCATTATTGCAAATCCTTGACGTGACAAGAGCCAACAGCTTTCACGCTGCTATGAGGCGGTGCGGCAGCCTTCACATCAGCCTGGCGGATCACAGGCAAACAAAGGCACTTACAATGAGAAACTTCTCCCTCTCTTTCTGCAGTTTGATGACCTCTTCCACCGTCAGCTCGTTCACAGCCTTCTTCAGAGTGATGAAATTGCAGGCTGGCGAATGGGTCTTGTGCTCTTTCCTGGGATGTGAAGAAACAAGCAGCTTTAACACACACACACACACACACACACACACACACACACACTATTGTCTAGAAACCTGAGAGCGGCAGACCACTGCAATAAAATTCCAACATCACTACATATTCTCCACATAGAGCATCTCAATGGCTGCGCTCAAAAACAGTCAGATAATGTACATTTGATGTATGGATTTGATTAATTCACAGCAACTACAGGATGTGCAAATCTTCGTCTCCCTCGCCCCCTCCATAAGCGATCACACACCAGACATGCACATTTCATCATGAAAGCAAGATGTCAAGTAACGATACAAACAATACAGACACATTCACAAGGGACACTCAGTAGCCATTAACCTTGCAGTTTAGTTTCAGTATGTAATAAATACAAGGCACCAGCCAGTGGGGGCCCTTTACCCGCCTGCCAAGGACGAATAATGGCTATAGTTACAGACATCATTTGATGTGCAGCTTCCCAAATGACAGTCGCTTACACAGGATCGTCCTCAGGCTCCCAGCCCTCCAGCTCCTTCAGGCAGAAGAAGCACTGCGCCGTGTCGGGGCTGTTCTCCGAAGGCGTGTGGATGAACCCGGCCCTGGCCATCTGGGTGGGGGGAGGAACACAGGTCAAATCCGAGATCTGCTACCCTGCATAGGTGGCAGGGCCCTCATCCCCCGGGAACAGAGCCGCGACGCCGCCGGCCCGAACTCACGTTCTCCGAAGTACAAGCGCAGCCATCCTCGAAGGGCCACCCCGAATACGTCTTCAGCCTGTTCTCATAAAAGTACATCTTAGCTTCATCGTAAGTGAGCAGATCCATTGTCCTAAATACCACGGTATAACGTATGAATCCCGAAGCAGCGTTTAAAGCCTCCCCTTTTTTCTTACTCGCGTCGGCTAGTTATGATTCGGTTCACTTCGCCAGCGACCAGGTTTTAAAATTTTTCCGCGAGCGCTCCCATTGGCGAAAGCCGTGCGTCGAGCGTCACTCGGGCATTGTGGGAATCGTAGTTTCTTTTTTTGGAGGGTTGCGATTGGTTACAACGCGGCGCGCGGCACATTGGAGGAAGTTTCTCCCACTGAAGTGCCGCGTCTGATATTTTCCTGACAGTGTAGCCCTACATTCGAGGAATATTTCGGGTTTATCAGTGAAATTTCATTTCAAGGTGTATTTTACCATCAAATCATCAGGTAGTTGAACTGAACCTGTAATACATGTCATCTTTTTAAAACTCGGACCTACTAATCAGCTGCTGTCGGCCTTGTAAATAAGCGCGGACCGCGTCTGCATTGCGAGGCTAACAGCAGCCGGTGTCCTGCGTCGTGATGGAGGGATGGAGGTGTTCGGTCAGGTCTCTGACCGCTTTGGACCGTCCCATTGGGCCGGCGACGCTGGTCCGGGCAGGGACGGACTTGTTGCTTAGCAACGGGAGCAGACTGGTGTTCCTTCACAGCGCTGCTTGGAAGACGGTGAAGGCAAGTGCTCCGGCAGACTTCACCTCCACTTAACGTCATTCAGCGGCAGAATTATTGTTATAGAGCGGGTTCATTTTCAGCTCGCCGTATTTAATGCGTACCCCGGATAAAGGGGCCACACTCAGCAGTCGTCACACAGCGTCACCTCCCCAGGACTGCTGTGCATCGACCCTGAGGGCCTACTAACTACTTCAACACAGAGTTTGCGTAACGCTGCGCGTTTTTATTTTCGCCTGCTGAACTACATTTTTACTCATTCGAACTTCCTGTGCGTCGAACCTCAGAAAACGCGAGTTAAACTTTGAAATATACACTGAGTGACAAAAAAAAAGTTAAGCACCCAGATGGAGTGGTGGAAATGAAATGAATCTGCCCCTGGTGAAAGGTGTGACTGTGTCGCAATGATTGTAATATCAGGTCAAACGGACAAGAGAGTTGGCATTAAGGGCACACTGCTGGTCCATGTCAGCCGGGTGTGGCATTAAACAAATTTTCCCCAGTTTATCTGACCAGCTCCGTTACTGATTTAAGACGTTAATCCAGAGCGTTCTCGCGCGTGCGCGGGATAACTGGCACGCGCGCCCGCACGCAGACGCTGGCGTCTCTGCCGAAGGCATTAAAGGCCTCGCATCCAAATCATTTGTTAAATTAGGCAATGTTAATTATGTTGTTAATTGGGTATTTACTTCTAAAAGTACCGATAAGAATACTGTTAAAGTACCGGACCGATAAGCAGTACCGGTAAGAGTAATTGTACCGTTAAAATCTTAACGATAAACATCCCTAGACGTAGCAACCTGACGATGACCTGATGTCATACCCTATAGCTCCCCACACCATGATGCCAGGAATAACACCGGAGTGCCTCCGTAACATTGGCAGGATCGGTGCTCTCCCCTCTGCACACGACGGTCATTTGTCGAAGTGCAGAACCGATATTCATCGCTGTCTCTGCGGTGGCGTTAACGGCAGCCTATGCATGGGATGGGGACCCCGTAGTTCAGCTGGTGCCAGTCGTTGAGACACAATACCTGTGTCAGGATGGCAGGCGCAGATGTCGTGGTGTTCTGTAATGCTTGGCACACAATACGACGATCCTCTCTTGGTGTGGTCTGGCTTGGGCAACCGGAATCTTCATGATGTGTGTGGGTGCCCATTGGTTCCTACATTTGGCGACTGTGACATCTGCATGCCCCACATGCCGGGCAGTTGCACAAAATGACCACCCGTCCTCATGCGGACCCACTCTGTCAAGTGCTGGTAATGCTATCTAATGCGTCTACGAGGCATCCTCTGTGTCTGATGACTAGACGTGCCAGCTCCTTGCAAATCAAATCCCTTACATACCCTTCGCTGGTCTGCATGTGTGCCAAATTACATCCAAATTGGACCATTGCTTCTTGGTTCTTATCTTTTTTTGTCACTGAGTGTAATAGTCTGCAAAAAAAAATCAGTCAGTTCATTTTTGCATTCATTTAAACATCAATTCATTTCCCCAGAACCACTAATCAAGTGCAGTTTTTAAGAATGCTTAGAGCATTTACAAAGTGGATGGGGACACCCTGGGTGTAGTGCACACAAACGCAGGCAACAACATGCATTAAGGGTGATTTGTGAACCTAACTGCATGTCTTTGCTCCATGGAGAAAAGCTGGAGTGCCCGGAGGACACACTCAGGAGCTTAACTATATAACGAAATGGGTATAATCATTTAAAATGACATTTTTAGGCTTTTGGACGGGTAGTGTCTATCTGCTAGATTCTCCAGACCGCCAGCATTGTTAAAATGTGTATTTTGGACACTAAAATATATCTGCTACGGACAGCAAGCAAATGTAATAGGTTTGCTGATTAGATGGTTTCACAGCAAAAAAGATAATTACAACCTCAGGGGAGGCCAGTGGTTTCATGTAGAGGTATTCTGCTGGAATTGTGAGTTATTTCGCAGTGCCTGAGGGTGGGCGGTGTGCACCGTTCCTGCATTATGGTGCTGCCCACTATATCTGTGCATCCTTCTGCCTGTCGCCCTGCAGGCAGTTCACACGTTCCCTGGGCCTGTCCTGTGCCTGGTGCAGAGTCCTACCAAGCAAGGAGTGTATGCTCTCTGTGAGCATGACGGGATACATTTCATCCCTCTTCCACAGCTTCTCAGGTACTGTAGGACGCTATGATCCAGACATAAAAGTTTTTAATAGGGCTGAACGATTTAAAGAAAATTTAAACTCAGTTCAGTATTCATCTCATCCAAAATCCAAAGTGTATTTATTCTAACAAAAATGATATAGAGCATACACCTAATAAACCATAGACTAATTCTCTAGCAACCCGAACATGGTAAAGTGATTGTATTTTTACATGCACATTTTAAGTGCCGCGTTTGCAAACAGCGCACGACCGCTATCGACCAATAACGTGCTTCCGGAAAGTCCCATGTACACAAGGGTCAAATTAGCAGAGAACAATGATGCATAAAACTATCACAAAAGCTGCGAATGTGTTAAGTTAAATACAGTAATGAAAATAAAACAATTCCAGTAATGAAAACATTAGGGATCTTGCGGTTAACGCTGCTTAAACCCCTAATAATAGGACCTTTATGTGAACAATCTCTGGCCATTAAATAGGTAGGTAATTCACTTACAGCTCAGTTTTTCTGCACTGCAAATGTAACATTTTCCTTGGGATTCCCGTGTGTGTTGTTTGTGGGCGTATACGCAGTCACTTTGGGCCACTCCTGATTGGTGCGCATGATTGGCATTCGGGGAACCAGGGACTTCTGATTGGTGAGACTGACTGTCACACAAGGAAGACAGAATGAATTTGTAAAACTATTCTCACGTTTTAAACCCTGGGTCAGACGTGCTGTATAATGTATATCCTAAATCGCAGCCTTTGCGTTTTGCTAATTGCGTTGTTTCAAATCGCAATTTGGATGTGAAATCCATAAATGATTCAGCCCTAGTTTTTAATGACGCAAACTACAGGCATTTATTCACAATAGTCCTTTTTTGTGTGGTCTCACCCACAGGGCTTCCTCGTGCCCCACACTTGAGGACAGTGGTTCAGGAGGTGTCGCCGCTAATTCTCAAGTGATCGCAGATCCTAATGTCAGTGCCTTTGCTGTGGCAGACGGTGTGTTAGTGACAGTGGGGCTGGTGGATGGCAGCTGGCATTTTAGCTTCTATGAGATTCCAGTGGCCAATGAGGTACAGCACAGAAAGCTTGCAGATCGCCACGTCTTTGCTACTGCTACAGGCGGGCGTGCCATTGGAGTGCGGAGCGAGAGCGTGGCTGAGCGCCCAGTACTGTGTTGTGTATACGCCAGGAGCAGTGTGATACCTGAGCCACCAGAGGGCAATGATTGCCACGTTTTGGACCCGGCTCTCTTCAGCCTGCTCTTTGGTGTGGACTCATCGCTGATGTCTTTGCCCATGTTCGTCTGTGGCCTGCCTGACGGGAGGCTTTGCAGTCTGCCCGCACTGCAGCAGCCTGGGAATGTGGGGCCTGCAGTGAAGGTGCTCCACAGCTTGGAGGAGCCCATCGTCTTTCTCGGCGTCTCCATGGCTGGTGAGGGCGGGTCTGGAGCCTTGGTGGTGATCGGCAGCTTTGGCAAGGTGCTGCTGATATTGACTGAACAGAAGGAAGGGTGCAAAGGGCTGGCATTTCGGGAGTGCAGTGTAGCTGGCCCTGTGGTGACTGCCTGCCTTAGAGGAACACGGCTGTACTACAGCACTCGCTCAGACCTCCTGGCCCTGTCGCTGGCTAGCACGGAGCAGAAGCCAACCACAGGCTTGGACCACACTTCCTCCTCTCCAAACCCAGTCCGCCTGAACGTCTGCGGTGTCATAGCGCTGGCGAAGTCGATGACGGCCCCCACAGGTACCATAACTGGAAGTTATGCATGCTGCTTAGAATCTTGCTTTTTTGGTCTTAAACATCTCCTGAAGTGTCTTTAGATAGGGGGGGCGGATTGGGATGATAATGATAGCACTGGTCTCAGTTTCAGTGGAAGCCAAATTGAATAAATAAAAATTAATGAAGTTTAACTGGCTTTTTGAGCCAACTGAAATTTTCCACTTGAAGGCTATACTGTGCAGTAGTGTGCCTGTTATTGTGTGTGAAATTAATTACCCTTTTGGAACTGTTAGAATTACAGGAAAATGCAGATGTTTTCACTGCACAGTTGAGTGATGCAGTTGTAGCACACATTCAGATAAGCTGTGAAATGGAGGTGTGTTGCTTTTGAGCCTGCTGTTTGCTGTATGGAACTGTCCTGGTGCGGACGCTGTGACGATCACCACGCTCCGGCCTGCTGGTGTGTTTTCGTGGGTGTGCCGTTGTCTGCGGGTGCTGATTTAGCTTTCCTGTCTGTGTCAGATGCTGTGCAACTCATGGCCACATCTGACAGAGGGAGGCTCTTGGAGATAACCCTGCCGAGAGGGTCAGAGGCAGGAAACCCCCCGAGGTTGTCCGCCTCTCAGGTCGGCCAAAAAATGAAGGACCTTCTTGCTGGCATTGGGAATGTTGCAGAGCGGTGAGTGTGATTGCTGGAGTGTGTGTACATCTTCGCTTTGGTGTTTCAGCATACACTATATGGACAAAAAATTTTGGACACCCGTAGTAATTACAGAAATTGGCCACATAAGCCACACCTATTGCTGGCATACAGGTGTATAGTTAAGTGCACAGCCATGCAATCTCCAGCATCAAACAATGGTAGCAGAATGGATGGTCATACAGAAGAGGTTAGGCAACCTGGCACCATCACTGGACACCATCGGATGCTTTTCCAACAAGTCGGTTCTCTGCACTTCTGTCGTGCTAGAGCTGCTCTGGTCAGCAAAAGAGTGAGCTGCTTGTGAAGTGGAAACACAAACACAACAAGTGGAACAAGTTCGGCAAGTAGTAGCCATACAAGCTCACTGAAAGGGACCTGATCATCCAACATCATTACCCAAACTAAATGGCAGCAAATGCAGTGTTCCAACATCTAATGGAAAGCCTTCCCAAAAGAGTACAGGCTATTATAGCATCTAAGGGATGGCCAGCTTTATGTTAATTACCTTTGATTCATGAATTGTCACTTTATCGTTGGTAAGGGGTTTATGTGTCTCCATGATGCTAGGAGCTATGCTGTTGGCGGCATTTGCCCCAGGCAAACTGGTCCTAGGTGAGTGCTCAGACTAAATGTGATTCAGAGATTAGGGTTGGTCTAGCTGTGACCTGGAGCATTCAGTGGGGTGGTTTGCAGCTGAGTGTAAGGTGGCCGGGATGAGGATCAGCACCTCCAAGTCTGAGGCTCTCTCCTGGTGAGGGATGAGCTGCTGCATCAAGAGAACGAGTATCTCTGGGTCTTGTTCACGGGTGAGGGATGACGGATCGGTGCAGTATCAGCAGTAACGCGGGTGCTGTGCCGTTCTGTTGTGGTAAAGTGGGAGTTGAGCCGGCAGGCAAAGCTTTCGATTTACCAGTCGATCTATGTTCCTGCCCTCACCTATGGTCATGAGCTCTCGGTAGTGACCGAAAGAACCAGTATTGCCCCGGTGGAGCTGGAGGAAGTGGCTGGTGAGTGGGAGGTATGGGCATCACATTTAGACTGCTGCCTCCGTGACCCAACCCCAGATAGGTGGCAGAAAATGGATGGATGGATGGTTCAAAGTAAAATGTTGGTCAGGCTGGTGTCCCAGTACTTTTGTCCATTTAGTATATGTTACCAGTATAAATTCCAAGGAACGTGGTGAGTTCTGGATTCATTAATTCCTGCCTACGACTTTCTTACTACACTTGCTTTATGCCATGTTGGTCTCCTCTTACTTCATAATCTTTCATTGTTTATCTTTTTACACAGAGCATCCTTGTTGAAAAGCAGCATTCAAGTGAGGAACGCAGCTCTCAAGAAACTTAACCAAGTGTTTAACATCTGCTGTCTGCTGCCTCCCAGTCAGAAGGGGTGGGAGGGAAATTCAGACTGCAAGCCACCAATCAGCTTTCATCTTACGACCAAGTGGGTCAGACTACTGCGACAGGAATCCTTAATCCTGAGGTGCGTTCTGGGAAACTCCAGTAGCTATGTGCTAGAACGGGGGTGGACTTTGTGTATACAGGTGGTACCTTCATGTAGTTCTTTGACCTCAGAAGACATAGCCACCAAAACCTACTCCTTCCCTCTTGAAGAACTGGTTCCTGGTAAAACACTGGAAGTAGCATTGCCTTTGGCACCTGGGAATGAGTTACGTCTTCCTGTGAAGGTCTGCCCTTCACTTGTTTACTCTTTGCAAAGCATGTTGGGATGCTTGGAGCTTGAGCGGTCAAGGCTGGTCTCAGCTTCTGGGATGGTCAGCCTGGCTCTTGATGCTGTGACAGTGGACTGGCTGCACTGTCTGCACATTGACGGGCCAGTTGCTAACGCTAATGGCCTCTGGCCTGGTATGAGCTCCTCAGCAGACTCCATCCAGACCTTCCTGCAGGCTCGGAGGTGGGAGCAGTGGAGTTGTGGCACCACCGGGCCTAGTCTTGCATCTCGAGGGGTAGGCCCATTCACGGCAACTCTAAAGGTGTCGTCATCGCTGCTGAGGGCAACGTTAGCATGCTCTGTGCTGGACGGCCCATCGCTCTGTGGCTCTCTGCTGGCCTGGTTGGTGTCCAGCTGCCCTGGTAGCCGCTCCAGAGGGGATGTGATCTGTCCTGTGGTGTGTGCTCGCTGTCCTCGAGGAGACCAACTGAAGCTTATGGCCAAAGAGGTATGTGTCATATTGTAGCGTTTGCTCACCTGCGAGTTCATGTTGCCATTTACTGGTCTTAACACCGATTTCCCCGGTTGGCACAGGTGACTGTTGAGGAAGTGAGCGCAGATGGGCCTCTTCTGGTCGTGGAGGTTCATTTGGAGAGCTCGTCACTGCTTTCCCTTTGTGGGCTGCATCATGCTGTTCTTCGGCGCCTGCAGGTACTGA
Source organism: Petrocephalus schoutedeni (assembly GCA_026780765.1). NCBI lineage: Eukaryota > Metazoa > Chordata > Actinopteri > Osteoglossiformes > Mormyridae > Petrocephalus > Petrocephalus schoutedeni. Next base: position 2,737,640 of record JAODKL010000041.1, read on the forward strand.
GGGAGGTTGGTGTGTGGCTCAGGGGGCCAGGGCTCTGATCTGAAGGTCACTGGTTGAAATCCCATGGTCGACAGAGTGATGTCACCATTAGGTCCCTGAGTAAGACCCTTGTAATATAAATGCTTTACAGTAAAACAGCTGGTTATCTGGCATTTTGAATGAACCTACAGTGACCTGGTGTGGCGATCCTGATCATGTAGTGACTCAGATCCTTCTCGATCTGCCTTGCTTGCAGGCTTTGCTGGGTGGGGTCACCAAGGAGACTGGGGGTCTGGCGCAGTTGCAGGGGCGGAGCTTGCGAGGAGCCCTGGAGCATGCCGAGGTGAGGTCAGCACTCGTCTCTCTTGCTGTAGTGGCTCTCAGGGACTCTGTGCACGGCCGGCTAACAATCTGCCTTTCTCCCGCAGGCACGTTTACAGGAGATCCGGGAGGCTCGCGGGCAGGCATCCCTGGGTGCCGGGATGACGCAGCGAGCAGCGGACACACTGCTGCACGTGTATACAGAGCTGAGAATGCAGCCTCTCCTCATCCTCTAACGCGTGTTGGGAATCCAGCTGAATCCAGTGACCAGTGATCTGTCTGTGAACTTTGTGTTACGTAAAGGAGTAAAATTCAGTTAGTTAACCCTTAAACTATGAAAAGTTTATATAACTAAGTCAACTGAGAGAAAGTCCTACATCATACAGGTACCTGAAGAGCTGAATGTTGCAGCCATAATAATATACATGTGTAAGAATTCGAAGGTTTGTGTGGTGAGCAGTTAAGTAAAAAGAGTCTTCATTCAGTTGAGCTCATGTTGAAGCACCACTTCATCCCTCTTGGCCTGGCTGATCCTACATTTTCACATGGCATTTCACTGCAGGATGCTCATGCGTGTGAAGGGATCGTCATGGGAATGCGTAGTAGTTTTCGACGGGGAAGGCGGAGGGCTGGTGCCCACTGATGCTGGTGAGGGAGTTGGAGGCCGTTTCAAGTCAGATGCTGTTAAGCTTGACGTGTGCGGCCTTGAACTGGAGGGGTAGTGGGCCGGCATTTCGCTAGCGGCCACCTGTTCTCATCCCATGTGACACCAGCAGCTGGTAGCCTAGCCTCTGTTCGTTAGCTGCCAGTATGGTACTTTGCTGCAGAAACTTCACCTGTTTATTAATAATGATGATCCCAGTGGGGAAATTCTCTTTTCACATACCCCATCTTGCTCTGTAGGTGACACACGCTTGGCAGTGAAGGGATGCCACCTGTCCTTACACCCATGGAGCTGGGGGATATGGGCCCATAGACATGATCATTATGCCGAGGCTGGGCTGAAACCAGTGATCTCCTGATCACAGGTATAGAGGCTTAGCCCTTTGAGCCACACCCCGCCCCTTTTGCCTTTATTTGCATTAGGGAGTCTGGTGTACAGTATAATTCCTTTTTCCTAGGGACTGGTATATATACATTCACATTTATATACTCAAAGATGTAAGACGTGTCATTTTGCTTACCGGCAAATCAATGTAAGCTTATGCTAGCTTAATCATGAGTAACTGGTTACTGTGGCAACCAGACACGCAGTTTGAGCACAGCTGGTTGCCGCACTAATCCTTTAATTAGAAGGACGTATTCACGTCTGACAGTAATGACTGATTGTGAACAAGCTCCTGCTCTCCAGTTGGCTCTGACTCTTCCTTTCTTGGGGATTTATCTACTGGGGTCACTGGAGTATCTTTTTTCACGGCACCACCCGGTTAGTCTATTTCCTAATGATTATTAAACATTGTTAACCTGGAGTTGCTGTCTTTGTGTGGTATATAGTCCTAACTAATTGCACCTGCCTTCAGCAAATCTAATGAATCATGCTGGAGTCTACACAACGGACTTGGATAAACTTGTAGTCTGTAGTTGTGTAGTTCATCTTTTGCCCAATAGAGGGTGTTAGAGGTGCACGTTTAGAATTTTTGATCACAGGAATTCAGAGTGATGGTGTGTGTTTGGTCTTGGTGAGAAGAAATTTGCGTTAAGTTGCTTCTTCTATGAAGCTGATGTTTATACGTTCACCCTTAAGTTGCCTCCTAGTGTGAAGGCAGTCACCATAGGTGTCTTAAAAGGAGTGCCTCCTTTTGGCAGAGATTTACCAGTGAGTCACATCCAGGTTAATTAAGGTGACAATAGATGGGTCATGCAGGTGAACTCAGTCTTGGACATACCAGATCTGAATGTGCTGCTGTCTCTGTTCATGGGGAAGCCCTTAAAGCTGTTTTTGTGCCACTGCAGAAGCTCATCTTAATGATCGATACACGTTGGAGCTCTGAAAGTCTCTGGGTCCCTTATCCTTTCATACACAAGGTGCTATAGCATAGTGGTTTTCAGCCTGGTCCTCGGGGACCCCCAGATAGATTACATTTTTTCTCAGGAGCTGGGAGGAGGAGCAAAAAACATGAACTGCCTGGGGGTCCTAGAGGACTGGGTCAAAAAAACACTGCTCTAAACTTTTATGATGTTAAAGATGTCCCTGTGCAAGGATATAGCTGAGTCTCTGGTACTGGAGTTCGGAGCGTTCTGATGGCGATACTGATTTTATTGCTGCTTAAGGTTTGTGTGTATAAATGAAATAAAAATATTCCCCTGACCCTCTCTATCTTTACAAAGATGGACTGTTTTGCACAAATCACACAGCTGTGGATTTCATGAATGCGATGGGTCTGCCCTAAAGTCCGGGTGCTGTGACACGGGTGGTCCCAGCAATTTATCTGCAGGACGTTTGCACTCATGGTTTGGACGGCATGTTATTTCACCTTCTGCATATGCATATTTCAAGTAAGGTGTTGATGTGACTGAATATTACTGTAATAATCCATAACACTTATTTGATTGCCTTTTTTCAGAGCAACTTGTACCAGTTTATGCCTCTGGATATTATAATGCAAGACTTTATTTCATGTAGCCCACCTTTCCATGCTGTGTTACACAGCTTATTACAGCAGGGACCTTTCTGTGACACTGTGTGCATTTTTATTTTGCTAATCTGCATGCAATCTACACAGCCAGGTTACTGTGCTGCTTACCTGACCCATGTAATTTTTGGAATATGTTAAAGGTAATGTAATGCCAGAATGGTAACATTTATGTACAGATAAGCAAAATAGTCTTTTCTGAAACGTTTATCCTGCTTCCTCGCTTTTCATGGGTGTACAGACTGACATCTACTGGAAAATTAAACAAAGTACACATCACATACTAATATTCCTTTCCTGCTCTATATTTAATCTGTTCAAATCTATTCAAAAACAGTCCAGTGGAGTAAATAACAATAGTTTTTTTTTCTTGTTATAGCTGCATTAACATAAATGTAAAAAATATTGGTTTGCAATATATCTTTATATTAGGATGTATTTGAAGTAACGAAATAAGTTTTTCCTTACACCTGTTTTAATATATTCAGGTGACAGGGGTGTATAAGGTTGGCATATAAGGATCACCATGGACCTGGACTAGTTTATGAGAGGTGAAGGAGATGGGAGAGGTTTAAATCCAAGGGTGAGACCCTGGTTTCATAGTATTAATGGGGTAAACCTACGGAAGCTGAGGACCAGCTGTGAGATCAGCATTCCTTGCACAGTATGGCATTTCTTCTGCCTTTATGCAGCCTTCTGCCCTTAAAACCTAATTAGCAAGCCGCACCATATTCACCTGTGGATAACTGGAATTGTATAATAATCATTTGCATGAAGAATAAAGGAAATGAATCTTGGTAATTATTGTTAATGAACAGATTGCATAGTATTTCATGTCCATGCCAAGTGGAAAGCACCAGAGCCACAAATACCCAGCATCAGCCCGAGAGCATGGTGAAATATCATGTTTATTGTGGTTTATTCTTTCCAGAACAATTTCAGACAACAATATTCTAAAAGAAATGTAGCTTCTCTATAACTTTAATTAAATCCTGTTAAGTAATAGACTGATGCTCCTACCTACTGACTTTGGTTTCTCAAGTAACAAAGCCCTGGTTCCATTCGGGGTCCGAAACGAGGGTTCATGTTCCAGAGGAACCTGATATATTATCCTGGTGACCACATCCAAAGAGATCCTGCTTACTACTGATATGTTAAGTCCATTGTAGTGATGGACAAAATGATGCCTCATGAACCATTTGCTGTATTTTCCGACCCCACTACGTGGTGCTCTTGGTTTACTTTGGGGTGTTTATTGTGCCTTTTCTTGAACAGATTGAACCATCTAGTGGGCTGAAAAATACAGCTAATGGGTTCGTGAAGCAATTTTTTCCACCACTAGACTATTGTAAGCTTACTATTACAACACTGACTGTAACTTATAACTGTAAACTGCCTCGGATGTTATTGTTACTTTAGGATTGGCAAAAATTAGACAATATAAGGAGAGGGTTGGGTTGAGCAGGGAAGAGATGGAAGGTTTGTGTGGCAGGATCTGGGGAGGTTGGTTAAGGCCCCTTGGCAGTATACCATAGTGGGTCTATAGCATTTTGAGGACTTTTTTTCAATGGTTTTGGATGGCCACATGGGGATTAAGGAACCTAGAAGATGTGTATTTTACAAGAAGGTAAGAGTTAATGAAATCCTTCATCTCAGACATTGTGATGGTCTGGCCACCACCTTGTATATACATTTTAAATAATTCTTTGTCAGTGTACCTGGACTTCAAAGAGCAGGTCTGATGTTTTTGGTGGTAGATCGCAATTTTTATACCAGAAGGTGCTGTCCCTCCAAAATACTTCCTTGAAGACTTCCATGTATCATCACTGATGCTTGTTCTTCTAGAACTGCTCACTGAATCTTGTTTACCACCCAATCATGATTGGATAAAGTAATGACCTTCTGAGGAAACTGCAGAGGATGTGAAGCTGTAAAGTTTGTCAGAAACTATATAAAACTCTCTTTCCTCCCCACAGAAATATAAGTGGATAAAAACATAAAAATAATTTCCAAGTCCTTACAAATAGCCCTTTTTTCAGATAGTTTCAAGAATATGTAATATGTCTGGAAACCAAGTCTTTTATTGTCAGGAATAAGTGCAGATGAGCCTTAAAGCTCTTCTAGATACTCTGTGCCTGGCCTGTGTGCTCTGAAATAAAGCCAATGTGAATAAAATTAAACTTTTAACCTTAGTTTTAAGTTGGGCAGTGGCAGGAAAAAATATATTAATTCCTTATATTCACATTTATGAGTTATTTCTTTGACTTGTACTGCTTTCTTTAGGGGATTTCCCAGCTGAACAGAGATGAAAACGGTCAATCCCATCCCCCCTCCCCCATTGCTTGAGCCAGTGGCTGGCACGTCCCGGAGTGTCCAGCAGGGGTCAGTACTCCCAGAGGGAAGAGCTGTCCACAGCCTCGGCGTCCCCTTTCAGCGTGCCGCCCTGGTCCCCGCGCAGGTACTTCCCATTCTTTCCCTTGATGGCGACTCGCCCCTGCTCCAACAGCTCCAGAAAGAAATCCTCAGGGGTATCCCCATCTGAGCACACCAGGCCGCTGTTGGAGACGTACCAGAACCTCCCATTGGCACCTAAGAATGAGGAAAGATCAGTCACTATAAGCCGTCCAGAGGTAACGGGCATGGGATTCATATTCCCACTTCCACATGCGATGTACTTATTAATTCATTTTTCATCAGTTCTCCACATGACCATAAAAAGTGCCAACAGAAGTTACAATGGGAATCAAACATAAATGTGGCTACCCATTCGGACTAAGCTGAAGTTAAGGTGCCGCAGAACAGAAGCAGGAAACATTATCTGATAGCTTCGGACTACCTGCTAGGTGCACATCTACAGCGACTCTGTAAGCATGTAGCGTGGCCAGCACTTCAGCAAGGCATAACTAATCGCTAACCGCTTTACTCAACAGATTGTACATTTGTGAAAGGTTCAAAAGATGAATGCTTTAATGGAGAGCATGTTTGGATCGCCTACCACCTGTACTATCCTAGCTGCTTCCGCTTTCTGCTTGCTGAGGATACAATGAGCAGTGTACAGGTGGCTGTACATTGCGCTTTATGGCGCATTTGCATTCTGGGCAGGTCCTTTATTTTCAAGTAATCTCATATTTTATGTCGTAAGTGATTCCATATTTTGAAGGCAGTTTGCTTTTTCATATCTCTAACCTTGCAATCTGTCCCTGTCATGCTGTCTCAAAGGTAGTATGCAAGTCATTTGCAATTAACATGTATGCTCTTCGTTTTGCTGGTTTGTTTTATGATGTCAGGAAACGTTATTTTTTCATAAGGTTTGATTACTTTGTGTGTAAGATTGAGGTTAATGATTAACCATTTGTTTATGACCAGAGAGCCTCCTTCTCCCTGAATTGGAGATGGCTGGCTAGATGAGAGTGTTCATTTCCCGACCACTCACGTGTGGGTAAATGCTGTACCTCTAACAACAGGTTATTGCTTTCCTGTGAACTGAGTCACCTTTGACCACTCTGTCTGGATGGAGAACCACTAGGCTGGTAGGGTACCTGCTGGGGGTCACGTAAGCAGGGTGGAGCCTATGATGGTGTCTTGGGGAGCCTCACCTCTGATGTGGTAGGCGCCGTCATTGAAATGCATAGTGAAGATGTCGTAGACGGAGCGGTTGGCATCCAGCGTATTGGAGCTCTTGTGGTGGCACACGAAGCCAGTCTCCCCCCGTAGGATCAGGATGGGCCGATTGATGAGCTTCAACAAGAATTGCTCGTCCTCTCCTGGAGATGGGGGCGGAAGACTGTAAAAGCCGAGGACTGGACGCCTCCCAGCACTGGCGAGATTCCAGCAGGCAGCTCGTGGTATGTCTGGACATTACTGTTGGGTCAGCACTGGATCGCTAATAGCGCCCTTCTGTCAATGACGTCAGTGTGCGGTCCCAGTCTGTCCACATGTGGGCCTTGTAACCCTGCATCACTGGATCCCCAGTCTCAAGCTCAGTGACACCTCTACCCACCTTCATTTGGAGCCATCTCTTTAACAGTGCCAATTAAGATAGCCTCTTTTGGGCTAATATTACCTACCTACTTCCATGTTCAGGCTGGTTTTCAGCTTAAAATTCCCCCTTCATTCTAAGCCTGAACTGTACCTGACTGGCCTCCTACCTGGCTCCTATCAAATGTACAATTTTTTATGTTGTTAAGTACTGAGATATGGCAGATTGTGAAGATTAGTTTGAATACTGGCTGGATTTCTACTCCATGGGGGGTAGGTATGTGGTCCCTGGTCTACGTATAAGCAAATGGCACACTAGAAAATGGCCTTACGTATAACAGACGCCAGTCTAGATGTGACAGTTCCCTTGCTGATGAATCTCAAGGAGAGGAAACAGTGATCTGAGTAGAGAGAAACTCCTGTCAATCCAGTAGTGTACTTTGTTCAAAATAACCAGTACTGGGGGAATTTGGAGATTTTTCCCTCTATGTCAGCCCTGGACCACCTTATTAAACTAATCACTGCCCTGATTTATCCACCCAAACCCTCGGAGTATAGGCTAGCATGCTGGATCCTGGTCCTCAAAGACCATATCCCCTGTTTACTGTGCTTCTCCTGAACAAAACACCAGACTGAGCCCTGGGAATATCGCCACTAGGGGGAGATTGTGTGCCGTCTTGCTTCAGCATAAACCGCTTCCTGTGGATAAAATCTTTGTGCCTGATTAGAGAAAAGTCTGAGATCTGCCTGATTCCTGTTTTGCTCGACACCACCAAGAATTTACTAGGTTAAATTATTCACTGGTTTAATGTTTGAAAATATTGAAAAAAGTTTTTAAAAAGATCTGCTGGGAATGAGCATTGGCATGGTACGTAATCGGGCTTTGTGGGGAGTCCAGCGCGAGGTGAGCAGGTGTCGGAGGGCCGTGGGCCCCGAGCGCTTACCCACGGTGTCGCTGACGGCAGCCAGCTGCCCGTTCTTCTTCGTGCAAACGTACTTGCCGTTGCTGGCGCGGAGAGCCACCCTGCGGCCCAGCCACTCGATCTGGAACATGGTGCTGGCGGCTCTGCGGTCAAGCGCGAGAGGTTAGGAGGAAAACGGGGGCAGATAGCGCTCATTAAGCCTGGCGCTCCATACAGATGCCAAAAGCAGGATAAGGGCTAGCTCGGCACATTGGGAAACGATTAATGCGGGTCCCTCATGGCCCCGAAATGGGAAGTGATCTCTTTAACCATAACCGTTGGCGTTAAATGTGAAGACCTCTATCCAGCTAACTTTTGCATGTACGTCATACACACATATGTTGTGAGGCACACCATTATGGCCACTCTCATTTAAAGCAAATATCCTTGATTAAAGCCTGCACATGTCAAGGTTTGGGATATTTTTATAGTAGTGAGCTAACATTTGGTACTTGGAGTCCATATGCTGAATGCAAAATAAATGTCAGGGGTAAAGACCTGAGTGGTAAGAGCCAAATCGTTATGGTCAGGCGACTCGGTCAGACCGACCAACAGAGCATGAAATTCAAGTAACCCTTGAAATTTAATCAGTCGTCACGGATGCACAAATAAGATGCACATGGACCGTATACCGCCATGTTTGTTTGCTGTATATGCCTGATATATATGCCTGGAGTTTGCTAACAAGTTTGGCTTGGTAATCAGTGGCAGTTCTGAGTAATTCATGCTTTGCAACAGCAGATGGGTGAAAATAAGAGAACTTAAAGGGGAGGAAACAGAGGAATTGCCTACGCTTCCGTAGCCGTGCACTGGATGCCGCCGTGGGACACCAGCGTCCAGTATTCGCCTGCTTTATTACGAAACATGCACTTCCGGCTCTCTTTGTCAATCTCCATCTGGAAGGTCTCCATCTCCGTCTCGTCATCTTGATTAGCTGAGATGCTAACCCCTTCGGAGGAAATGAGAAGGTATTGAGGTCGCGGGCAGCTTCACCCCCAAGGGTGAAACTCATTGTTTTGATTTTTAAAAACTGTTCACTCCAAGTGTGTAGGGCTACCGTAGGGCCTTCAGTGAAGCTGTCATAATATATCAGTCTATGTGAGGTCAGCCAAGATGATCCTGTGCGTTTTCCCTGGGCTCCTCCTAAGCAGCACTATATGAAACGCCTGCCATGAGTTACTCTCCTGAGAGCTGAACACCTGGACTTTATTACATACATGCCGGACCCACAGAATTAACCAGATTGACCTCCTTCTCCCCAAAGTTTTATGTATACATTACACATTACTAATTTAGCCCATTTACGGCGTCCCACTGTCTCGGGGGGATAACTGGGGAAGGCGCTAGTGGGAGGGCTTGCTCGTCATGGGGGCTTGGTTTAATTTTGTCACCAGTCCGAGAATTACGCGCAGAGGTCCTGCGGGGCCCAGGCTCACTGCTACCATGAATAAGTTGGCCCCAAAGTGCCATCTAGCAGTTTGTGTGGTACAGTGCTACCAAGTTGTGGAGAGGCCGGCGGTAGTCAGTTTTTGTCATTTTTTTGTCATTTTGTCATTTTGCTTTAATGGTAATCATTGTTTGCCACTTGTAGTGTTCCTAATTCCACCACAGCCTAAGTTTGGGCACTGTGACTGATTTACACCATATTATTATGGAGGATGACTGGTCACTGCATTGCTGTGGAGTCACACACAGGATAACTAGGCTTCCTGCTACAGTGCTGTGCCCTTGCTGTGGGACTTTGTGGTCCTATTGGCACCAGTTTATGGTCTGGTGTTTAATTTTTATTTATACAGGACATCAATCAAAGTGAAAGGAAGAACAAAAATCCTTCAGCTTTTCCATTAGTAACTCCAAGGTTGTATCAAGCAATGTACACTTAACATTCTCGAATCAAATCGATGTATAAGACAACAGGAGAAAAGGTTTTATGGGAGATATCCCTGTACATGGGCAGGAATTTCCAGGGAGTAGTGTTAAGCAAAGAAGACTTGTAACTATAAGTGCTGTTGTCATGGAGTTTATGGTCTAAAATTTGGGGGAATCAGGATGTACAGCATCATAATATAATAGGTTGGAAGTACTTGCAATGAAAAACACATTTTCAAATTCTCTGAATCCTTGGGATTGTAAATTGCCTTACTAAATCAAGTGATGGGATTTTGGATGAACTGATTTTAATCAGAGCTCAATCTGCGGCGCATTTTAAGGATGTGCGGACATTGGTCGGTTGACGAATGAACTTCAGCGGGGGGTAAAGAGCGACTTAGCATACATTAACTGATTAGCCCTCGCCAGGTCCTGATATTCAAATGAATTCATCTTGAGTGAGGCCTCTGCCTTCTTCAGTAAGGCGGGCCCTAATGAATTTGCAAGCCCATGTGTCTCATGAATGATTCAGATGTGACTCCGGCTTGATTAAAAGCCAGGGCGGACCCTGCACAGCAGGGTGGGACGTCCCCAGAGCGAATGTTGCGTCGTGCTCAGCACCCGAGCCTCGTAAGCCCTTGGCGTGATAGGGTGGCCCACGTGTGAGCCCCGGGTGGCCCCCAGGACTGGGAGATTATCCTGAGACCTCTCCTCAAGTGCCAACTGTTGAGGGCGATGATAGAGTTGCCTTTTAAAAAAAAATAAAATAAAAAAAAAAAACAGGACTTGGTTTGATCTCCATTCTATAACATGGATCAGTCCACTCAGTCTGCATTCTGGGGGTGGGCACTCTGTCCCTGTCTCTGATCGCCATTCATGTTTTAACCTCACCCTGAGCAATGCCCGCACTTAATAAACAGAAGGAAACAGTCAAATGCGTAAACAGCCCACACAAACAAAAGCCACCGTGGCAGATTGTGTCAGCCACCGCCCAAATTAGATGCCACGAAAATATCCCTCTGTTCTTTCCATAATCCTTTTTACTGCGCAAATCCTGCCCTCATCCGCCCACCCCCAGCCCAGTCAGCTAACCGGCCGTAATTCCCTCCTTGGTGGCAAAGCCGGCAGTGCAGGTACCATTAAGCAGCTTTGCGTCTGCGAGCGCCACGGCTGCTCGGGGCCCAGCCCGGGAAAAGTCAGAACAAAGCAGGTTCCCTTCAAAGCAGACGGCACCATCCACTGTGCATGTGGGCTGACACGGGAGGCTAGTGAGGGGCCTTACAGGCCGGCGAATCTGCGTGTGGCGGTCAGCTCGTGGGGCTTCCTGCCAGCTGCCCTCCCTTCTTCGACTTACCCAGGATCATGTGACATGCCGAGTGGCCATCAGGCAAGTCTAATCTCGCCTGCCTCCCCCCCCCCCAAACTGACCTACTCCTGGCCTCATTGTCTGTGTCCCTTCTTAAAGGTGGACATCTGAATGTGTATTATAATTTTATGTTGATTGTTTTACACAGAGCCATGTTATTGCTAAATATTGGAGTGAATAATTCATTGCCAGCAGGCACATCACCCCTGAAGCTATGCAGGGATGGGATTGGTTTGCACCTGGATTGGTGACCTGTACAAGTTGCTAGTAGTGGGCCAGAATATAATGTGGGAGGACCATTAGGGGTCACTTTTTGCAGCAAGTACATCAAAGGGCACTTCAACAAAGGAAACTATACTGTCAAGAGATCTGACATTAGGATAAGAGACAAAATAAGGTTTTAAATCGCTGCGGTCATTACAGATATCACAGGACTTATCAATGAAGTGTAAACATTATCTATTTGGGCCCTATGAGAAAACCAAGGACATCTAGCCC